>CM062294.1:369560153-369617653 GCA_031216915.1 Pictodentalium vernedei | reverse complement strand
CAAACCAAGCGAAACGCGTCGAGACAGACGGATTATTTTCTACCTTTGTTGAAGACTACAACCAATCCAGGTATCTTCTCTAATAGGTAATATCTAGATTTCATTTTTAATTTATTTCATTTCTTCATTTTAAATTTATCTACTTATTCTTCAAATGGCTCAAAAAAGACAGAAGCATCAGGGAAAGAGAGTTGCCCAGTCTGGAAGGGGCCAGGAACAATCGTTCCAGGCCTATTCTAGATTGGTCAAGGCCCTTTTCCAGGTGATTCAGTGTATGCACCACATTGGGCTCCTAGAGCAGCATTTGGCCAACCGGGATTTCCCGAAGCAGTTGGAGAAGAAAGTAGATGAGTTAGGTGGCTTTCTAAAGCCGGCTCTTCCCACCCCACACATTTTTTCTGTTTTTCGACAGATTAGTGTGGGATGGGCCAACCAAACGTTAAATGCTTTAATTGAGCATTATAAGATAAATTTAAACCAGTTGAAGTCTAAGATAACTTTGGCTATGCGACCACCTCCTGGACTCGAAAAGATAGACTTCAACAGCGCTTCGGCGCGTGCCTTGATCTGGGCTCAAAAAAACTTTAAAAACAAGTTGACAGGTAAGACGATTTCGGCCTATGAGTCTTACATTTCGGAACTTCGCCCAGCGTCTGGAGTAAGGAACAATACGGGAGGGAGCAAGCAAACTCCGGCCCGTGTTGTCCCTCTACCCCAACGCGAAAAGCAAAATAAGAAAAGATCAAGGCAAAGCACTTCTCCCTCTTCTTTTCCTTCTACTTCTTCTTTCTCTCAGAGTAAGCGCCTCAATTTGCAAACATCTCCGGTCCATATTGTGACTGAAGATGCTCGCAAATTGAGTAACGCTGTCTCGCCTCGTCTTGTTCCTCTACCTCCTACTCCTCCTCAGCCTTTCTTCTCTAGTTCTCCTAGTGCTCTCACTAGAACTCCTCCTCCTCCTTCTGTTTCTTCTCCTGTTTCTGTTTCCTCTCCTGCTTCTGTTTCTTCTCCCCCTTCCCCTGCATCTAGTGTGGTTCAACCAGGTATATCGTACTCAGAGAAAGTCAAATCACCGAGCCGCAACTCGGGCCGCTCATTTGATTCTAAATTCTCCCAGTTTCGGCATAAAAGCGGAGTTAATTTTGACAAAAGGAATTGGCGCCTCCCCGATGTTTGTAAAAACATCCTTATGATTGGAAGTTCAAATTTAGGACGCATTGATCGAAATCCCCATCCGGACATCCAGGTGGAGTGTTACCCCGGCGCCAAATTCAATCATCTGCGCTCTATGTTTAAAGGGCACAGGGGCCAGTCCAGTCCCCAAAAAATATTATTAAATATTGGCGTGAATTCTCGAAACGATAATTCTGATCTCGTAGTTAAGCAGTTGCGGAATATGCTTAGCGATATCAGGGTCAAGTTTAGATCAGCAAAAATTTATTTCGCTGAACTAAACTTTTCACAAAAACTCCCTCAGGCTGAGAGGAGAACCCTGAGCATCATCAACGAAACCATTCGGAAAGTGAAGGACGTTAACGTGATACCAAAAATTGATGACGCGAAGTTTGATGTTGCTCAGGATTTAATCCATTGGACCACGAGAACCGCCAATATTATGTACGATCACTGGTTGAACCACCTAAATTTAAACTAAGTAAAGGCAAAGGTAACAGCCGCCTAACAGATGTGGGATTAGGAACTAATGTGGTTAACCTGTCTGGCACCAATGACCTAACAACCCAAGAGAAATCTCTTTTAGATCGCGGTTTAACTTTTGTACCAACACCAAAGCCTAAAACTGATAACCAAACAAATTTACCATCATACAACTGTAATTTTCTTAGGCAAATGAAATTAGCCGACCGCTTTAGAAACTCCAGCGGTCGGAAACTTCCGTTTACAGAATCATCTGGTTGGTCACCTCCAGATAGTGAAGTAGATCCCGAAATTATTGAGGCTAGCAAACGAATCATCAAAAAGGTGTTCAGCATGAACATACTCTCCGATAAAGACAATTTAACAGCTGGTGAACGGAGAGCCCTCACGAAACTTCGAAAAAATAAGAAATTAGTAATTAAACCAGCCGACAAAGGTGGGTCGGTAGTTGTTCTATCTCGGGATAATTATATAAAGGAAGCCATGAGACAACTCAGCAATACTAAACATTATAAGAAAATAGATTCACTTATTTGGCCTAGTAATATCGAAAAATTCAATAAGATCTTAAAATTTCTCCTCGACGAAGGTCACATTACCAAAAAACAATTGAAATATTTAACAGCTAAGCTCAGTGCTCAAACAAGACAATTTTATATCCTACCAAAGATCCACAAGGACCGTTCTTCATGGACGGATGCCTTAACTCCACCCGGGAGGCCAATTGTATCAGATTGTAATTCGGAATCTTATGCGATCTCGGAATTAATTGATTATCATCTGAAACCTATAGCAAATAGACATCCGAGCTATCTAAAAAATACACAGGATTTCCTGTCAAAAATTTCGAAATTGAAAATATCGAAAAATGCAATTCTGGCTACTTTGGATATCGACAGTATGTATACGAACATTGATATTGATAAAGGTGTTAAATCAGTTAAAAATGCATTTGAAAAATATCCGGATGCGAAACGCCCGGATGAACAAATTTTGGATCTTTTAGAGATGAGCTTAAAAGGTAATGACTTTCAATTCAATGGAGAATATTTTCTACAAATAATGGGTTGTCCTATGGGCAAAAGATTCAGTCCTAATTTTGCAAGCATTTATGTAGCGGAATGGGAGGAAAATGCCTTAAGCAAATGTGCAAAGCATCCTCTCGTATATCTCAGGTATTTAGATGACATTTTTATTATTTGGGAACATTCAAATGAAGATTTTGATGAATTTTTAGAAATTTTGAACAATCACGATCCAAATATTAAATTGAAAGCTACTATCAGTGAAAATTCTGTTGATTTTCTCGATGTGACCGTGTATAAAGGCAAGCAATTTCAGGCGTCCGGTCATTTAGATTATAAAGTATATTTTAAACCAACTGATTCACATCAATTGTTGCACACAAAATCATTTCATCCTCAACATACATTTAAAGGTATCATCAAATCACAACTCATTCGTTTCCACCGCAATTCAAGTGATAAGGTAAATTTCAATGAGGCTTGTTCTACTCTATTTGGCGCCCTCAGATCGAGAGGGTACTCGCTGCGCCTCTTGCGTAGCCTGAAATCCCAAACCCTGAAAAAGCTCGAAAGTCCAGCTGAAACTACCGATTTTGAACCACTGAAGATTGAACACAACAGACCGTTGCAGAATGGTAGTGGCGCGGTATTTAATTGCAAAAAGCCTCGTTGTAGACTGCATACTTTTATGCCTGATCAGAAAGAGGAATTTTCCTCTGAACAAACGAAAAATCATTATCAGATCCGTAACCCCCTCCATTGTGATTCACCAAACATTATTTACCTTATCACTTGTAAGCGATGTCGGAAACAGTATGTTGGTCAAAGTCAAAATCCTTTTCGAGAACGTGCTACTAGACACAAACAGGATATAAAACATAATGCTGATGCCCCAGTAGCACAACATTTTAACCTTCCTGGCCATTCTTTGGACGATTTCGAAATCCATCCTATTGAACAACCACCAATTAAAGACACATTAGAAGAAACGGATGAATTTAGAAAAAAACGTGAAGCTTTTTGGATCAATACGCTTCAAACCCTTTGGCCATTTGGTATGAACATATCAGAGGGCGAATGCGAAAGGAGGTCCATCATTCCTTTCACTTTAACGTACAACAGAATGAATATCGAAATAGCAAAAATGTTAAAAGATGAATTCAATTTTACCAATGCTAAATTAAATGAACCTTTGAATCTTCGACCTGTCATCGCCTATAAGAAAAACAAAAGCTTGCGTAACATCCTTGTAAGGACTAAATTAGAGCCCATCAATGAATAACATCAATTTTTGCCAGTCAGTTTAACCAGTTCCTAAGCTCATCACTTAGTTTAAATCAATTTTATGTACTTTTTTGTCATGTTTGAAACCAATCAGGGTTCAAAAAATGAAAACAATTTTTCAGCGGCATATTAAAAGAAAAAAACGTTTCAGTAGGAAATGTCTGTGCCAGTGCGATTTTTTAACCTCAAACACACACACACACACACACACACACACACACACACACACACACACACACACACACACACACACACACACACACACACACACACACAGAGTCTTGTCTACCCCATTGTTTGTCCTTTGTGTGGACTAACGGTTCAGTTCTGGGAAAACAACCGAGGTAAAGGGTTTCTTTTGTCTTTTGTACCTCGGTAAGGCGAAACACGCAAACTCTTTTGTCTAGTTACCTCGTCAAGTTGGTAAGACAAACCCACACACACACACACACACACACACACACACACACACACACACACACACACACACACACACACACACACACACACACACACACACCCACCCACACACACACACACTCTCTCTTAGGCAATTATTCCCAAAATGCATTTTGAAGGATTGGGAGTTGTTGCATGTGAAAAAAAAAATTGACTAATACAGCCCAACATTGCTTTATGTACTGCATCTTTAATCCTTTACCTAACACAAGTTGAAGCCAACAGTACAAATTATTTTTCTGAAACATCAGGTTTTTTCAATTTTTATTTACTTCTAACCATGGCTTATTACTCCTTATTGGAACAAGCTCATCAAGTTTGTTCCATTAATAGGTCATGAGGTATGTTTTGAAGTAGAGAAATGAAAAAATAAAATTTGAATAGCAAATTTTGTATATCACGAGTGCAGATATGGCAGATTCGTTAGGTAAACTGTAAACAAAAAATGGCTCCGACTATTTTGAGTCTGAGCATTGCCATTCCTGGGACAGTCGGGCTGCATGCGTGACATCACTCTAGTTTTTATATTAATTTTTTTTAATTAAATTTCAGAATAGTTAAATTCATAGTTGTTGTTTCTAATTCTCAGATTTCTTTCTGTTACCAATATCAATTATATTTCCACACCGTAACACTCGACATTACTGGAGCTTTCTATTTAGTTCAGTCCCTTCAAGGACAAGTTGAGCTACAGTGTCATTGACATTTTCATTTTTTTTAGCTTAACTTGACATAGTCAAGATAATCTATTGCCATCCCGCGTGCGGAAGTCTGTTAGTCTGTGAGTCTGTGACGTCTGTTCACATTTTCCTTTAGCACGGGCTACACCCCGCAGTTCTTGTCTGATCGTCACGAAATTTCATATGCAGGTTTGGGGTCATGTCTAGATGAGAACATCCCCTTTTTGTCCCGATCGGGCAACCGGTATGGCTGCCCAAGCCCAAAACTCGAAAACCATTAGCACAGTCTACAGGTCGTATTTATGAAGGGATTTCATTGTAACTTGGTAGGATGCCTCTGTATAATGCCTAGATGAGAACGTCCCCTTTTGGGCATGATCTATCAACCGTGATGGCTGCCCAAGCCCGAAACCCAAAAACTTTTAGCACAGTCTGCAGGTCATGTTTAATGTGGAGGGATTTCATTGTAACTTGGTAGGATGACTCCTTATGATGTCTAGATGAGAATTTCCCCATTTGGGCATGATCTGCCAACCGTGACGACTGCCCGAGCCCAAAACTCGAAAACCTTTACCACAGTCTACAGGTCATATTTATTGAGGAATTTCATTGTAACTTGGTGGGTTGACTTCATACAATGTCTAGATGAGAAAGTCACCTTTTGGGCATGATTGGGCAAATGTGATGCCTACAGGGGCCCAAAGCCCGAAAACCTTTAGCACAGTCTAGAGGTCATATTTATGAAGGGATTTCATTGTAACTTGGTAGGATGACTCCAAATAATGTCTAGATGAGAATGTCCCATTTTGATCGCAATCATGCAGCCTTGATGGGTGCCCGAGCCCAAAAACCTTCAGCATAGGCAAAAGGTCATATTTATGGAAGGATTTCATTGTAACCTGTTAGGTTGACTCCATGTAATGCCTAGATGATGATATCCCCTTTTGGTCGTGATTGGTCAGTTGTAATGGCTACTAGTGCCTGAAGCCCAAAAACCTTGAGCACAGTCTACAGGTCATATTTATGAAGGGATTCCATTGTAACTTCTTAGGATCACTCCAGATGATGCCCAGATGAGATTGTCCTCTATGGTTGCAATCATTCGGCCATGATGGCTGCCCGAGCCCGAAGCTCGAAAACCTTTAGCACAGTCTACAGGTCATATTTATGAAGGCATTTCTTTGTAACTTGATAGGTTAACTTCATATAATGTCTAGATGAGAACGTCCCATTTTGGACATGATTGGGCTACTGTGACGGCTAAAGATGCCCGAAGCCCGAAAACCTTTAGCACAGTCTACAGGTCATATTTATGAGGGGATTTCATTGTAACTTGGTAGGATGACTCCAAATAATGTCTAGACGAGAACGTCCCATTTTGGCCATGATCATTCAGCCTTGATGGGTGCCCGAGCCCAAAAACCTTTAGCATAGGCAAAAGGTTATATTTATAGAAGGATTTCATTGTAACCTGTAAGGTTGACTCCATATAATACCTAGATGATGACATCACCTTTTGGTCGTGATTGGTCAACTGTGATGGCTACAGGAGCCCGAAGCCCGAAAACCTTGAGCACAGTCTACAGGTCATATTCATGAAGGGATTTCTTTGTAACTTCGCAGGATCACTCCAGATGATGCCCAGATGAGATTGTCCCCTTTGGTTGCGATCATTCAACCATGATGGCTGCCCTAGCCCGAAAACCTTTAGCACAGTCTACAGGTCATATTTATGAAGGGATTTTATTGTAACTTGGTAGGTTAACTTCATATAATGTCTAGATGAGAACGTCCCCTTTTGGACATGATTGGGCTACTGTGACGGCTAAAGGTGCCCGAAGCCCGAAAACCTTTTGCACTGTCTACAGGTCATATTTATGAAGGGATTTCATTGTAACTTGGTACAATGACTCCTAATAATGTCTAGATGAGAACGTGCCATTTTGGCCGTGATCATTCAGCCTTGATGGGTGCCCGAGCCTAAAAACCTTTAGCATAGGCAAAAGGTTATATGTATAGAAGGATTTCATTGTAACCTGTTAGGTTGACTCCATATAATGCCTAGATGATGACATCCCCTTTTGGTCGTGATTGGCCAGCTGTGATGGCTACAGGTGCCCGAAGCCCGAAAACCGTGAGTACACTCTACAGGTCATATTTATAAATGGATTTCATTGTAACTTCCAGGATCACTCCAAATGATGCCCAGATGAGATTGTCCCCTTTGGTTGCGATCATTCAGCCATGATGGCTGCCAGAGCCCAAAGCCCAAAAACCTTTAGCACAGTCTACAGGTCATATTTATTAAGGGATTTCATTGTAACTTGGTAGATTGACTTCATATAATGTCTAGATGAGAACGTCCCCATTGGACGCAATTGGGAAACTGACGGCTACAGGGGCCTGAAGCCCGAAAACCTTTAGCACAGTCTACAGGTCATATTTATGTGGGGATTTTAATGTAACCTGATAGGATGACTCGTTTTGGAATAATTTCACTGTAACTTGGTAATTTTTGTTGATATACGTTAACTGTGAGGGCCACATACATTAACTGTGAGGTCATATTAACCCACCCCTCAGCTCTTTAGTACAGTGTACACCTCATATTATTTTTATCATAAACATAGCACACAGGGAACAGAAATGAACATATTCCCAATTATCACAATTCTTGTCTTATTTCATAATCCTTTCATAAACATTGAACATTATCCTTTTCATCAAACACAACACACAAGTTAAGCTACAGTGTCATTGACACTTTCATTCATTGGGTTTTAATGAACTTTTGAAAACCAGAGGGGAGGAAGCTGAAGTACCCGGAGAGAACAACCAAGCAGCAGTGAGCAACTGTCAGACTCACCAGCATACTAAGTCTGCACAAGCAGGGTTATCATTGGCTGAAGACAAGTGCATCTTTGATGTGCAGCATGCCTTAGTACACAATGCCACCATGCCCCCAGATGCAATAATAAACTAGATCGAGTTATTTGTGTGCAAAGCACACAATAGGTGTATCCCTGCATTTCCTTAGCAACACCTTAGCATAGTTTTAACGTTTTGAATTAATACCCAAGGAGCCTTTCGATGAAAACTGATATTTTTATACTGTACCAATGACCCAGACTTAGCTTAGCTGGTGCTAACACTTAAAAATTCAGGGCCAAACACAAATTTTGCCCCCCCCCCCCCCAATCCCCAAAATTTGCATCAAAATACAAAAAGTCTATGTCCTATATGGTCCTCCATACTTTTGTCCACTGCACATGCACAGTGTCAAGGAAGTACCAAAATTGGTGCCAAATCTTCATTTCTTTGTTTGGCCCTTCAATCAGTAACATCTCACTGCTATCAGTAGGTAATAAAGGCAGATACACTATCACTTGTACACGTATGTGTACAAGATACGCACACGATGCGTTCACCAACGTGGAATTCAGTGTTAAATCACACGCTTGTTCACAAAACTGTACATGATCTTGAATCGGCCCATGTACAGTCGCGACTCCCTAGATCACGCTTTTAGCGTTCAAATACTCATGGTGAATGCGCGTTTTTTAAAAAAAGGGTGAAATCGTACATCTTCAGTTGTATCTTGTACATAATTTTCGGCGACATTCGAATCACAGATCAGACCACTGATCCATCGTCGGCGAACGCGAGCGAAAGCAAAAGATTCTGGCTCATCATCAAAAAACAGTTTTTGCAACTCTAAATCAGCGATTCAGAATCGGCAATTGCTTTGGTACAGATGATTTAGAACCGCAATTGTTGTTTTTTTGAGGCGGTGGGTTTTTTTTCCCTTGTTTTTTGATCGAGCGATTACCATGTAAGATTTAGAGAAAAATAGCGTTGTTCAACGTGCAAGTACAAACGCGGTTTTAACCCAAAATATTACAAGATATTCATGAAGTATTATTTTTCTCATATATTTTTTTCTGCAAAAAAATTCTCTGGCGAGAATGTTTTTAAAATATTTTTCAACTCTTGTTTTTTTGACCGAGCGATTACCATGTAAGATTTTAGAGAAAAATAGCGTTGTTCAACGTGCGAGTACAAACGCGGTTTTAAACCAAAATATTACAAGATATTCATGAAGTATTATTTTTCTCGTATATTTTTTTCTGCAAAAAAATTCTCTGGTGAGAATTTTTTAAAAATATTTTTCAACTCTTGTTTTTTTGACCGAGCGATTACCATGTAAGATTTTAGAGAAAATAGCGTTGTTCAACGTGCGAGTACAAACGCGGTTTTAACCCAAAATATTGCAAGATATTCATGAAGTATTATTTTTCTCATATATTTTTTTTCTGCAAAAAAATTCTCTGGCGAGAATTTTTTTTAAATATTTTTCAACTCTTGTTTTTCTGACCGAGCGATTACCATGTAAGATTATCGAGAAAAATAGCGTTGTTCAACGTGCGAGTACAAACGCAGTTTTAACCCAAAATATTACAAGATATTCATGAAGTATTAGTTTTTCGCATAGATTTTTTTCTGCAAAAAATTCTCTGGCGAGAATTTTTTAAAAATATTTTTCAACTCTTGTTTTTTGGACCGAGCGATTACCATGTAAGATTTTAGAGAAAAATAGCGTTGTTCAGCGTGCGAGTACAAACGCGGTTTTAACCCAAAATATTACAAGATATTCATGAAGTATTATTTTTCTCATATATTTTTTTCTGCAAAAAAATTCTGTGGCGAGAATTTTTTTAAAATATTTTTCAACTCTTGTTTTTTGACCGAGCGATTACCATGTAAGATTTTAGAGAAAAATAGCATTGTTCAACGTGCGAGTACAAACGCGGTTTTAACCCAAAATATTACAAGATATTCATGAAGTATTATTTTTCTCATATATTTTTTTCTGCAAAAAAATTCTCTGGCGAGAATTTTTTAAAAATATTTTTCAACTCTTGTTTTTTGACCGAGCGATTACCATGTAAGATTTTAGAGAAAAATAGCGTTGTTCAACGTGCTAGTACAAACGCGGTTTTAACCCAAAATATTACAAGATATTCATGAAGTATTATTTTGAGAATGACTTCAACTGTGAGGAAATAACGGTTTTTAGTTGTTATATTAAAGACGGAAGATTTTTATTTACTTAAAACATAAAAATAATTATACATTTAATTTTGAAAATAATAAATAACTCATATTAGCATACTCAAAGGAACATTAACAATTAAAACGAAAGATGTTTTTCTAGATGGATCCTAGACGCCGAGATCGAATTTTAGACGAGTATTTATGTTCTAAGAAGGCGATTCAGGCTGCTGATAGGAGCAGACGTCTCGATGAGATGGAACTCAAATGCGAAGCCACAAAAATATTTAAACCCGTGACGGAGGGTCAAGAGCGAAGCAGGAAGGAGATAGTCGAAGAATTGAGACCCATAAAGGAGAGTTCTTTGAGAATGGGTTCGTTGCCTCCTAGTTTTGGAAATCGGTATTCCGTTCAATCTACACCGGATTACGTTACCACGAGAATCAAAACCGACGTGAGTGAGAGCGATGATACAGCTTCGACTATCACCACTGATAGCATCGCATCGTCCGATGATGATGGTGGTAAGAGAGATCTGTTGTATGGAATTCGTGAGGATTCGAGCGGTAGGAAATTCGTGGGCGACACTGAAGTGGAAATGGATGATGATGAATTGATCGTGGGTTCGAATAAGTATAAAGTAACTGATGGTCTGCAGAGATTGCTCCTTTTCGACAAGCCTGGCGATTACACGGATCAGGATTTTGACAATTATGGAGACATTCTGGTTCAGACCCACGCCATGAAGAGAAATAACGATGCCAGAGAGACGAGACCCAAAGCCAACAGAGGTTACAAGTGGACGAAAGTGGTGAAACCCATATGGGAGATGAACAAGAAGTTCGTCGAATCGGTGACTGGCAAAGGGGTGAAAACCACTTTTCTTCCGAGCGATCCCGACGCTCTGTCTCAGAGATTGAGTTTGTTGATGGGGAGCAGACGGGCTGGTAACACGGGATTAGATAATCAGATAGTTGTCATATCTGATGAATTGTTGAGACAGAAGGTTTTGAATAAAAACCAGTATAAAAGGCTGATGAACGAATTGAAGGATTGATGTGAATATAATAATAAGTAGAGAGAGAGAAACAAACAAACAAACAAACAAAATTAAAACAGTAAATTCTTACACTAGAATAATAAAAGTATTTAAAAATGACAAAACGATTTACCAGTGAAAAAAACACAAAATATATCATAAAAATAAAATATGTTGGTGATAAAGAACAGGGGATACGTCAGGACTTACGTTCAAGGCGGTTCTGGTATCGTCGATTCTATAATGCGAGCGTTCACGAGCAATGCGGGTAGAAAACTTGCATCGACCGCGTTTGAGGTCGGTAAGAAGACGGCTTTGGATGCTGGTAAGAAAGCCGCTTCCGAAGCCAGTGGTAGGATAGCTTCTGTGGCTGGCAAGAGGGCAGCCGACGCGTTGATCCGTAAGTTGACCAGTCCGCCGGTGAAGCGAGCTGCGTTAGAGTGAACGCCGAAAAGTTGGAAAGATTTTAAGGATGCCGTGGTGCCCATACAAGATTTAGCCAAAATGACGAGTGGATCCGGATTGAAGAGAACTCGCGACGGTGCGATATAAACAAATAATAATAACAACATTAAAAACAGAGTTTGAAAAACATAAAAAATTTGTGTTTGAAGAGAATCTAAAATAACAGACAAAAAAAAAAATAAAACAAAGATGAACATTAAAGATATGTCTTGGAACGACGCCGCGACTAAGAGGTCGAATAACGAGTACTTTCCCAAGAGCATAAGAGGTTTGATAGTGGGAAAATTGAATTGTGGAAAGACCAATCTGTTGATGAATCTGTTGTCCTGACCCGACTGGTTGGATTACGACAGATTGTTCGTGTTTGGCAAGAGCTTGTTTCAACCCGAATACAGATTGCTTCGAGAGTGCATGGATCGCAGATTGCCCAAGGACGTCATAGCCAGAATCTTTGACAGTAGGGAGGAATTCGACAAGTGTGGAGCTCCGCTCTCGACCATTTAGGACGGCGCGGCGACGGAGCTGATGAAGAGAAATGCATCTTCAAACGTCGAGTGTCGATTTTATGAGAACGCTAGCGACGTTCCGGATCCTAGGGAACTGAAATCGGAAGATAAGAATCTCATGATTTTCGACGATCTGCTTTTGGAGAGACAGAACCGATGTAAATCGTATTACGTTAGGGGTCGACACAGCAACGTGGACTGTTTCTACTTGTCGCAGAATTATTTTCGATTGCCCAGACAGACGATAAGGGAGAACGCTAATTTTCTATGTCTCTTTCGCCAAGATCTCAAGAATCTCAATCACATCTACGGCGATCACGTCGCAAACGACATGAGCGCTGTCGAATTCAGGAGATTCTGCAAGAGGGTTTGGGATGGTGGACTTTACAATTTCGTCGTGATCGATTTGACGAGCGAATTTAATCGTGGAAAATATCGGTGCGGATTCGACAAGTTTTATGTTCCCGATGGTGATAATAATAAGATAGAGCGTGAAAATAAAAATTAGAAAAATAATAAATCTTCAAATAATTAGTTTTGAATAAAAAAAAAAAAAAATAAAATTAAAATATAATGTTCGAACATGGAGAATTGTTAGAACGGATAGCCGAGAATACGGCTGCGAAACAATCCATTCAAATCGTGGTGAGTGGCTATTCGACTCAATTCGCTACAAAACTCGAACTTTCCATTGAATTGAATAGAGAGAAAAGTTACGAGATGGCGTTGGTGAATCTGGAGACTTATTATTCCTTTCCCAACGTCACCGAAAAGAATAACTCGTTCAAGTATTCCGACGGAGTGGATTGGTTGGAGATTCGAATTCCCAAAGGGAGTTACGACATAGACGATTTGAACCATTACATTCAGACGCGAATGAAGATGGATGGAAAGGGAAGCAACAAGATCAGACTCGCTCCCAATCCTAATACCTTACAGACAATGTTGGATTTGGAAGATAATTTTCGTGTGGATTTCAACACGGACGATTCTATAGGCAAGATGTTGGGATTCGATCGAAAGATGTATCGAGGCCACGCGGCATCTGAAAATACGGTCGACATTCTCGCTGTCAATAGCATTCTGGTGAATGTGGACGTGATTGCTGGAAGCTACATGAATGGTAGCGCTCAGCCGACGATCTATTCCTTCTTTCCAAACGTGTCGCCGGGTTATAAGATCGTGGAGCGACCTCGAAATTTAGTTTATCTACCAGTGATTTTAGACACGTTGTATAGTCTCAAAACCACGTTGACGGATCAAAATGGTGAACTGTTAGATCTTTGCGGAGAGAGAGTGACGATACGATTTCACATAAGAGAAATATAAAAAGCAAAAAAAAAAAAAAAAAATATTATATATATAGATAACAAAAATAAAATAAACAGTAATATTAATTTTTACAAAATTATTTTAATATAATTATTAAACAAGAAACAATTGAAGTAAATATATTTAAAAAAAACAAACAGAATTATGACACAATACGTGGTTAAAAACGTGAACATATCCGCAGGACAGAGGAAGAAACTTAAGAGAGCTTTAACAACTCGAGGCGAGGCGGTGAGATTCAAATTCACTCACGAAGATCTTACGAGAGGCGGACAGGATTCGATTGCCTGGACCAGAAGTCAAATCAATAGGATGGAGAAAGCGATTCGCGATGGAAGAGGGTTGGCGGTGAGATTGAGTCCCGCTCAATTGAGATACAATTTGAGAATGAAAGGCGGTTTCCTACCGCTATTGGCAGGAATCGCCGCAAAAGCATTACCCTTCGCCGCAAAGGTGCTACCCTTTCTCGGAAAGACTCTCGGCGTGGGAGCTCTCACGGGACTCGCTAGTTCGGGAGTTGAGAAATTAATGGGTGACGACAGACTGTTTTTGAAGAAGGGAGGAGCCGTGTGTCGCGTTCACGTAGACGACAGCGGTAAAGGATTGTATCTAGAACCCGTTAGAGGTGGCAACTCTCTGAGAGGAAACGGTCTCTATGTGAAGAGTGGACGGAACGTCAAGCGATACGGCAAGGGTTTGTTGCTCGGTGAGAATTCGCCATTTAAGAACATACCGATTTTGAATATGTTATTATAAATATAAAATTATATAAAATATTTAAAATCATAGAAAGTATAAAATAATATATTTAAAATGGGTGAAAAGGTGGAGAAACAAATTTATCACCTGGATGAAAAGGTGGAGAAACAATTTGACGATAATGACGAACATCGCGAGCCAGAGAGCGAAGAAATAAAAAAATGTTTAGACGCTAATGATGGATATCTAAGGAAAGAGATAGATAAAGCACGGAATATACGGTTGAGAATGAGATGATGCTTTCCACGGTCACCACTACCTTCTGAAGTGAATGGTAATGATGCGAGTGTTACCAAGAGATGATCAACATCCGTTCATAATTATGATTCGGATAAACAAAAATGTTGCTATGAACGTATCACATCACAAAGAAAAAGAAAAATAGGAAAAGAAGAAGAATCGACGCTGAAATTTGAGAGAAAAGGAAACGTTATTATAATATATCATGATGATAGTGAAGAAGAAGGAAAACAAAAAAAAAAAAAAAAAGTAAATGAGATCTAAAGATGATCTCATTACTTTTTTTTTTTTTTCATTTTTTCTTCGCTAAAAATCAATCACTATTGTTTATATTTCCAAGTCCGTTATTAGCATGTTGACCCTCGTGTCTTCTCCTTTTTCGAAAACGTGTTGAATGTTTATCTTTACTCTTTTGAGTTTTTTTACATCGGTCAACTCGCTCTCACCACCCAATTTCTTCACGAGTTCGAATGAGATGTTTGGAAATATGTAATTTCCATAGGGCAACGACAAATCGTCCTTGTCGAATTCTCTATCTTCGGCGATGACCACGTTCTGCAGATCGCTTTGGTACTCGCAAATCAAATCGAGTGCGGCTTCGTTCAATTTCAGAGGCATCTTATATTTCTCGTATTTGTGCTCTAAGCCCTTCATCTCGACATCGTTCAATTCGATGGGATCGTGTCGTTGTAATCTGTAGATTTTGTGACTGAATTTCTTATATGTTTCGACTCGTTTCAATTTCAATTCGCATCTTTTAGGTGTTGTTGTCTTCATGATCGATTATTTGTTTTTTTTTGTTTTTACGAATTCTTGCAATAATGTATATTTTAAATTTTGTATTTAAATAATAATTTGTTAAAAAAAAAGTTTGTTATTTTTTTTTGCTTTTTATATATATAAAAAAGTTGTTTTTTTAATTTTTAATTTTCTTTAATGTAAAAATTTTTTTAGTAAAAGTTCTTTTCTCTTTATATATAAAAAGTTAATTTTTTTTAATTTCAATCTCTCTATTGTTTATATTTCCAAGTCCGTTATTAGCAAGTTGACATTCGTCATTTTTCCACATACGAAAATGGTGTGAATGTTCATCTTTACTCTTTTGAGTTTTTTTACATCGGTGAATGCGCTCTCACCACCTGATTTGTTCACGAGTTCAAGTGAGATTATTGGATATATGTAACCTCCATAGGACAACAATAAATCACCCCTGTCGAATTCTCTGTCTTTGGCGACGATGATATTAATCAACAGTTCGCTTTGGTACTCGTAAAACAAATCGAGCGCGGCTTCATCCACTTTCAAACACATTCGATATTTGTGGTAGTAGCGCTCTAAGTCCACCATCTCGACCTCATTCAATTCGATGGGATCGTGTGGTTGTAATGTATAGATATTAAAACTAGATTTCTCATACCCTTCGTCTCGTTTCAATTTCAATTCGCATCTTTTAGGTGTTGTTGTCATGATCGATTATTTGGTTTTTTATGAATTCTTACAAATAATGTATATTTTAATTTTGTATTAAAAAAAATTGAATTTAAAATTTAACTTTTTTTTTTTTTTCTATTATATATAAAGAGTAAAAAAGCAAAACTTTTTTAACAAATTATTTAATACAAAATTTCAAAAAAAAAAATAAAATATTGTTTCAAATGAAGCAAACAGATAAAACAATGGTAAATTTAAATGAGAAAACCATATCTCAGTTAAACGAGATTTGTAATCTATTACAAATTTCAGATTTCAGAAAGCATAGAACTAAATCAAAAAAAATTGAAGTCATACAAGAATATTTGCGAAACGTTAGAAAGGCAAACGAAATGTCGATAGCAACGACGTCAAAAGATGCACCGGTTGTGAAAAATAAGAAGACGACTAAACGAAAAGCCGTTGAAAAACATCAAGTTTCCAAAGAAAAGAAAAGAAAAAAACTAAAAACGAAAACGAGTGATGCACTTCAGATTCAAGACAAACGAGATATATCGAGCGAAATTCAATGAGCAATCGACGAAGGGAAAGGAGAAGAATATGTAACACGACTCGTTGCGGAACTATTCCAATCGAAACCCGTAGAACGGGAGAGTGCGATGAAAGGCATTTTTAAAACTTTCGACGTGATTCCCTCGTCGAAGAAAGTCGATCCGAAATTGTTCATGGAACGGGTGAAGAAAGAAGTATTGGATTTGTTTCGCGAATACACGAACTTGGGATTAATAATTAAGATGATACTCCATTGCATAATGAATATAATCGATGTGAAGTCCGGCGAGAGCATTGTGAAAAATGCATATTTCAGATCTAACGTCGAACCCATATTTCGAGGTTCAGATCTATCGGACGTTTTCGAAAAGATGAAAGACAAGATGTTGACGTCTCTCGCGAATTATCAAAATGAAGGTAGTAATTGGACGTTCGGTGAGGTGTTGAACCTCGAAATTCACATGACTAAAAACGAACCGTTGAAAGGATCTTCCTACTTGGAATTACCGTATTTCTTGACTAAGAAACACGCCGTGGTCAGCGTGAGAAATAAAGATGATCAGTGTTTTAAATGGGCAGTCACCTCCGCTTTATACCCTGTCGAAATAAACTCTGATAGAATTTCTCGTTACGAGGAAACTTCTAAAAATCTCGATTGGACCGGAGTGACTTTTCCAACAGAGTTAAAACACATCGAACGTTTCGAGGTTCAAAATCCCACCGTAGCGGTGAACGTCCTTGGATACGACGACGAAAATCAAAAGATCTATCCTCTCAGACAGACTTCGTATCGCGGAAGAGAAAAGACAATTATTTTATTATTGATTTTGAATGGTGACAATTGTCATTATTGTTGGGTTAAACATCCGACCTGATTACTGTCGAGACAAAATAATAAACATGGACATAAGATATGTTTATGTTGCAACTGCATGAACATGTTTCAGAGCGAAAAATCGTTAGCTAAACATCAGGAATATTGCAACGAAAATCAAGGTGTCGCTGTTGAAATGTCCAAACCCAACACCATCGTGAAGTTTGAAAATCACAACAGAAGGTTAAAAGTACCATTCGTCGTGTACGCCGATTTCGAATGTTTCACCGCGAAAATGAGTTCCTGTCAACCCAACGCTCTTCAAAGTTATGTCGAAAGATATCAAAAACACATACCTTCGGGCTATTGCATTTACGTGAAATGCGCTTTCGACTCGCAACACGACATGGGTCCCTTCACCTACACGAAACAGCGCGAAGACGACGACGTGGCTCAAAGGTTCGTGGAAGAGTTAGAATCGAAAATTCAAATGTTACACGACAAATTCAAAACTCCGGCGAAAATGATCATCACGCGAGAGCAGCAGGACGAAAATAACAGAGCCACCGAATGTCACATATGCAGACAATCGTTCGACGAGAATTCGGAGGAAAATAAGAAGGTCAGAGACCACGATCATTACACGGGTCTGTATCGCGGTCCGGCTCACAGCAAGTGTAATTTAAAATATCGAGATGCCGTTTTCTATCCGGTGATGTTTCACAATCTCTCGGGTTATGACAGTCATCTGTTCGTGAAAAATCTCGGCACCTCGCACGAAGAATTAAATTGCATCGCGAACAGCGAAGAAAGATACATTTCCTTCATGAAATGGAAGCTCATGGAAAAGAAAAGAGTAATCGACGGAAATACGTTGAAAGAAAAAACGAAATCCATTCGTAGATGCATACGTTTCATCGACACTTTTAAATTCATGTCGACCGCTCTGGAAAAATTAGTCGATAACATGAGCAAGGATAAATTTAAAATCACAAGCGAACATTTCGGAGAACGAGTAGATGTCATGTTGAGGAAAGGAGTCTATCCTTACGATTACATGAACGATCTAAAGAGATTCGAAGACACCGCACTACCTTGGAAAGATGATTTTTATTCGAAATTATACGAATCCGACATTTCCGACGAGAATTACGAATACGCCAAAAACGTGTGGAAATCATTCGATATGAAAACCATGAGAGATTATCACAATCTCTATCTGAAGACCGACGTTCTGCTCTTGGCAGACGTGTTCGAAAATTTTCGAGACGTCTGTCGTCGAAATTACGATCTGGATCCCGCTTGGTATTTCACCGCACCCGGTCTGGCATGGGACGCTCTGTTGAAGACCACCGAAGTCCAATTGGAATTATTATCCGACGTGGACATGTTGCTCATGTTCGAAAGGGCTGCAAGAGGTGGCGTCTCAATGATCTCTCACAGACATTCTGAGGCTAACAATCCCTACATGAAAGAAGGTTTCGATTCTAAACGGTCGACTAAATACATACAGTATTGGGACGCCAATAATCTGTACCGTTGGGCTATGAGTCATCCTTTACCGATTGGAAATTTCGAATGGGTGAAGGAACCGGAAGAGATGCAAAAATGGAGAGACTATCCTTGCATTTTAGAAGTCGATTTGAACTATCCGGAAGAATTACACGATCCACACAACGATTATCCGCTGGCTCCCGAACGAATGGAACCGAACGAAGGAGACGAGGGAAAACTCATTCCCAATTTATTTAACAAACGTAACTACGTCGTCTACAGCGAGAATTTGAAACAGTACGTCGATTACGGGATGAAATTAGTCGACATACATCGCATCATTCGATTTGACGAAGAGCCTTGGATGAAAAAATACATCGATCTCAACACGAATCTCAGAACTCGAGCCGAGAACAATTTCGAAAAAGATTTCTTCAAACTCATGAACAACTGCGTGTACGGCAAATCGATGGAAAACATCAGGAAGAGAACCGACGTTCGACTCGTCACGTCTGAGAAAAAAGCTAAAAAATTAGTGGTGAAACCCAATTACAAACACCGAACCATATTCGGCGAAAATCTAGTGGCCGTTCACATGCAAAAGATGCACCTGAAGTTCGACAAACCGTATTATCTCGGATCGATCATCTTAGATGTCAGCAAGCGATTGATGTACGAGTTTCACTACGATTACGTCAAACGAAAATTTGGCGACAAAGCCCAACTACTGTTCACCGACACGGACAGTTTAGTTTACGAGATAGAGACGAAAGACGTCTACCGAGACATATCTCCGGATGTGGCCGATTGGTTCGACACGAGCAATTATCCCGTCGATCACCTGTCCAACATTCAATCGAACGACAACAAGAAGGTGTTGGGTAAATTTAAGGACGAGAGCGGCGGTAAACAGATCGTCGAATTCGTGGGTTTGAGACCCAAACTCTATGCTTATCGTCTAGAAGATGATGAAGAGATCAAGAAGTGCAAAGGAGTTAAAGCGTGCGTGGTGAAGAAAAACATCTCTTTCCAAGAGTATAAAGATTGTCTGTTAGGAAGTGGTCCGGTGTATAAGACTATGAAATCGATTCGAAGCGAAAATCACGACTTGTATACCGAAATAGTCAACAAGATTTCGCTGACGGCCGACGACGACAAGAGATTCGTGTTAGACGATAAAATAAGCACTTTGGCACTCGGACATTGGACTGTGGATCTAATTTTAGACGATATGCAGGGTGTGTAATGACCGGGTTCGCATCGCAAAATGCGAACCAAAATTAAGCGCCTGCGAATCGTTTTCCCGTTTTAGATCGCAAATCGCGAATCATGGATTTCGTTAGTAATACCGAACAGTGGACCCGATAGCCAAACAGAGTTACGACGCTTCTATCGATCATGCATCGACCGCATGACATGGCGGTTGTATTCATAGAATCGGCAGCTGTTTTCCGGGAATCAGGCAGCCGTTCTATTTTTATACAAATCAATTGTGGTTATGACGTATTAAACGCGTGTTCGGGGGTCTCCTCGTGTCTGATTGGATCAAACTAATAACATTCTCGTTTCTATTGGCCGATGAATACTTACGTCGTCTTACGGGTGATTCCCACTGTAAACTTTAACACGTGAAAATTAACCCACCTGTATTTAGAAATGTCTGTAGCATGGAAAATGATAGGAAGTGACCCCTTATTGAACAATGGCGAAGGCCGCTGGGCCGAGTTGACGTGCTCGTTTTGTCCAAAGCCCCATCCTTCTCCCACAGATATTCACATTCTCGGAAATTCCCGTTGCATTCTCTGAAATCTGAGAGAATGAACCGGAAATTTCTTGACCTTGCGCACGTGCAGTTTGCTTAAATGAGAAGCCCTTTTCGCTTGGGATTTACCATTTGAATTCAACTTACTTCGATCTTACCTTGAAAACATGCTCTGTGACTTCCAGTCTTTCACCGGCGTGAGTAATAACAAACACGTTTGACATATATCTTTTAATAAATATGATGCATCAAAAGTATCAACAAATTACCTACCTGGCGAAAGTAATAACAAACTCTGTTGACATATATCTTTTAATAAATATGGTACATAGGCTACAACTGTGCTCAAAACGAAGTATAAAAACAAATGCGTTGGGCCGTCGAACCTTCCCGTTCAGCCTGTATCAATACTTAAGATGAATTCGGAAAAATAATTTTTGAACTGTATCAATAATAAGAGTAGTTTTAAAAATTATTTTTCTGAAAAATTAAGGTGTATCAATACAAAGAGTGTAGGCCTATCAATTCTTCGAATAAATATGGTAATGCATAGTACATTTAAAGCTAACATGTCCATGATTGAGCTGATGTATGGGTTTGTTTTGAAAGTCAGATAAGTCTTATATTTAACAATTCTTTAATTTATGTAAAATAGTTGCCCTCTGAAAAACTGCTAATCAAAATCTGGGTATTGCTAATCAATTTCTCCCACCCGCGAGAAAACTGCTAATCAATTATAAAAAAACAAAACACACCCTGATATGAATGGAGATGATTGGATTCTAGATGCGCTTGCGGATGATAAGATTCCAGATACGATTGTGGATGATAGGATTCCAGAAAATCAAGTAGAATTAGATGAACCCAAAATTATAGAAGTCAAGGAATTAGACGGATTCAAGATTATGGAAGTCGATAGAGTTAGTTTAAAAAGAAAAAGAAAAAATAGAAAAAAATAACGTCATTTTTAGTGAATTATAATTAAATAAATAAAAAAAAAAAATATATACGCATCTATGAATAAGAAAATAAAGATATCCGTAGAAGGTGTCGTATTACCCAACGAACCCCTATCCAACATCGATCTGTTGAATGTGGCAAAAGATTTGAAAATCGAAGATTTTCTAGGTGTGTTTTCCAGAGATGCCTTGCCGAAGAGAAGACCTCGGCAATCGGAATGCGGAATTTTAAATCTAGACGATTCATCGGGTGAAGGCACTCACTGGGTGGCGTGGTTCAAGAACGGGAAGAAGAATTATTATTTCGACAGCTACGGAATCTCACCGCCGAAAGAAATAAAGAACTATTTCAACAAATCGATGGTTCTTTACAACACGGATCAAGTGCAATCACCAGATCAAGTGTTTTGCGGTCACCTGTGTCTCTACGTTCTCAAGAGATGGTCTGAAGGAGATGAATTTCAAGACATTCTCAATGACTTACATTAGAGAGAGATTTTTTTTTTATAGTACATATAAAGATAAAAAATTATTTTAAAAAAATTTTAATCGAATAAAAAACGAAAAATAAAATAACATAGTTCATTTTTAATAAACTGCGTTTTGAACACATTTTTTCTAAACAACAAAAAAAAAAATCCTTACAACAACATGCCAGTCGATAAATTTGGTAGAAGTGACGACGAAAAAGTCAACCCGAGAAAGAAGAGGAAGACGTTCGAAGTCGATGATGGTTACGACGTTGCCAACTTGGACGAGCGTTACGTTCGGAGATACGAACCTCGAGAAGAACCTTTGAACATGAACGATAAGAAGCTCTACAATCTTCCCGAGCCGATAGATCTTGCAGATGCTGCGACTAAAAAATACGTCGACAGGGGGAACGCCGATTTCGAACGAATCCTGCTGGATAATTACGTGGATAAAACCATGACCGACGATCTCGATCTGAAATCCAAACATTTGGTGAACGTCGCGAATCCCGTAGATCCCACCGATGCCGCGACCAAGAAATACGCGGACGACTCTCACGCGAGATTCAGCGAACACCTGAGAAACAGATACGTTACGAAAACGATGCACTCGGAATTGAACGCCAATTATAACAAGATAACGAACGTGGCCGCTTCCACGAATCCCAAGGACGTGACGACCAAACACTACGTAGATCTGGAACAGAGAAAGTCTGACGGACATGAAATGAAATCGGATCTGAATGCGGGATTCCACAAGATATTGAATCTGTCGAAGATCGACAACACGGATGCGGACTCAACCGCGGTCAACAAGGGCTATGTAGATTCTTCCGTGATACAATCACAAGAATACCTAGAATCGCAAGTGGACGATCTCTACCTGAACAAAGAATCTGGCGGAACCATGGAGGGTGGCATCAACATGAACGGTCACAATTGATTCGGTCTCGATCACGATCCCGAATTCGATTCTAGCGCGGTAAGCAGAAAGTACGTGGACGACAACTCGGTCTGGAGAAAGGGCGACATCATGGAAGGTAAACTAGACATGGGTGGACACGCGCTCACGAATCTACCGGATCCCGTGAACATGACGGATGCCTGCACCCTGGTTTCGGTGGTGGAGAAAGTCAAATATGCCAGACAATTGATCACCGTGTGGGCCGAAGAGTCCGACGCCTTAGAGGAGGGAAAAGCCGAGTGGTCTTTCGGAAATGGAGGTAGCGGATCGAAACACGGTCAGGTGGGATATCCCATGCCGCTGGGAGGTGAAATCCTTCGAATGAGTCTGGCTTCCTCGGATTTGAATAACAGAGCGGTCGTCAATCTCATGGTGAATGGTGTGGAGAGCGATAAGAGATACAGCTTCGAAAAGACTGAGAATTAACACGCGAATGTTAGCACGTTCGGCACGCCTCTCAAAGTGAACGCCGGAGACAGGATTAATTTCGTCACGAAAACCAATAATCCCGAAGCCGCCACTTCCGTGGTGAGTCTACTGATCGAACTAGATCCTTTGAACAAACAGTGAACGCGTGGAAAATAATGAATTAAAAAAAAAAATAATGTGTGATTATTAAAAACAAAAAAAAAAAGTAATGAGATATAGAGAGATGTTCAATCTCTCTATATCACATTACTTTATTTATTTTTTTTGTTGTTTTTTTTCTGTTTTGAATAATCACACATTACTTTTTATTTTTTTTTTGTTTTTTTATTTTTTTCACACACTCGTCTCTCATCGAATGATCGACATCTTATTTCCGTCCGATTCGAATTGTAATTCTCTGTCCGACAGGACCAGGGCGAAGGCTTCGGTTTTTCTCGGCACGTTCCTATCGAATTGCATCTTGATCTGAATGTCTAACATGCTACTCTTGAGTCGCTCACTCTGTTTACTGATGTCGAATACGAACATGGGATACATCGACTTGTATTCGCCGGGAGATATGTTGGGATTGCTCATCAATTCGTCTAGACCGTGATACTTCGTTCTAAAATCAGCGGCGTCGCCGTACAGTCTGGAGAAATCGTTCTTGTCGAACGACGCGTTGTAATCGATTGCCAGATATCTCATGGCGTTCAGAAACACTTGCATGTTTCTCAAATGGCAGTGATCGAACAGCGACGCATTCTTTTCCTGAGACCCGTCCCTATCGGCCTGAAACGCAACCACGATGAAACGTGGTCTCTCGGAAGCGGATTTCACCGTCAATCTCCAATCGAAGTGATTCGTGGAGGGAGGAATGCTAGCCGTGTCGCACTGTCTCATTCTAAATCGGGTAATTTACTCTTGGATTCTATGATCTTGTAGAGATGCGCTTTCTCATCGATTGAAGGCTCCACGTGCGGAACGAACCACGATATCTTGTGTAGAGTTATCTTACCCGCATCGGTCGCGGCGAGTTTCACTATTGCGTCGTTGTTTCCTTTTCGAATCAACGTCAGATTGTGTTTGAATCCGGATATGATCTTGTTGTAATCGTCTGCGAATCCGAAGATGTGTTTCAAAGGTATCCTGAACGAAAACGTTCCTTTAGGTCTGGACGTCTTGACGACGTAGTCGAATATCGTGGCGGCGCCTGCACTAGCAGCGCCTACGGTGTCTTTCACCCACAACTGATTAAGTCCTCTGGATTTCGAAAAATCATCCGGATACGTCAAGAGTCCGAACATCGTGGTGGCCTGACCGGGATGAAACACAGATTATCTCTTGTCCGGATAGCATGTATTTTATGTTACTGAATAGATGCATGATGCCATTATTGGCAAGAGTAACCGTGTCGTCGTCCGCGTTGCCGCTCCCATCTTCCTTCGTGAGACGTCCCTGCACCACTATGTAACTCTCGCTAGGATGTACGAATAGATCTTGAGTTTCGACGTTGATTCTTATCTCTCCCGCATTGTTCAAACTCGTTCCGGTTACCGGTTCGTATTCGTGAACCTCTTATTCTTGAATACTTTCATCTTTCACTATGCTTTGTGCTATATCTAGTATATTTGTCATTTTAAAGGATTTTTAGTTTTTTTTGTTTATTAATTCACTTGCTTTCTTTATCTAAAAAAATAGTTTTTAATTATTTTTTATTATTATTTTGTTTTCTCTCTTATATATATGTGTGTGTAAACAAGAAAATGTCGAAGAGAGTAAATAAAAAAAAAAATTTGTGTTCTTCATCAAAACTTCGTCTTCTGTAATTGTTGTTCGTAAAACTTTCCGATGATCTCTTCTCCATCCAAAGCTTCGATTTCGTAAGTCACCGGATCGGTGTGAAATATTTTGATGATTACGAAGATTTCCGAGGTCCATCGAGGAGTATAACCCTTTTCGAAGTGCTTCTTATAAGCGTAGATTCTCACTCGATCGCCGACCGCAAATTTCGGCGTTCTAGACTTCTTCCCGATCTTAGATCTCTCGGGATATAGATTCGCGTAGACCCGTTTTTCGTTTCGAGGATCGCTAGCTTCCGCGGGAGTCATCTTGATCGATCTGTGTCGCGTGTTGTTGTAATCTTTCACCAGACCGTTCAGAGCGTATATGTATTTCTTGGTCGAATTCGCTGTGAAGTATCTGTGCATCTTTTCCTTCATCGTTCGATTCCAACGTTCCACCACGCTGGCTTTCTCTTCGTTTTCGATCGAGTAGAGGTCTACCAATCGACGAACGTCCTTGTTGTAGAATTCCTTTCCCTTGTCCACCCACAATTTACTCGGTTTTCGAGAAGACGAGTCGAACACGCTCTTCAGAGCCTCGGCGACGCAAGGTCCTGATTTATTCTTCAAAGCTCTGATCCAACCGTATTTGGAAAACACGTCGATGACTGTCAATAGATATTTGACGCCCTCGTTCCACCTCGAAAACGATCTCATGTCGACCAAGTCGGCAGACCAAATGTCATCCAGACCCTTCACGAACACCCTTCTCTTTCGAAATTTACGCACTATGGGTTTGTGTAACTCCTCGGCCAATTCGCTCGTCAATAATCGTTTCTTCTTCTTTTCAAATGCGCTTTTTTTTTTTGAACGCCCCATCCGAATCGACGTTTCGCACCGATCAGATTGCCGACCAGTGAACGTTCCATCTTCTCTCTCCTGGTCGGATTCGATATGCCTCTCAATCTCCCCAACATTTTTTTGTCGCAGACGTCGTTGCGAGTCTTGGTGTCGGGATGTCCGGCGTAGCACAGATCGTGATCGTACGCGGCCGCGTCCACCCTATTCATGGGTTTGCTCCAAGATTTAGGTGTCAGATCGGCGTTGAGTCTCTTGTTCAATTTCGTTCTGGGTCCCGTGAAACTGTGACCGGGCGGATGCATTTCGAAAGGTAGATTGTTGATCATTTTATTCACGATGCCTTTACCTTTGCTCGCGTTCTTTTGTTTGACGAATCGAGTCTTGATAGAACCACACATGTCGCAAATTCCGCGAAGCATCCGTCTGTCGTTTTTAGTTCGCACTTCTCTAGAATTACTCGTATCGGTATTAAATTAATTTCGGTTTTTTTTTATTTTATATATAAATTTAATATATTTTTTTTTTAAAATTCTGTTCTTATTATATATATATATTTTTTTTTTTCAATCGCTGCTCTTGAGTTCTATCATCTTACTGAATTCCTCCCTGGCCTCTTTCCTCCCCTTTTCCACGAGAGAATCCTTCATCTCTTCCTTGATGATCTGACGAGTCTTGATTCTCACGGCTTCTTTCATGGCATCGTATTTCGTTTTCTCGCTCAATATCGCGAAGTATTCTCCGTCCGATATCCTACCGTCTTTCAACGCCATAGAGATAATTTCGGATATCGTGTCGATCTTGGAGTCAGCCAAGACGCGAATCTTGTCGTGTTTCCTCGCCTTCAGATATAATTTCCTACTCAAAAAGTTTCCGAGCGTGCTAAACAATCCGGCGGCGAGGGCCACTCCTTCTATGGTTAACACGATTGGAATGCCGACCATGGTCGACAACAATCCGATGCCGGCCGCGTGTAAACCCATGGAAATCGTGATGAGTGTCGTGTCGATCGCGTTGACGAATTTCACGAAACGCGAATACTTCTTCTTGAGGGAACGACGAGAATCTCTCTCTCGAGTCAGATACAATTGGATTCTACTGATTTGATCGATGCGATACCTCTCTCCTCCTTCTCTTTCTTCTAGCGATGGCGCCGTCGGCAAAACGCCGTTCGGCTTCTCGTCCTCGTCGTCCACTAACGTCGGATACAATTTATTTCTGGTTCTCATTTTTGTGTTTTTTTTTCTGTCTTTCTTTCTTTCTAATACTAGATATAAAAAAATTTATGTGTGTATTTATTTTATTTTCTACTCTCCCTTATTTTTATATCAACGAAAAACAAAACTTAGACGTATGCTTCGTTCAGCAATAATTTCTTGATGCATCCCTTGTCTTCTAAAGTCAAACTTCTACGCGCCAATTTCAGTTCTTCCGAATCTGTGGGCCTGTCTCGATTCTTACAGAAGACTAATCTCTTCCAAAACGTGATCACATCGTTGAATTTAACGCGTTCGAACGCCGGTTCGAAATACATGACGACCATATCTTCCCTTTCCATCGTCAGACACGAATGATCCTCGTGATCGAAGTCTAGATGATCCCGACATCCGACGCATCGTTCTAACAAGATGGGACGTAGTTCTTCGTTCACGCAGATTGCGTATGCTCTCATCAGCATGTTTAAAAGAAACCTCGCTCTAATAGTCTGAAAATCGCTCATGATTTACGTATTTTTTTTTTATTATCTATGCGATTTGATATATTTATTTTTCTAAATAACTATTTATTTATATTTTTTTTCTCCCCTATATTTATATCAATCAAAAACGTGACCGCCTCAAAAACAAAAAACGAGGGAGAGTTTTAAATCATCTGTACCAAAGCAATTGCCGATTCTGAATCGCTGATTTAGAGTTGCAAAAACTGTTTTTTGATGATGAGCCAGAATCTTTTGCTTTCGCTCGCGTTCACCGACGATGGATCGGTGGTCTGATCTGCGATTCGAATGTCGCCAAAAATTATGTACAAGATACAACTGAAGATGTACGATTTCACCCTTTTTTTAAAAAACGCGCGTTCACCACGAGTATTTGAACGCTAAAAGCGCAATCTAGGGAGTCGCGACTGTACATGGGCCGATTCAAGATCATGTACAGTTTTGTGAACAAGCGTGTGATTTAACACTGAATTCCACGTTGGTGAACGCATCGTGTGCGTATCTTGTACACGTACATGTACAAGTGATAGTGTATCGGCCTTTATTACCTACTGCTATCTGTGCTTATTATCTCAGTTAAAATGATGCCAGACACAAAATCATGAAGGAAATGGTGGATCCAAGGATGAAATAAGAGGATGAGAGGAAGAAACAGTGGATGGATGTGTTCAGGGCTGTAACTTATAATTAGGTCAACTTTGGCAAAGCCAAATTTGAGCTTTTGTCATGGCCCGTCTGTCCGTACGTCAACAATTGGATACGGCTCAGACTAGAGGCCGTATTTATGAACTGATCTTTACGAAACTTCTTGGGTACCTTTGTTATGACCGTGGGACGAGAACGAGTGTTTTTGGGTCTGGTCCGAAATTCAAGATGGCTGCCAGCTGCCATTTTGTAACGACGATGCAGAAATCTGTTTTTTGCACAGAACTTCCATATGAAAGCGTTGATTTGAATAATTTTTTGTATGAATGTTTAGTACCATGGGATACATCACATATAATACAGGTTTTTTTCTCGTACGTATTATGCAAATTAGACTAACTTTGATGTATTTAGTGTTACTTTCAACACTGTTAGTGCAAATGCCAATACAGCTCGGGCTAGAGGCCGCATTTATGAACCGATCTTTACAAAACTTCTTGGGTACCTTTGGTATCACCGTGGGACGAGAACGAGTGTTTTTGGGTGCAGTCCGAAATTCAAGATGGCCGCTGGCAGCCATTTTGTTCAAAATTAGGGGCAATCAGATGTTTGTGCAGAACTTCCACATGAAAGCTCTGATTTGAATAATTTTTAGCTCAACTTTGGCGAAGCCAAATTTGAGCTTTTGTCATGGCCCGCCGTCCGTCTGTCCGTCTGGCCTTCTGTCCATCTGTCCGTCTGTCTGTACGTCAACAATTGGATACGGCTCGGGCTAGAGGCCGTATTTATGAACCGATCTTTACAAAACTTCTTGGGTACCTTTGTTATGACCGTGGGACGAGAACGAGTGTTTTTGGGTGCGGTCCGAAATTCAAGATGGCTGCCAGCCACCATTTTGTACCGACGATGCAGAAATCTGTTTTTTGTACAGAACTTCCATATGAAAGCTCTGATTTGAATAATTTTGTGTATGAATGTTTAGTACTATGGGATACATCACATATAATACGGGTTTTTTTCTTGTGCGTAAATTATGCAAATTAGACTAATTTTGATGTTTTTTGGGGTAACTTTCAGCACTGTTAGTGCAAATGCCAATATGGCTCGGGCTAGAGGCCGTATTTATGAACCGATCTTTACGAAACTTCTTGGGTACCTTTGGTATCACCGTGGGACGAGATCGAGTGTTTTGGGGTCCGGTCCGAAATTCAAGTTGGCCGATGGCAGCCATTTTGTACAAAATTAGGTGCAATCAGATTTTTGCACAGAACTTCCATATGAAAGCGCTGATTTGAATAATTTTGTGTGAATGTTTAGTACCATGGGATACATCACATATAATACGGGTTTTTTTCTCGTGCAGAAATTATGCAAATTAGATGAACTTTTTTTTCAGTGCGACTTACACACAGTAAGTACACATGTCAATACAGCTCAGACTAGAGTCTGTATTTATGAACTGATCTTCACGAAATGTCTTGGGTACCTTTGTTATCACCTTGGGACGAGAACGAGTGTTTCTGAGTGCGGTCTAAAATTCAAGATGGCTGCCAGTGGCCATTTTGTACCGAAATTAGGTCTAATCAGTTTTTTGTACACAACTTCTATACAGCTCAGACTAGAGGCCATATTTATGAACCAATCTTTACGAAACTTCTTGGGTACCTTTGTTATCACCGTGGGATTAGAGCGAGTGTTTTTGGGTGTGGTCCGAAATTCAAGATGGCCACCAGCAGCCATTTTGTACCAGAATTAGTGCAATCAGTCTTTTCTGTATGAAAGTTCTGATTTGAATAAATTTTTGTATGAATGTTTAGTAACATGGAATACATCACATATTGTAAGGGGTTTTTTTTTGTGCAGAAATTATGCAAACTAGATGAACTTTGATTTATTCAGTGCTACTTACACAATGTAAGCACACATGTCAATACGGCTCAGGGTAGAGGCTGTATTTATGAACCGATCTTCACAAAACTTCTTGGGTACCTTTGTTATCACCTTGGGATGAGAATGAGTGTTTCTGGGTACGGTCCTAAATTCAAGATGGCTGCCAGTGGCCATTTTGTACCGAAATTAGGTCCAATCAGTTTTTTGTCACAAGTTCTATACAGCTCGTATTTATGAACTGATCTTCACAAAACTTCTTGGGTACTTTTGTTTTCACCTTGGGACAGGAACGAGTGTGTTTTGGGGTGCCTTTGTTATCACTGTGCTTTGAGAACAAATCTTTTGGGGTTCAGTCAGACCCACTCTGGGACTCAAAGATTTCTTTTCTAGTTTAGCATCTGACTGTCACCCACCTTTACAATACTTTACCTATACATTTGTTACAGGCAACGGTCAATATTTATGTACAGACCGTTACAATACTTTATATGTACCTTTGTTATCAGGTCATTACCTAGATATTTGTCATTGCTGTGTCACATACTATACATGTACATATCTTTGTCTTGACAAGTTGAGCTAGTGTCATTGACACTTTCATTTGTATGAATGTTTAGTACCATGGGATACATCACATATAATACGGGTTTTTTTCTCATGCAGAAATTATGCAAATTAGATGAACTTTGATTTTTTCAGTGCTACTTACACACAGTAAGTACACATGTCAATACGCCTCAGGCTAGAGGCTGTATTTATCAACCGATCTTCACGAAACTTCTTGGGTACCTCTGCTATCACCTTGGGACGAGAACGAGTGTTTCTGAGTGCGGTCCGAAATTCAAGATGGCTGACAGTGGCCATTTTGTACCAAAATTAGGTCTAATCAGTTTTTTGTACACAACTTCTATATGGCTCAGGCTAGAGGCCGTATTTATGAACCAATCTTTACGAAACTTCTTGGGTACCTTTGTTATCACTGTGGGATGAGAACAGGTGTTTTTGGGTGTGGTCCGAAATTCAAGATGGCCACCAGGAGCCATTTTGTACCAAAATTAGTGCAATCAGTCTTTTGTGCAGAACTTCTGTATGAAAGTTCTGATTTGAATAAATTTTTGTATGAATGTTTAGTAGAATGGAATACATCACATACAGTACGGGTCTTTTTTTCGTGCAGAAATTATGCAAATTAGATAAATTTTGATTTATTTAGTGCTACTTATACACTGTAAGTGCACATGTCAATACAGCTCGGCTAGAGGCTGCATTTATCAACCGATCTTCATGAAACTTCTTGAGTACCTTTACTATCACCTTGGGATGAGAACGGGTGTTTCTGAGTGTGGTCCAAAATTCAAGATGGCTGCCAGTGGCCATTTTGTACCGAAATTAGGTCCAATCAGTTTTTTGTCACAACTTCTATACAGCACGTATTTATGAACTGATCTTCACGAACCTTCTTGGGTACCTTTGTTTTCACCTTGGGACAGGAATCATTGTGTTTTGGGGTGCCTTTGTTATCGCTGTGCTATGAGAACAAATATTTTGGGGTTCAGTCAAACCCACTCTGGGACTCAAGATTTCTTTTCTAGTTTAGCATCTGACTGTCACCCACCTTTACAATACTTTACCTATACATTTGTTTCAGGCTACGGTCAGTATTTATGTACAGGCCGTTACAATTCTTTATATGTACCTTTGTTATCAGGTCATTACCTAGATGTTTGTCATTGCTGTGTCACATACTATACATGTATATGTCTTGACAAGTTGAGCTACAGTGTCATTAACACTTTAATTTTTATGTAAAAGTATTTCATGTTCCTTAATTTAGGGGCATGGGCCTGATGTTTTCATTCTTGCTATGAAATCTCCACTGTTTGTTCAGTGTTTCCTCTCTCCCTTTCCTTGATACCCCCTAGCTAATCTCCCATGCTTTTGGCATAATTTTTGAAATTTTTTTTACTGAAAGAGGGTATTTAGGCATTTTGGTCATGCATCTACCATCCGATGTACTGCAGTTTCTTCTGTGAAACTTCTGTTTTACATCGGATAGTGTTTTAAAATTGGTTACTGATTTCGGGCCATATTTCCAGTGCCTGGAGTCTTGTTTCCGGTTTTTATTCACTTTTGTTTATGTTGACAACGGTTATTTCTGACAGTGATTCCTTTTCTTCTCTAAGGTTTTGTTCATAACCAGATACATTAATATTGTCCGTAAGTGTAACATTAATTTTTAGATATGTTTTAAAATTTTTGTCCACACTTGGGCTTTTTTGGGATCCATTTGGGCTCATCGTTCCCTTTGGGAACTTGGGCTCATCTCAAAATTTTTTCGAAAATTTTTTCTTTTGAATTATTTTTCGAAATTTTTGTAATGGATTATATTATTGTTATGTATGTTTGTATTTTCAAGGGTTAGTGCGAGTACTACGGCTGTTTAATATTTTTTCAAATATGAAAGAATATTGTTCAAATTCTAAATCAAGGAAGTCTTCCTCTGATTCTCATTTTCATTGTATTTGCTGTAGTCAATGTACTCGCACTAATTCTTGCTCAGTGTGTGCCAATTGGGATGACAAACGTTGGAGACGCGTGTCACGGTGTATTGTTAGTGGTGAGAGGTCCATGCCGGTCCTCTTGCCACAGGGTCACTCTAGTTTTTCAGAGGAACAAGAACAGGGTGATGTTTCCGTGATGTCTTCAGGAAGTGTGGTACCATCGTCGCAATCAAATGAAGAGCTAGCGGCAAAAGCACTCAACGAAATACGACAAGTGCCTAGATCCTTAGTAGGATTGACGACCTTGTCGCCAGCTAGCTCTCCCAGTGAAGCTATCACTTGTAAAGTGGGTGATGTGACGCTGGATTCGTCCGTTGCGGTCCAGGAAAGGAGAAGGGGTGTTGCAAGCACTATAAACTCGGATCATGCACACCCGGCGACGACGGATCGGAGGATGAAATGGAGGAAGCCAGACAGTCCGGTAGCTAGCTCGTTCAGGTCTACCCGGACTGCAAGCGAGAGAGGTCCCTCTCTCTTACAACAACATCTGAGCCCAGATGTTGTTGTACGTAATGTTCGTCAGTCGGAGCATACGTCCACTCCTCCTGCTCGGGACGCTCTGTCGCATAGACAGCCGGGCATGCTAGTCTACTGGCTTCCTCATCCACACGTCAGCACACACGACCGCAGATATCCAGCCTGCTTCGCCACCCAGGGATTCCACGTCGACCAGGTCACTCCATCCGGTAGCCAAGGACACGAGGCCTTGCCAGTCGGGATGTTTGCACAAAAGAATTATGCAACACTTAACGTCCCAGGAGCTTCCAGCAGCTAAACAACGTAAGACCGCGGCTCCACAGGCCTCCGTGACGGACTTGCTATCGCAGATAGCACAACTCATCGCAGCATCCCAGCAACCTTCAGAAACTCTTTCAGATCAGGAACTGTCTGAGGAAGCTGGGTTGGTACGCTCCCCTGCAGTGTCAGAAAGGGACGACCGAGATTCACATTTGGTCCAGTCGGATGGTGAAAGGGAATCAGCGGAGCTGGAATTTTCCCTTTCAGAACAACATAAGGTGGCCGTAGATTTCATCCGGCAACACCTTCCAGAAGTTGTTCCTCCGGACCAGAGAGCTGCGATTCCAGATAAGAGACTGATAGCGTCACTGGACACAGACTTTTTCGGCCGGGATAAGGATGTTGCGCCTGAGTTTCCGGCCCAGTCCAGAAATGTCTCACGGACATTTGAATTGCTGAACGACGCTATTTTCAAGCTAGCCTCTAGGACTGGCAGATCCAGTTTATTATCGTCTCATGCTCTACATCTGCCGTTCATCAACAGTAGAAATAGATTTGAAATGGCAGGAAAGGGCGTTCCGAGAGTTCCTCTGCGCTTAGACGACCAGGCAGAAGACTTGGAGTTGTCATTGCCGGCGTCTATGTCGATTCTCTCCGCAGGCAGGACAGGGCATTCCAAGAGTTCCCCTGCGTTTAGACGACCAGGCAGAAGACTTGGAGTTGTCATTGCCGGCGTCTATGTCGGTTCTCTCCAGTACGTTGGAGACGACAATCTCGTCTAACAGAGCCAGTTTAGACGCCTTATCTTACGCAGATCACCTTACCAGAGCATTATCACAACGTCTTAATGGAAAAGAATTCCAGAATGTTCAAACTTCCTTGAGAGTTCTTTCGAGAGCCGAAGCATATTCCACGTATAACTCCGCCCTTTCAGTGCCAAATTTGGAGTTAGTCAGACGTGATGCTGCCCTGGCTTCATCCACAAGAGTGGATTCTAAGGTGAAAAACTCTTTTCGAGTCGCTCCGGTTTCCAGAGAGCTTTTCTTTGATGGTAAGCTTTCGCTAATCTATGATCAGATTACTAAGAAAGCTTCGGACTCTCTGCTTTTTAAGTCTTTTTCGAAAAAAATGGACTCAGCAGAGAGGAGTAAGTCAGGAACTTCTGGGGCGAGTACGTCCAAGGGATATTCCTATAGAGGATCTAAGAAAGCCTCTACGTCTTACTCCAGAGACCGTCAGAGTAGCGACTCAGGTAGGGGTCGTAATGCTGGCCGAGACAACCGGTCAGATGCCCCTAGGTCGACTGGTCGAGGTGCGCGTCGGGGAGGACGTAGTTTCTCCTCCTGCAAGCCTCGCAGGTCCAGGAGGTGATGGTCAGAACCTCTATTGCGCTCCAGTGGGCGGAAAGCTGTCGAGATTCCTAACCAACTGGTTGTCAATTACGGACGACCGATGGGTTTAGGGGGTTATTTTGGAAGGTCTAAAACTGTTCTTCAAGGAGAAACCTCCGTTAACAACAAGTCCACGTTGGACCTGGCTTCCATCAATCCTTCAGAAGAGAGATTCGCTTCTATCAGAGGTGCAATCTCTTCTGAAGAAGAACGCAATAGAGATCGTGGAAAACCAGGAATCTCCAGGTTTCTACAGTCACCTGTTCCTGGTACCAAAGCCAGACGGCTCGTTCCGTCCAGTTATAGATATAAGCTGGATAAACAAGCTGATCATGGCTCCAAAATTTTATATGGAAACCATTCGATCAGTAAGAGCGAGCATTTAAGTGAACGATTACGCTGCAAGCATAGATCTCAAGGATGCGTACTTTCACATCATGGTACATTTGGCGTTCAGAAAGTACCTTCGCTTCGCTGTCCTAGGAGTCATTTATCAGTTCCGATCAATGTGCTTCGGTCTGAATCTAGTGGCCTGGGCCTTCACTCGAATAATTAACTCCGTAATGACTCATTTCCGAGCTCATTCGTCTGCGGTAACGTCGGACTACTTGGACGACATTCTTCAGAGGTACGGTGACAGATTAACACTTCAGAACGATGTTCAGAGTCTGGTTCAACTGCTCTGACGTCTCGGTTTCATAGTAACCGAAAGGAAGTCGGATCTAGTTCCGTCCAAGTCGTTCATCCACTTGGGCATGAGCATTGAGACGCACAGCAATCTGGTTCGTCTGCCGTTACCCAGAGCGAAATTAGTCAGGTGTTACGCTCGCTTTTGTCTTCACTCAGATGTGGTAACAGCGAGAGAATTCATGCGACTGATAGGTTTGTGCGGAGCCGCCGCGGATCTTATTCCGATGGGGCACCTACGCACTCATCCATTCCAGATATTTTTTACTCAGAATTAGAGTGTGAAGATTCATTCGCTCTAAATGAACATCGTCTTGTCGAATCAAGTAAAACAAGAGATTCAGACTTGGGCAGATATTCAGTGGTTAACTCAAGGAGTACCACTGCAACTGCCGGATCCGATTTTTACGATTATGACCAATGCGTGTCAAACAGGTTGGGGCGCAACTTTGAGCCCAACAGATTCGAGGTGCCAGGGTCTTTGGGATCCACAGTTCCTAAACAAGCACATAAACATCAGAGATGATGTCAATTTGGCTTGCGCTACGTCATTGGATGAACATTATTCAGAATTCACATGTTCAAATTCTGTCCGACAATTCAACAGTAGTAACGTATATTCGGAACCAGGGAGGCACTCATTCCATTCCGTTGTTCAACTTAACAGAGAGAATCCTTCTGTTTGTCCTAGAGCATCAGGTTCTTCTGTCGGTCCGTCATATTCCGGGTCGTCTCAACATTCTAGCGGACTCCTTTTCTCGGGAAGGTTGTATGTTGCCGTCAGAATGGACTCTCAACAAATGAGTATTCAATCAGATCTGCTACCAATGGGATCGTCCTATGATAGACTTGTTTGTGACGCATCTCAACAATCAGTTGCAGATGTATGTGTTGCCATGCCCAGATTCTCGAGCGTTCGCAGTAGATGCTCTCTCGATCTCTTGGGACGGAATGATAGGATATGTGTATCCTCCAGCTCCGTTGATTCAATCTCAAGGCAAGATTCTGTTGGTAGCATCTTTGTCGCCCCAGAGACCATGGATAAATCTACTCAGGTGTCTGTTGTGGGACATTCATCGGAAGCTTCTTCCATGGGTGGACCTTCTTTTGCAGGGGAAATCGCACACACTGCATCACATCCCGCAAGGTCTCAACTTTTACGTATTTCCGTTCTGCGGTCCTTGGACGGCAAGCATTTTACAGGAGGAGCAGTGGACGCAATTTCCAACTGTAGGAAGACCTCCTCTTCGCTAAATTATGCTGCTAAGTGGAAGGTTTTCTCTCGTTGGTGTAGGGATCATTCTGTTGATATTTATGATCCCTCCATTGCAGACATTGCTAATTTTTTGGTCTACTTGTTTGACGAGATCAAACTGCAGCCAATAACTATTAAGGGTTATAGGTCTATGCTATCGGATACTTATGCTCATCATGACAGCTTACAAATTGGATCTAATGTCTCTTTATCAAAGTTAGTTAAAAACTTTTCGATAAATAGACCTAGAATCCTTAGGTTAATTCCTAAGGGGAATTTAGCTTGGGTTCTTCTGAAACTAAAAGAAGTGCCATTTGAACCCCTTGACACGGTAGACTTCAAATACTTATCTTATAAGACAGCTTTTCTTTTAGCCTTCTCTTCTTCTAGAAGAGTTAGTGAGTGAGCTTCATGCACTATCTGTTGATGATTCTCACTATTGTAGTGTTGGTAATCCTATTACTTTGACTACTAATGTTGGATTTTTGGCAAAGAATCAGGCTCCTAATAAGTACCCTGAACCTATTGTTAGCTTACCTGACTGAAAGTCAGGGTGAGCTTTTCTTATCACTCGTCGTCCGTCATCCGTCATCTGTCATCCGTCGTGAATGTGGTGTTTGAGCCTCTTTTTCCTAAACCACTGGCCATATTTTAATTAAATTTCATGTAAGTAGTGGTAATATAGGGGCATTTTAATTTTTATCCAAAATAGGTTTCGGCTCATATTGAGCAGAGGTGTGGGGAAAAAATGGCCAAATTTTTTGAAAATCTTCTTCTAATGAACCACCAGTAGCAGAGGCTTGATATGTGGTATACAGAGTCCTTTTGAGGTTTAGAATCAAGTTTGTTCAAGAGAAGTTTGTCGGACATTATTTGCCTTCGTTATGGGAGGGGCAAAAATTTTGGCCACGCCTAAAATTTCTATTTTCAGAACCATCAGGTCGATTTGAACCCAATTTGATATGAGATGATAATGGGTCATAAGTAGTTGATTGATGCAAAAAAAAATTTTCTCATTGCCCCGTGGGAACCCCGGGAGCTAAAAATAGGAAAAACCTTAAAACTGCCATATCTCCAAAACTACATGGCACAGAGAATTCTTATTTTGTATAAAGCTTACTTTTATCCAGTAGAATAGAATGGTTAAAAATCGGTTTGATCACAAGGTACTTTTTTCAGGACTTTTGAAAAAGTGCTGAGTCAGCACTTTTTAACACTGTAGGCAATGGGAAAAGGATTAAAAAATCTTCTTCTCCAGATCCAGCAGGCAGAATCTTTTGATATTTGGTATGCAACATTGTGGAGTATCTGATTCAAGTTTGTTCAAATCGGCCCCCTGGATTCATATTTGGGCTCACTATAGAAGCCCGAATTCGAACTTAGTGCATTTCAGGCAAATTTCTTAAAAAATCTTTTTCTCCAGATCCAGCAGGCAGAATCTTTTTTTATATTTGGTATGCAACATTGTGGGGTAGATCTGATTCAAGTTTGTTCAAATCGACCCCCTGGGTTTATATTTGGGCTCGGTATAGAAGCTCGAATTCGAACTTAGTGCATTTCAGGCAAATTTCTTAAAAAATCTTCTCCAGATCCAGCAGGCAGAATCCTTTGATATTTGGTATGCAACATTGAGGGGGGGATCTGATTCAAGTTTGTTCAAATCGGCCCCCTGGATTCATATTTGGGCTCGCTATAGAAGCTCAAATTCAAACTTAGTGCATTTCAGGCAGATTTCTTAAAAAATCTTCTCCAGATCCAGCAGGCAGAATCTTTTGATATTTGGTATGCAACATTGTGGGGTGGATCTGATTCAGGTTTGTTCAAATTGGCTCCCTAGATTCATATTTGGGCTCATTATAGAAGCTCGAATTCGAACTTAGTGCATTTCAGGCAAATTTCTTCAAAAATCTTCTTCTCAAGATCCAGCAGGCAGAACCTTTTGATATTGGGTATGCACCATGCTTAGGGGGGTGAGATTCAATTTTGTTCAAGCCAAGTCCCTGGGTTCATATTTGGGCTCCCTGTGGTAGCCTGAATTATAACTTAGTTCAAAATGAGGAATTTTCTTTAAAAATCTTCTTCAGATCCAGCTGTTGGAATGTTTTGATATTTGATATGCAGCATCCTTTGGGGGGTGAGATTCAAGTTTGTTCAAGCCATGTCCCTAGGTCCATATTTGGACTCACTGTGGGAGCTTGAATTGTAACTTATTTCAAAATGAGGAATTTTCTTTAAAAATCTTCTTCTTCAGATTCAGCAGTCGGAATGTTTGGATATTTTGTGTGCAGCATCCTTAGGAGGTGAGATTCAAGTTTGTTAAAGCCAAGTCCCTGGGTTCATATATGGGCTCCCTGTGGGAGCCCGAATTATAACTTAGTTCAATATGAGGAATATTCTTTAAAAATCTTTTTTTTTTTAGATCCACTGGTCAGAATCTTTGGATATTTGGTATAAACTTTTCTTAGGAGGAGCAGATGCAACTTGTTGAAATCAATTCTCAGGGTTGATATTTAGGCTACCATGTCAGGTGAGCCTCTTGTTATTAAGGCTCTTCTGTCCTCAGACGGCCATAGGCCTTTGCTATGTCCAGTTAGAGCTATGCGTATTTACAAGCGTAGATTTGAGTTTATCAGAAAGGGACGAAAACGTTTCTTTCTGTCTCTGCTGCCTAATAGAATGGACATCACAGTCCATTCTATTTCAAGGTGTATTCAATTGACTATTCGTACTGCTTATGAAAAATTATCTTCTACTCTAAATCTAAGATTTCGGTGCATGATGTGAGGGCGCTGTCTACATCTTGGGCTTATGCTAATAGTATTGCTATTACCGATTTGATGAAGGCTGCATACTGGTCTCAGCCTTCTTTGTTCACGAATTTTTACCTTAGAAATATTGAGTCTACTTCTGGCGACCTGCGTTGTTTAGGTCCGTTATCTGTTGCTCAGAATGTCGTCCACTAAACAGTTGCAGCTATAGTTATGCAGGCTTTCTGTTCCAGCAGTGACTCTGTCCTGCTGTCCTCTTCGTTCTGGGGTGATTGACCCAGAGCAAGGGGAAGGGGGGGGGGGGGGTGGTGTTCCCTTATATCATCTGCTTTATAGTGAAAAGCAAGGGAATACCTCCTCTGGAGTCAGTAATTCTGAGTCGGTGCAGGGATGGTTTTAAAGTGTAAAGCTAATGTTTATCTCATTTATGTAATATTTTTAAAGTGTAGCTCGGTGTGAAGCATTTGTATATGTCACGTGTCATACGAGCGTTAATATACAATCCTCGGACACTTTTAAATGAGTATAAAGAGTCTCATTCTCTGGACTATCTTTATTTATTGGCTTTCCTTTAAAGAATTAGTATAATGGGTTATACTGGATGTTAATAGAGATCATTGATGTTATTGTGCTCAATTACGGACTGGTAATGTGTTTTTCTTATTTTGTATAAACAAGAAAGATACATGTAAATCCTGTTTCTCCTTTTCTTCTTGAGGGGATAATTCTGTTTACATGTAATTGAGCCTATTGTATTTTCCTTTATGTCCTAGGCCCTCCAGCCTTTTTTTCTATTCAGCTAAGTCTGGGTCATTGGTACAGTATAAAAATGTTAAAAAATATATAGTAATTTATATATTTTTACCTGCGTCGCCAGCGGCAGAGCAGGTCTAGTAACCGCTCGACTCAGTCCGCCAGTCTGTCCGTCCGTCAGTCCATCCGTCAGTCCGTCCGAAACACTTCTTCCATCAAAGTTTTCTTGGCTTCTATGAAAGGGAATGATTTTATATTTGGTCTGCTGCTTCATAATGATGAGTTGTATCGTGTATCTAATTTTCAGATGCCGTGCAGCCACTTCCTGTTTGCCGATACTTTGAAGTCTGTTCATCTCTGTAATCAGTTGCATGCAGCGACGCAGGTCCAGACCCGGTATTGGTCTTGGCTTGTTTATACTTACCAATGACCCAGATGGGGATGGCCCTCCCATGAGTTGGGAACTCATACCTCCCCGCTGATTACATAACACTTACCAGGCACTGGTTGTAAGAATGAAGATTTGGTGCCAATTTCGGTACTTCCTTGACACTGCGCATGCGCAGTGGACAAAAGTATGGAGGACCATATAAGACATAGATTTTTGGGATTTTGATGCAAATTTTGGGGTTTCGGGGGGCAAAAATTTGTGTTTGGCGCTGAATTTTTAAGCGTTAGCACCAGCTAAGCTAAGTCTGGGTCATTGGTAAGTATAAAAAATATATAAATTACTATAAATGTTTTAACTTTCTAACGATAAAAGTGGTTCCAATGGAACCACATAGGGCCAAATCAAAATTCCGAAACCTTCAAGCACATCTAGTTAAATTTTCTAATGATAAAAGTGGTTCCACTGGGGGGCAAAATCAAAATTCCGAAACCTTCATGCACATCTAGAGATGTTACCTGAACACATTAGCATAGTTTAAGCGTTTCGAATTAAATACCCTAGGAGCCTTTCGATGAAAACTGATTTTCTAACGCTAAAAGTGGTTCTACAGGAACCACCTGGGGCCAAATCAAAATTCCGAAACCTTCATGCACATCTAGAGATGTTACCCGAACACATTAGCATAGTTTAAACATTTTGAATTGAATACCCTAGGAGCCTTTCGATGAAAACTGATTTTCTAACGATAAAAGTGGTTCCACTGGAACCACCTGGGGCCAAATCAAAATTCTGAAACCTTCATGCACATCTAGAGATGTTACCTGAACACATTAGCATAGTTTAAGTGTTTCGAATTAAATACCCTAGGAGCCTTTCGATGAAAACTGATTTTCTAATGATAAAACTGGTTCCACTGGAACCACCTGGCACCAGCTAAGCTAAGTCTGGGTCATTGGTAAGTATAAAAAATATATAAAGTACTATAAATTTTTTAACTTTCTAATGATAAAAGTGGTTCCACTGGAACCACATGGGGCCAGATCAAAATTCCGAAACCTTCATGCACATCTAGAGATGGTACCTGAACACCTTAGCATAGTTTAAATGTTTCGAATTAAATACCCTAGGAGCCTTTCGATGAAAACTGATTTTCTAATGCTAAAAGTGGTTCCACAGGAACCACCTGGGGCCAAATCAAAATTCCGAAACCTTCATGCACATCTAGAGATGTTACCTGAACACATTAGCATAGTTTAAACATTTCGAATTAAATACCCTAAGAGCCTTTCGATAAAAACTGATTTTCTAATGATAAAAGTGGCTCCACTGGAACCACCTGGTGCCAAATCAAAATTTCGAAACCTTCATGCACATCTAGAGATGTTACCTGAACACATTAGCATTGTTTAAGTGTTTCAAATTAAATACCCTAGGAGCCTTTCGATGAAATCTGGTTATCTAACGATAAAAGTGATTCCACTGGAACCTCCGGGGGCAAAATCAAAATTCTGAAACCTTCATGCACATCTAGAGATGTTACCTGAACACATTAGCATAGTTTAAACGTTTCGAATTGAATACTCTATGAGCCTTTCGATGAAAACTGATTTTCTAATGATAAAAATGGTTCCACTGGAACCACCTGGGGCCAAATCAAAATTCCAAAATCTTCATGCACATCTAGAGTTGCTACCTGAACACATTAGCATAGTTTAAACGTTTCGAATTAAATACCCCAGGAGCCTTTCGATGAAAACTGATTTTCTAATGATAAAAGTGGTTCCACTGTAACCACCGGGGGCAAAATCAAAATTCCGAAACCTTCATGCACATCTAGAGATGTTACCTCTGTTAAAAAAAAAAAAAAAAAAAAAAAAAAAAAAAAATTCATGACTATTTCATAACTAAAATTCAAGTAATTCTGGATAGTATACCATCACGTGAACCACCAGAGTTTGATCATCTTGACATAAAAAGTGATTTTTCTAATTTTCACTCTGTCTCAGAAGACGACATTAGAAAAATGATCTTATCATCGTCCAATAAATCCAATGATCGAGATCAAATTCCAACATTCCTTTTAAAAGAGACAATTGATAATCTTTTGCCAGCCATAACATCTATTATATCTGCATCCCTACATGAGGGGTTTGTTCCAAATGCATTGAAAAAAGCACTTGTTACTCCACTCTTCAAGAAACCATCTCTTGATCCTGACAACCTGAAGAATTATCGACCAGTATCGAACCTCTCTTTCCTGTCTAAATTGTTGGAAAGGGTTGTTGCTTTACAACTCAAAAATCATCTGCATGAAAATGATCTTTTAGAGCCCTTCCAGTCTGCATATAAAGCCAACCACAGTATAGAAACAGCCTTACTACGAGTCAACAATGACATTGTTAAATCAGTGTCTGAGGGTAAGGCTGTACTGCTTGTTCTCTTGGATTTGTCAGCAGCATTCGACACTGTCGACCATGGTATTCTCATGCAGACATTGACACAGCATGGCATTTGTGGAACTGTCTTATCGTGGTTTGCATCTTATCTATTGACTAAAGTGAATTTTTTGATTTGATTGGTTGATAGATACGTGGTATGAGACCATATTCATTGAAACCCACGATACGTCCGCCCAGCCACTGACAAATTTCCCATACCCAGTGGAAGCCTCGTTCTGAAATCTACAAATTGTCCATGCATAATAATTTTTTATACTAGTCATATCGACATATTTTCACAAAAACTCTTTTGCACAAAAATTCCACAGAAACCTGTATGGCTCAGCAATGGAAGATAAAAGATCTCATGCTGTGTGTGTTCACACATGAAATAGATTGTACTTTTAAAAGGGAAAGTCAATAGATAAATTTGTTACCCCGTGTCTGATCACGTGGTACAGGTTTTTACCTACCCGAAGCCAACCGTATCCCATTCGACCTTCGGCCTCATGGGATACGGCTGGCTTCAGGTAGGTGAAAACCCGTACCACGTGATCAGACACGGGGTAACTAATAATATATAGAAGGTCGCAGTCAACAAATATACACCAATAAGATCGGTTCAGAAAGCAGGACGTTAAAGTGTGGTGTTCCTCAGGGCTCAGTTCTTGGACCACTCTTGTTTACTCTGTACACTTCTTCTCTCGGTCGCCTTCTTAAAAAGCATGGCATATCATATCATCTGTATGCAGACGACACCCAACTGTACATCACATTCAACCCATCTGTTCCAAGTGACTCCTTCACCGCAGTCAAAAAACATGGAAACTTGCATAAATCTTGTGCGGGAATGGATGATAGACTTTAAACTGAAAATGAATGACACTAAAACTGAATTCTTAGTGATTTCCGGGGTCCGCATGCCTACACCCTCTGTTACATCAATTCTGGTTGGAAACAACATCACTGTGAAAAGTGAATCGGCCAGGAATATTGGACTGATTATGGACTCAAATTTAAAACTAGACATCCATATCAATAAAATATGTCAAAAATGCTACTGGCAGCTTCGTAATGTTGGAAGACTGCGACCTTATCTTAACCAGTCAGCACTTGAAAAACTTGTGCACTCCTTCATCACCTCACAACTAGACTATTGTAATTCAGTGTTAGTGGGGCTGTCCCAGTGCCTGATTCAGAAGCTTCAAAAAGTTCAGAATACTGCTGCTAGAATAATTACTCGTACCAAACGCTCTGAACACATAACACCTGTTTTAAGACAACTACATTGACTTCCAGTTAAACAGAGAATTGATTTCAAAATATTGATCTTAGTATTCAAATGTATCCACAAACTGGCTCCAGTTTACCTGCAAGAGCTCCTCACTGTATATAAACCATCACGCAGTCTGAGATCTAAAAACCAAATTCAACTAGTTGTACCTTTTAGCAGATCTAATCAGGCTCATGATCGTGTGTTCTCCATCGTGGGTACCAGATTGTGGAATTCCCTGCCAATTAGTGTCAAAACATCAGAAACTCTCGATGTCTTCAAAAGAAATCTTAAAACTTTCCTATTTACTGAAGCATTGTCCTAAACCTCTCTAAGAGGCAACCAAAACAGATGTGACTCTTCATTTCAGAAAAGTGTATTTATTTCTGTCAAGTGTTTTAGAGCACTATTTGTGGTTTTACGCTCTAGAAAATCAATTATTACTATTATTAGCTGAACACATTAGCATAGTTTAAGCGTTTCGAATTAAATACCCTAGGAGCCTTTCGACGAAAAATGATTTTCTAACGATAAAAGTGGTTCCACTGGAACCACCTGGGGCCAAATCAAAATTCCGAAACCTTCATGCACATCTAGAGTTTGCTACCTGAACACATTAGCATAGTTTAAACATTTTGAATTGAATACCCTAGGAGCCTTTCAGGGTGTGACATACGGACGGACGGATGGACAGATGGAGGGACGTACTACAAATGGCTGCTTACGTGGCTATTTTATGGACATATTAGGTGGCTAACCTAAAACACATGTCCAACATAATAAAACAAGTTTTTTGGGGGAAAATTTTTGGGGGGGGGTCAGCTAACCCTAACCCTACCCTTTACTGACCATAACCCTACCCACCCCTAACCCTAAGCTAACCCTAACCCTAGCCACATAACTCTAACACCCCTTCACTGACCCCCACCCCACCCCACTCCTGGAAATGCCCTAACCCTACTCTACATTTATCCAAACCCCCACCTCCCCAACCACCCCCCACCCCCCACCCACCCCCACAATAAGAGATTCTGTTATGTGGCTAGCCACGTAACAGACTTTAACCACATAAGTATCCTGTTTTACTAACTCGTAGCCGCCACATAAGTAGTCATTTGTTAGTGCGTACGGGGGTACAGACGGAGATCACGACTGTGTAAAAAAAAATATAAAAATAAAAAAAATGCCTGCCCACATAGGCCTGCATCCATTTTTACAAAAAAATGGTCTGAGAAACAAAAGATCTTCTTTTCTAGGCCTTATTAACCCTTTATTTAACATAATTATTATATCTTGCAGCACTACTCACAAAACTCTCCATTCAAATTTGGTTGTTTTTCAATTTTGTGCTCCCAAAAACAGAGAGTTGGACTTCTGATTGCCCTGTGACAAAAAGTTAGTAGAAGATATAAATTAAAGCTGTGCCTTCACAGGCTTGTTTTTTTCAGGCGAACGATTGTTTGGTCGCCTGGAGGTTGCCTGAAATGAAAAACAGGGGAACAAAAAATGGGTTGCCTTAAAATCCTTGCGGTTCACCATAAGTTTTTGAATGTGCACTTTTTACTTGGTTTTTACACAGTCAGTGTACTCAGGGTTGTGGAATGAAGTAAACAGTGGCTGTTTAAGTAACGGATGGAATAACAGTATATCTATTTCTTAACCCATTACCTAACGTAATGGCAAAACCGGCAGCACTATACACGAACATCACTATTCAATCTTTTTTATATTCATTTTTTGCCTCCAAAACATAGGTTATGACCCCTCATTAGACCGATTGCATTGCGTTCCTTCCAATGAAGTGCCATAACCTATGTTTCAGGAGCAAAAATTTTAAATTTTCAATTATACAAGAATTTCTTCTACGAATGTCGTCTGTAAGTTAAATGTAGTCAATACTGTCAGCATGTATCGTGCATAGTTTTTTGTTATACCAGTCCATTTCAGGAGAACAATGGGTTACTTAGGTCAGGCGAACAATAAATGGGTAAAGCAAAATTTTGAAAAACACAGGCCTGCCTTCATCCGTCAGGATTAGATTTGAAACTTTGGGACATGCTTTTTGATCACTTCATCATTGCTGACTAAGTGTGGTGTCATGGGAACCATGGCCTATAATTTATCAAGCAAAACAGACTGTCCTGATTCCATCGAGGCACTCCTGCCACTGTTGATGAGGACTATCACCAGTGATATTGGGTCACATTGGTTTTGGGAAAGTGTATATCAACCATGGTCTTATAAACCAACTTCATTGGTTTGTTTGGAGGAGGGGGGAGCCAAATTTATTGGAATATTTCAATTCTCTCTGCCCATCCATCCATCAATCCAGCCTTCTCTGCATCCATCCATCCATCCATCCATCCATCCATCCATCCATCCATCCATCCATCCCCATCCATCCATCCATCCATCCATCCATCCATCCATCCATCTTTAATATTTTGTAGTAATTAGAAAATTTGTACTTTTCTGTAAAGAGGGTACCCATGTTGGGAAATCAACTCTGCCCACTCCTTTTAGTTTTGAGCAATGAAATCTTACTGAATTGTAGATGTGCGCCATTTGATGAAGATAATGGGATACTTCAATTTTTTTGAGTTAATGCTCTTGATATACTGAGAAAATGTAGCTCTTCTTTTGGTTCTCCAGTGGTGAAAGAAGCTCCTCTTATACTTTCATGTTTTGTTAAGCAAATTTAACCCTTTGATACTTTTGCACGTGTTATTACGTACGAAATCAAACAGTGCTTTGATACTTTGTGGTCATTTGTTTTGTTATTATTTTTTCGATTTTGTAAAGTTTTAATCTGAAATTCCTATTTTCTCCCGAATAGTGCTTAGTAATAACCGTTGAGCCAAATGTTATCACAGCTTAAAATACTAATATAATCCTACTGTCAAGACTTCTTAACTGGTCGAGTGATAGAAGCCACTATCAGGGCTTTCAAAAAATGAGGATACCAGAGCAAAAGCCAACACTCTCTTGCTTATATACTACTCAAAGTTTGCTAAGCCGCAAGAATATCCAACTACCTGTTTTACGTTTTAGTTGAAATATTGTTATGAAAAGTGTATATATTTTATATTTAATTATATCTTTAATGATTTAAGCACAGAAATTGAGATTTTGTTTGTGTTTGACATTATTTTTTAGCTTTTGAATATGATAACCATGGAAAATGGATATTATTGGTGACGGAGCGAACTGATATGGGTTCAATATCGAGTATGAGACCCATTATTGTTAATTACAGCTTGACAACACCTTCTCATGCACCCAATCAGGTTCCAGATGGTCCTTTGTGGGATGTTGTTCCATTCTTGGGCCACCATGGCACCAAGCTCCTGGACACTTCTTGGTTGGACTGGACGAACTGAAATTGCAAGCTGTAACTCATTCCAGACATGTTAGATTGGATTGAGGTCAGAGGATCTTGCTGGCCAGTCGATACACTCAATCCCCTCCCTCTGTCGGTACTCTCGGACAGCATGGGCAACATGAGGATGGGCATTATCGTCCATCAGAATGAATCTATCAGCCACTGCACCTGCATACAATCTGACGTGGGCATCCAGGATCTCATCAATATACCGCGGTGCAGTCAATGTACCACGGTCAAGGACACAGAGCTCTGTATGTCCTTCCCAGCTGATGCCGCACCAGACCATGATTGACCCTCCATCATAGCGGTCATGCTCAGCAATGTTGGCTGCAGGGAATCGCTCTCCTGGTCTTCTCCATACCCTAGAATGCCTATCTGTGTGGTCTATGCAGTAACTTGACTCATCTGTAAAAAGGACAGGTCGCCAATCTTCTCTGGTCCACCCAACATGGTCCATGGCCCATTCATATCGTGCCTGGCGGTAATTCTGGGACATCGGAATGCGAATACATGGTCTTCTCGATTGGAGACCACATTCGTGCAACCTTGCCTGGATAGTCTGCGTCAAAACATTTACCCCGGATGCATTCTGAAGGTCACAGCGAAGCTGGGTTGCTGTGGCAAAGCAGTTCCTAAGGGCCTGAATGATCAAAAACCGGTCTTCAGCTGCAGATGTTGCCCTGTCTCTGCCACCACCATGCTGTCTTACTGGTGTGCCATACTGCTGAAATCTTGTCCAGCTCTGGTGATCACCGTATGGTGCCCACCAAGGTCTTCACCAACCTGACGATGGGAAGCCCCTTGCTCCACCATCCCCACATTTCTGCTTCAGACAAATGTCTTCTTACATTTGCATTTGCCATATTCAATCATTAAATCACAAGGGTTTGTGTTGAAATGAAGATTGAATACCCTACACATGTCATGTGCATGTAGACAGTACACGAAAACATCATGAAAATCAAGGAGTACAGGCTTTCCATGACTGTCACGAGAAGTCTGCCTGTCAAGAGAGCTAATGTAAATACTGGGGACTATCTCAATACATTCCTCGATCATATCCACCAAAAATATCACAAATATGTCACCAGCAAATTTCACAGTGATGTGTCAAATATTTGGTGCTTTGCAAACTTTGAGTAGTATATATCATATTCTATCAAGCACAAATAATATTTTGTTTATATAAATTTATTTTATTACAAATTATTGGAGAGTGCCTGTAGTAAAACAAGTTTTGAATAACAATTCAGACCACCAAAAATAATCCAGCCCTTAACCAGATAATCACTAATGTGAAAAATATCTTGTGTTTTGCACTTTCCGACGTTGACGTCGCATCTTGAATAATGTTGAAGAAACTGAATTCCCAGTCACGTTTGAACGTCAGAATAATTCAAAGGGTTAATACATTATTAATTATGATTCTTTGATGTGTAACATGTATAAAGGCAACAAATTAATCTGTGAGAAGGTAATTCCCTGATCCACTTTTGAATTTTTTTCTTTTTTGCAAAGAGGGTACACTTGGTGGGATCAACACTTTCTGTCACAGTTCAGTTTTTAGCATTGTTACCTAACATTATTATTGCTAACAGCTTGGTGATATGCAGCATGTATACATGATAGTATTCATGTGAGTTACTGCCCTTGAGCAACTTAGAAAACTTTGCTCTTTAGTTCACCAGACTGAAGTGAGGGTGGTGTTTGTGACTTTTTTTTTAAAAAACTATTATTGAACCAGAATCTACAAAATTTTCAGTCCCATGGCCTTTATCAAGTGGAAGAAAGTTTTAAAACTTTCTTCCAGTTTATAAAGGCCATGGGGCCAATTTGTGGATTCTAATTAAGTGAGACTTCATTCTGTATAATTCAACTTCCCTTTAGAGGACTTTCAATATGATGATTTATTATTGAACCAATTCAGAGAAATGTTAGGGAATACTTACTAATAGGGGTCCGTTTTGATTTTATTCAAAACAAGTCGGCATGTCTCATGGGGAGGCTGTAGGGAAAAAATGTCCACAATTTAGAAAAAAGTCTTACGAACCAAAAGACTCTGTGACTTGATATTAGGAACTGAGCTTCCTTTTGAGGTGTAAAATAAAGTTTATAAGTTTAGGCCCCACAAAGTAGATCTGCTGTCTCTCAGGTCATTTTTTGTAAAACTGCATGCAGGTGAGCGTTGCTCACCTGACTTTCAGTCAGGAGAGCTATAGTGATCACTCACCGTCCGTCGTCTGCCGTTCGTCGTCCATGAACTTGGTGTTTGCATCTTCAACTCCCAAACTGCTGAACCAATTTAATTGATATTTGAGATAATAGTTTGTTATGACATCGCAATTTGATTTTGTTCAAATAAGTTGCCTTGCCCCTCGGTAGGGCCATGCCCAAAAAGTGTGCTTAAATCTTAAAAAATCTTCTTCTCATGAACGAGCAGTAGCAGAGACTTGATATTTGGTGTGCGGCTTCCTTTTGAGGTGTAGACTCAGATTTGTTCAAGAGTAGTTCAAGGTGCTATATTTGCCTTCGCTATGGGAGGGGCAAGAATTTTCGCCCTGCCCCAAATTTCTATTTTCCAAACCGAGAGGCAGATTTGAACCAAATTTGATAGGAGGGCTTATTGGGTCATAAGCACTTAATTTATGCCCACATTTTTTCCCGGTGCCCCATGGGAACTGCAGGAGCTAAAAATAGAAAAAAATTAAAACGCCTGTATCTCCAAAACTACACGGCACTGAGAATTCTTATTTGGTGTGAAGCTTCCTTAGGACCAACAGAATGGAATGGTAAAAAGAAATTGCTATTGTTTTATGATGGGGTACTTTGAAAAAGTGCTGAGTCAGCATTTTTTAACACTGTGAGTAATGGGAAAACATTTAAGACTACTTTTCTCCCAAACCACTGCTCCAAAAGCTTTCAAATTTCACATATAACATCTTTGTAAGATTGTTTCACATGTTCCAATCAGAATCTTTTGATATTTGATATGCAGCATGCTTAGGGGGGTGCGATTCAAGTTTGTTCAAGCCAAGTCCCTGGGTTCATATTTGGGCTCACTGTGGGAGCCCGAATTATAACTTAGTTCAAAATAAGGAATTTTTAGCTCACCGAAGGGAGCTTAACTTATAACTTGCCGTCCAGCGTCGTGCGTCGTCGTCCAGCATCTTGCATCCGGTGTGAACTTTACATTATCGACTTCTGCTCCCAAACGACTGGACCAAATTGAACCAAACTTGGTGTGCATGTTCCTTATCATATGTCAATTCAAGTTTGTACAAAACTTTCTGCATCCACAGGGCGCACCACAAGGGGCAGGCATTACTCTGATAGCACCCATAAATTTTTTTTTTAAATTAAAAAAATCTAGTGAAATATGAGGAAATTTCTTTAAAAATCTTCTTCAGATCCACCAGTCAGAATACATTCATATTTGGTATACAACATCTATAGGGGGGGGGGGGGGGGTCAGATTCAAGCTTGTACAAATCGGGTCCCTGAGTATTTGGGCTCTCTATTGGAGCCCAAAGTTTAACTTTGTGCAATTTGAGGAATTTTTTTTAAAAATCTTCTTCTTCAGCTCCACCAGTCAGAATCCTTTCACGTTTGGTATACAGCATCTATAGGGGGGTCAGAATCAAGTTTGTTCAAATCAAGTCCCTGGGTTTTTATTTGGCTCCCTATGAGAGCCTGAATTTTAACTTGGTGAAATATGAGGAAATTTCTTTAAAAATCTTCTTTTTCAGATCCACCAATCAGAATGCATTCATATTTGGTATACAACATCTTGAGGTGGGTCAGTTTAAGGTTTGTTCAAATTGCTTACCTGGGTAAATTTTTGGGCTCCCTATGGGAGCCCGAATATCAGCTTAGTGCAATATAGGGAATTTTTTTTAAAAATCCTCTTCTTTAGACCCTGTAGTCAGAATGTTTTCATATTTGGTATACAACATCTCTAGGAGGGTCTGATTCAAGTTTGTTCAAATCTGGTCTATGGGTTGATATTTGGCTTCCTATGGGAGCCCGAATTTTAACTTAGTGCAATATGAGGAAATTTCTTTTAAAAGTCTTCTTCATCAGATCCACCAATCAGAATCCTTTCATATTTGGTATACAATATCTCTAGGTGGGTGAGATTCAAGTTTGTTCAAATCGGGTCCCTGGGTTAATACTTTGGCTCCTTATTTGAGCCCAAAGTTTAACTTAATGCAATGTGAGGACATTTCTTTAAAAACCTTGTTCAGATCCACCAGTCAGAATTCTTTCATATTTGGTATATACATATGTAACATCTCAAGAGGGATCAGATTCAAGTTTGTTCAATTTGAGTCTCTGGCTTATTATTTGGGCTCTCTATGGGCAGGGTTGGGGGGGGGGGCAGGGGGAGCATGTTAGGTTCACGTTTGTTCAGACCCATTTCCATAAAATTTGCCTTTGCATGGCTTCATTCCTTTGTAGTGTTGATGAACCATGTCTAACTGAATGTGACCCCAAACACTTCTTTGAAGCACTTTGGCCGGTGAGCAATTAAGGCCCCTTGGGGCCTCTTGTCTTTAAAAATCTTTTTCTTCAGATCCTGCATTCGGAATGTTTTGATATTTTGTATGCAGCATCCTTAGTGGGGTGAGATTCAAGTTTGTTGAAGCAAAGTCCCTGGGTTTATATTTGGGCTCGCTGTGGGAGCCCGAATTATAACTTAGTTCAATATGAGGAATTTTCTTTAAAAATCTTTTTCAGATCCAGCAGTCAGAATGTTTTGATATTTGGTATGCAGCATCCTTAGGGGGGTGAGATTCATGTTTGTTCAAGCCATGTCCCTAGGTTCATATTTGGGCTCACTGTGGGAGCTTGAATTGTGACTTAGTTCAAAATGAGGAATTTTCTTTAAAAATCTTCTTCAGATCCAGCAGTTGGAGTGTTTTGATATTAGGTATGCAGCATCCTTAGGGGTGAGATTCAAGTTTGTTGAAGCTAAGGCCCTGGGTTCATATTTGGGCTCGCTTTGGGAGCCCGAATTATAACTTATTTCAGTATGAGGAATTTTCCTTTAAAAATCTTCTTCTTCAGATCCAGAAGTCGGAATGTTTTGATATTTGGTATGCATCATCCTTAAGGGGTGAGATTGAAGGTTGTTGAATCCAAGTCCCTGGGTTCATATTTGGGCTCGCTTTGGGAGCCTGAATTATAACTTAGTTCAAAATGAGGAATTTTCTTTAAAAATCTCCTTCTTCAGATCCAGCAGTCAGAATGCTTTGATATTTGGTATGCAGCATCCTTTGCGTGGGGGGGGGGGGGGGGGGGGGGGGGGAGGGGGGGGGATTCAAGTTTGTTCAAGCCAAGTCCCTGGGTTGATAGTTGGGCTCCCTGTGGGTGCCCAATTTATAACTTAGTTCAGTATGAAGAATATTCTTCAAAAATCTTCTTCTTCACAACACGAGTCAGAATCTTTTGATACTTGGTATACAGCATCACACTGGAGGTGAGATTCAAGTTTGTTCAAGCCAAGTCCCTGGGTTCATAGTTGGGCTCCCTGTGGGAGCCCGAATTATTACTTAGTTCAATATGAGTAATAGTCTTTAAAAATCATTTTTAGCTTAACTTGACAAAGTCAAGATAAGCTATTGCCATCATGCGTGCAGAAGTCTGTGAGTCTGTTCACAATTTCCTTTAGCACAGGCTACACCCCGCAGTTCTTGTTTGCTCGTCACGAGTATGCAGGTTTGGGGTCATGTCTAGATGAGAATTCAATTCAGTTTTCAATTCAGTTTATTCACAGCATACAAATACAAATAAGAAATTAGATGGCAGAGTGATAAAAAATTATGGATAGATGTGTAGATGTATACTGTAGGGATCCCCAAGACAAAAAAAAGAAAAGAAATACTAAAATAGAATAACAAGTGGAAAATATCTCATTTGAGTAAAAGAAATCAAGACAGCAGGTTGTTAAAGCTTTCATATTAGATGTAACGTAGTTTTGGTTGGAAATTAATTAATATTTCCTCATCATGGAGCAATTTCCTCTATTTTCTATTTGTGATTATTTTAGCCTGTTAATTAACTGTGTTTCTGAAGCGAAAAAAAAAAAAATATATATTCCTTTTTCATACATTAGGGAGACTTTCGATGGGAAAAAAACATACATTAAGGGGACATGTACATTAGGGAGACTTATACGGGTCTCCCTAATAATTTAGTCTTCAATTGTGACTTTTCATATTAATTTTTGTTTCAATTTTGGGTCTCTGGTATTCATGTGAACACTATCTTTTGTCTTATGTACCCGATGTCAGATCCACACCTGTACACAAACCACCAGAGAGTGGTGAAAATTTGATATGCTATATGTTTACTTGTTAAAAAACAGACATTAAGTCGACATTCAATTAAAGTTATTTTTTTTCTTTTTTCAGGCGATATGTTTTAATTGTAAAATACCGCAGTGACTGACAATACACTAAAAAAACATCACACAAAAATAATATATCTGTCCTTTAAAATCCTGAGATATATTTGAGAATCGATTTTCTGGGGTCCATTTTCATAAAATTGTCGAGGTGTTAGGTTACGTGGTAAAAAAATGTACCTTATGGGTACTTCCATTTATATATAAGTTGATTTTCCCACCCTCAAAATGTCAATGCTTTCCCAATTTTTTCCTGTTTTGTGTTTGTATTAAGTTATTTATTTTTTCTTAACTTGTTGTTAAAACAGTGTATGGAGCTTTCAATTAGTCGTAGCTACATGAAACCAATAATAATAAGATGAAGAATCTCTCTTTCTCACTCTCTCTCTCTCTCTCTCTCTCTATCTGTCTCTCTCCCTCTCCATCTCTCACACCATGTCTATCTCTCCCGCCCCCGCCCCGTCCCTCCCCCTCTCTTCAAGTCTGAATATATATGGGTATGACTATCCAGTGGTGTCGTTGGATTATATTTTCGTGGTCAAGTCCCTCCTCCTCCAAAAAAGTGATTTTTTGCAATGCGTGTTTTTGTTTTGTTTGTTTTTATAGATATCTTCAACAAAAACCTATCATACAAACTATAAGACCTCTCAAGGAAATGAGCTAACCAAACCCAAACACTGTCTGTCCAATAGGTTGGGGGGGGGGGGGGGGGTGGGGAGGCATGTGATCTGATTTATTGCACACCGGTTTTAAAAAATCATATTTAGAGGTCCAGTGTGTGAATTACGGAGTGTAGATCTTTCTCCCTCTCTTTCTCTCTCTCAACTCGCTATCCCTCTCTCTGTCTATCTCTCTCAGTCCCTCTCTCCCTTTGTGTCTCTGTCTCACTCTCTTTATCCCTACCATCTCTGCCTGTCTCTCGACCCCTCTCTCCTCCTCCTCTGTAATGCTTCCTCATTCTGTTTATGTGTGAGTGTATATTGGTGTGATTGCCCAGTGGCGTCGTTGGATTATATTTTGGTGGTCAAGATCCCGCTACACCCCTCCCCTCTCCACAATATTTGATTTTTTTTTGCACTGCGTATTTATCAGTCTATATAAATTTTCTTCCGAAAACTCTTATCATGCGAATCATAAAACCTCCCATTAGAATGAGCTGACCAAACGCGTTCCATTATGGAGATGATTGGGTGGGAAGCACATGATATGGTTTATTGAACCAGATTCAAAAATCCTGTATTTAGATCCCCAGATTGTGAATTATGAAGTGTGGATCTCTGTATGAGTGTGCGTCAAATGGCGTTGATAGGTTATGTGTTGGTTATTTGTGGTCCGGACCCAAAACACATTTGAGTTTATTTACCATGCTTCTCTATTCGTCTTTCCAAATAATCTCACGAAAGCCTTATTATTTGACCAGTTATTGGAATGAGCCTGCCGAACTCGTCATATACATCCCTGGCTGCGTCAGTGGAATTTGCCATGGTATCTAACCTAACAAACCCTTATCATACAAATCATAAGACCTCTCATTTAATGGGGGGGGGAGGGGGGGGGCGTTGCGGTAACCGGTTCTCATCAGATCACCGAAGTTAAGCAGCATCGAGCCCGGTTAGTCCTTGGATGGATGACCGTCAGAGCGATCGTTTCGGACTCCCGCGTTGTGTCCCTGGGCAAGGCACTCCACCCCGATTGTCCACATGATAGATCTATGACGCCGTGTACTAAGGCGTACTTCACATCGATGGAGCGCATGTCTTAAAGCAATCTAACCCTGCCTGTGCTGCAGTGCGTAGTTACGATGTTGGGGAGCTGGCAGCTGCTCGGTGGTTCTCTCCGGGTACTCCGGCTTCCTCCACCCATAAAACTGTCACCGACACAGTATGACATTGGCTGTTGAAGTGTTGTTCAACCCTAATAAATAAATAAATAAATAAATAAATAAATAAATAAATAAATAAATAAATATACCATCCATTTAAATGCGCTAACCAAACTCGTTCCAATAGGAAAGAGGGGGGGGGGGGGCATGATCTGGCTTATTGTTACGGAGTGTAGCCCCTCCCCCCCTCTCTCTCTCTCTCTCTCTGAGTTTTTTCTCTCTATATACAAACCATAAGACCTCTCAAGGACATGAGCTGACCAAATACTTTCAAATAGGATACGCGGGGGGGGGGGGGGGGGGGGGGGGGGGGGGCACATGAAATGATCTGGTTAATTGCACCGGTTTCAAAAGATTATATTTAGAGGCCCAGTGTGTGAATTACGGAGTGTAGATCTCCCGTTCTCTCTCTCTCTCTCTCTCTCTCTATCTACAAACCTAAGACCTCTCAAGGACATGAGCTAACCAAACACGTTCAATAGGATAGGGGAGACACATGGAATGATCTGGTTAATTCCACCGGTTTCAAAAGATTATATTTAGAGGCCCAGTGTGTGAATTACGGAGTGTAGATCTCCCGTTCTCTCTCTCTCTCTTTCTCTCTCTCTCTCTCTCTCTCTCTCTCTCTCTCTCTCTATCTACAAACCTAAGACCTCTCAAGGACATGAGCTAACCAAACACGTTCAATAGGATAGGGGAGACACATGGTCTGGATTATTGCACCGGTCTCAATATATAGAGGCCCAGTGTGTGAATTATGGAGTGTAGATCCCCCCTTTCTCTCTCTCTCTCTCTCTCTCTCTCTCTATGTGAGTCTCTCTTTGTGAATCGCCCTCTGTCTCTCTCTCTTCCTCTGCCTCTCTCTCTCGCCCCCTCACTCCCTCCCTAACAATCTCTCATTTTCTTCATGTGTAAGTATATAAAGGTGTGATTGCCCTATGGCGTAGTTGGGTTATATTTTGGTGGTCAAGATACCGCTCTCCCACTCCTCCCCCTCCCCCACCACCAATATGTGATTGTTTTGATATGCGTGTCTATTTGTCTTTATAACTATATTCAGCAAGCCCTTAGCATACGAATCATAAGACCACTCATTGGAATGAGCTGACCAAACGCATTCCATTATGGAGAGACTTGGGTGGGGAGCACATGATATGGTTTATTGATCAGATTAAAAAAATCATGTATTTAGATGCCCAGATTATGAATTACGAGGTCTGGATCTGTGTAAGAGTATATATGAGTGTGTGTCCAGGGGTGTTGATAGGCTATATGTTGGTGATTTGTGGTCCAGCCCTACAACACATTTGACCTTATCTGCCAT
>CM062294.1:369305390-369560053 GCA_031216915.1 Pictodentalium vernedei | reverse complement strand
CACTTGAATACAAAAAGCAAAGTGAAGCGCGGAACATATCTTCACTTGTTGCCACCCAAGGAAGATATGATACAGTTATTTTGCGCGTAATAGACTCGGATACGGGGAACAACATGAAACGGGGGAACATATCTTTACCACCCAAGGGAGATATGATACGGTGGTTTTACAAGCAATACACTTGAATATGGAGAACAACGCGTTTGAACAATTCGGGTCAAGGAATGGTTGAATGTGTGAATACTGCATGCGAACTCGCTTCTGCCTCTGTTACCAGGGCGAGGTTGAGATAAATGATTGAATGCTTCTAATTCTAAGGCTGAGAACAAAAAATGCGCGCAATAACGCGGAATATATCTCCACTCGTTACCACCTAAGGAAGATATGATACGGTCTTGTTTGTCCATAATTTACAATTAAAAACAGTGAACAACGTGTAATGCGGAACATATCTTTACTTGTTGCCACCCAAGGAAGACATGCATCGGCGATTTTATAGACAGGTTCTTGATTTTATAATTCCCATTCAACAATTAGGATCAGCGTGACGCTAAATTTTACGTTCCTATGACGCGATACACATTGGTACGGTACTTAACGTAACGGAATAAGTATTAGTCAAAAATGAAAGCCGCTTAGAAGGAAGTAAACTTCCGAGCATGACGGCAATTTGACGAAGTTATATAAAATATTTGATGAAGTGTATATATATATATATATATATATATATATTCTCCTTGTAAACCAGTATAGTGACCGAGTATAGTGAGTGTAAGCCAATAGGGTGATGTATGGTCAAAAAAAAAAAAAAAAATCTTAAATGACCATAGGATACCCAGAGTCTAAATGGGCGAGACAATCGGGGCATCTTGGGTTGAAACAGCTAACATTGGCACTATATGAGTTCATAAATTGATCAATCAATGTTTTTTTGAATGACGTTTGGGTGAGGGTTTTTATGGTAACATCTAGGTCATTCCAAAGTTTGGGAAAAGAAAAATATGGGAGCGCGGCTGAGAACTGGGTGCGGGGTTTGCGCGTGATAAGGCTTCCACTCTGCCTTGTGGTCATTCCAGAAGGATTCGAGTACACTTGAAATGTATTATCAAAACTGACAGGGAGGTTGTTTTTCGACCAGTCATGCATAAATAGAAGTGAATGTAACTTGTAGAGATCATTAAATTTTAGAATTTTCAAACGTTTGAAAAGTGGGTCCGTGTGTGAGTTGTATTTTTTGTTCGCTATGATATGCACAGCCTTTTTTTGCAAATTCACTATTTGTTTAGTAGCTGATGTAGTGCCCCATATTTGAATACAATAAATTAAATGACTTTGAATTAGAGTGAAATAGAGTATACGTAATGTCTCGGGCGGTAACATTTTTTTTGCTCTATTCAGGATGTAAATTGCCCTGGATAGTTTCGTACAAAGTGCTGATACGTGGTGATTAAATTTTAGGTTTTCATCCATGTTAATTCCTAGGAATTTTATGAATTTGTGCAGGTGTTTATTTCCTGCTATTGTTAGGTTTGAATTGTTTAATGAAATTTGGGTTTGTATGTTGTTAAGATTGTAGTTGTCGTTTTGGGGATGGAGAATTAAAACCTTTGTTTTATTTGCATTTAATGATAATTTATTAGCAGAACACCAGTCATTGATTTTTGATAATTCAGTGTTTGCCTTTTCTATCAGGAAGTTGAGGTCATTCCCAGACTCATAGCATGCTGTGTCGTCTGCAAAGTACAAGATATTCATGTCTGTCGACTCACAAATGTCGTTGATATACAGTACAAATAGAAGAGGGCCGAGGACAGAACCCTGGGGTACACCAGTGGTAACATTCAGCAAATCCGAGGATTCACTCGCGAATTGCACATATTGGGATCTATCAGAGAGGTAGTTTTGGAACCATGAGTTGGCTATAACTCTAATGCCGTAATGTTCAAGTTTCCTGACAAGTATTTCATGGTCAATAGTGTCGAATGCTTTTGAAAAGTCTAAAAAAACGGACAGTGTGCAATCTTTAGATACTTTGTTGTTCATTTTGGAAACATAATTGATGAGATGCATTATTGGGTGAAATGTGGAATGTCCCTTTCTGAAGCCGAACAGATAGTTATAGATAAGCTTGTTTGCATCTAAGTAATTTGTTAGTCTTTTGTGCATTAACTTCTCTAAAATTTTAGAAAAAGACGGAAGAATACTTATTGGACGGTAGTTGCCAAACGACTGTCTATCCCCAGATTTAAAAATTGGTATTACTTTTGCGATTTTCATTTTGGATGTTACAATTCCAGTTGAGAATGAGGTATTTATAATATGAGTTAAGGGAGCTGCAATTTCATGTATAATGTCTTTTAGTAGTTTTGGAGAAATGTTGTCCTGACCAGCAGAATTTTTTCTGGGGAGACTTTTTACTGCGGACATGACTCCTTCTGGTTAATTGAGTTCCAATGTTAATAAAGTAATTGTTGAATTTTTCAGCAATGTGTGAGGGGTCAGTGAACTCCACATAATTTTCAATAAACGATTGATGGTAGCGCTGGAGGAAGGTTTGACTTATTTATTGCCCTGTGGAGAATTTTCCAGATCTTCTTGATGTTACCCCTATTTTCTGAAATCAATTGACAATAATAGTTCTTTTTAAGTTTACGTTTGAGTTGATTAAAAATTTGACAATAGCTTTTGTATCTTGTAATATTGTGGTTAGTCGGGGACCTGTATTTTTTTTCAAGCAATTTGTGTTTGTTTAAGGAGGACTGTAGAAGACCATAAGTCATCCATGGTTCGCGTTTTATGTATTTTTTCGGGACCTTCTTTGTTACCGGTGGAAAGGCTTGGTGAAACGCCGTTTCAAGAATTGTTAAAAAATTCTCATAGGCTTCATTGGCATGAGCCTCTTGGCAGACATTGTCAAAGTCGGACTCAGATAGTAGCTGTTTAAATGCATTGATGTTCCTTGACTTGAAGATTCGCTTAGCCTGGAATAAATTGTCGTTAGGGTGGGTGTTTTGGGGATTTTCGATATAAAATGTAGCAAAGTGGTCGCTCACATCTGCAGTGATTCCTGAAGTATTTGGATTTAGTTTATTACAAAAAATGTGGTCAGTTATAATTGCCGAATGATTTGTTACTCTCGTTGGTTTGGTTAAGAACGTCCCCTTTTGGTCGCGATCGGTCAACCGGTATGGCTGCCCGAGCCCAAAACCCGAAAACCATTAGCACAGTCTACAGGTCGTATTTATGAAGGGATTTCATTGTAACTTGGTAGGATGCCTCTGTATAATGCCCAGATGAGAACGTCCCCTTTTGGGCATGATCTGTCAACCGTGATGGCTGTCAAAGCCCGAAACACAAAAACTTTTAGCACAGTCTGCAGGTCACGTTTAATATGGAGGGATTTCATTGTAACTTGGTAGGATGACTCCTTATGATGCCTAGATGAGAATTTCCCCATTTAGGTGTGATCTGTCAACCGTGACGACTGCCCGAGCCCAAAACCCGAAAACCTTTAGCACAGTCTACAGGTCATATTTATTGAGGAATTTCATTGTAACTTGGTGGGTTGACTTCATTTGATGTCTAGATGAGAAAGTCCCCTTTTGGACGTGATTGGGCAACTGTGATGGCTACAGGGGCTCAAAGCCCAAAAACCTTTAGAACAGTCTACAGGTCATATTTATGAAGGGATTTCATTGTAACTTGGTAGGATGACTCCAAATAATGTCTAGATGAGAACGTCCCATTTTGATCGCGACCGTTCAGCCTTGATGGGTGCCCGAGCCCAAAAACCTTTAGCATAGGCAAAAGGTCATATTTATGGAAGGATTTCATTGTAACCTGTTAGGTTGACTCCTTATAATGCCTAGATGATGACATCCCCTTTTGGTCATGATTGGTCAACTGTGATGGCTACAGGTGCCCGAATCCCGAAAACTTTGACCACAGTCTACAGGTCATATTTATGAAGGGATTTCATTGTAACTTCATAGGATCACTCCAGATGATGCCCAGATGAGATTGTCCCCTTTGGTTGCGATCATTCAACCATGATGGCTGCCCGAGCATGAAGCCCGAAAACCTTTAGCACAGTCTACAGGTCATATTTATGAAGGGATTTTATTGTAACTTGGTAGGTTTGACTTCATATAATGTCTAGGTGAGAACATCCCCTTTTGGACACGATTGGGCAACTGTAACAGCTACAGGGGCCCGAAGCCCAAAAACCTTGAGAACAGTCTACAAGTCATAATTATGAAGGGATTTCATTGTAGCTTGGTAGGATGACTCCAAATAATGTCTAGATGAGAACGTCCCCTTTTGGTTGCGATCATTCAGCATTGATGGCTGCCCGAGCCCAAAAACCTTCAGCATAGTCTATAGGTCGTATTTATGGAAGTATTTCATTGTAACTTGTTAGGTTGACTCCATATAATGCCTAGATGATGACATCCTTTTTTGGTCGTGATTGGTCAACTGTGATGGCTACAGCTGCCCGAAGCCCAAAAATCTTTAGCACAGTCTACAGATATTTATGAAGGGATTTCATTGTAACTTCGTAGTATCACTCCAGTTGATGCCCAGATGAGAATGTCCTCTTTTGGTTGTGATCATTCAACCATGATGGCTGCACGAGCCCAAAGCCCAAAAACCTTTAGCACAGTCTTCAGTTCATATTTATGAAGGGATTTCATTGTAACTTGGTAGGTTGACTTCATATAATGTCTAGATGAGAACAGCCCCTTTTGGACACCATTAGGCAACTGTGACGGCTACAGGGGCATGAAGCCCGAAAACCTTTAGCACAGTCTACAGGTGATATTTATGAAGGGATTTCATTGTACCTTGGTAGGATGACTCCAAATAATGTCTAGATGAGAACGTCCCCTTTTGGTCGCGATCATTCAGCCTTGATGGCTGCCCGAGCCCAAAACCCCAAAACCTTTAGCATAGTATATAGGTCATATTTATGGAAGGATTTCATTGTAACCTGTTAGTTTGACTCCATATAATGCCTAGATGATGACATCCCCTTGTGGTCGTGATTGGTCAACTGTGACGGCTTCAGGGGCCTGAAGCCCGAAAACCTTGAGCACAGTATACAAGTCATATTTATGAAGGGATTTCATTGTAACTTCGTAGGATCACTTCAGATGATGCCCAGATGAGATTCTCCCCTTTGGTTGCGATCATTCAACCATGATGGCTGCCCGAGCCCGAAGCCTGAAAACCTTTAGCACAGCCTACAGGTCATATTTATGAAGGGATTTCATTGTAACTTGGTAGGTTGACTTCATATAATGTCTAGATGAGAACAGCCCCTTTTGGACACCATTAGGCAACTGTGACGGCTACAGGGGCCTGAAGCCCGAAAACCTTGAGCACAGTATACAAGTCATATTTATGAAGGGATTTCATTGTAACTTCGTAGGATCACTCCAGATGATGCCCAGATGAGAATGACCCCTTTTGGTTGCGATCATTCAACCATTATGGCTGCTCGAGCCCAAAGCCCAAAAACCTTTAGCACAGTCTACAGGTCACTGAGGGTCGAAAGGGGCTTGTTCCCCATACCGTCCCTGCGTGCCATCGGCGCGTTAAACCATTCCATTCGAACCATATAACATCTTTGGAAGATTGTTTCACATGTTTATTGAAATCAATTCCCTGGGTCCATATTTGGGCTCTCTATGGTAGCCCAAATGTTTAAATTAGTGCAGTATGAGGAATATTTTTTAAAAATCTTCTTCTGCAGATCTACCAATAAGAATCTTTTGATATTTGGTATGCAGCATCCTTAGGGGGGTGAGATTCAAGTTTGTTCAAGCCAAGTCCCTGGGTTCATATTTAGGCTGAAAATTTGGGGCCCCATTCCGGACTTAGAAATTTTGGACCAAAATCCGGAATTTTTTTTTTGTTTTTTATGCATTTCGGTCAATTTTAAGAAAAAAAAAAATTTTTTTTTTACACTGGAAATTTGGGGTCGGGGGGGACCAAAATCCGGAAATTAGTTTTTGGGTTTTTTATGGGTTATGGGAAAAACATTTAAGACTACTTTTTTCCCAAACCACTGCTCCAAAAGCTTTCAAATTTCACATATAACATCTTTGTAAGATTGTTTCACATGTTTATTAAATATTCTATGGGAGCCCAAATGTTTAAATTAGTGCAGTATGAGGAATATTCTTTAAAAATTTCTTCTTCAGATCTACCAATAAGAATCTTTTGATATTTGGTATGCAGTATCCTTAGGGGAGTGAGATTCACGTTTGTTCAAGCCAAGTTTCAGTGTTCATATTTGGGCTCCCTGTGGGAGCCCGAATTATAATTTAGTTCATTATGAGGAATATTCGATAAAAAATCTTCTTGTTCAGATCCTGCAGTCGGAATGTTTTGATATTTGGTATACAGCATCCTTAGGGAGGTGTGATTCAAGTTTGTTCAAGCCAAGTCTCTGTGTCCATATTTGGGCTCCCTGTGGGAGACCGAATTGTAACTTAGTTCAATATGAGAAACATTTTTTAAAAATCTTCTTCCTATCCACAAATAAGAATCTTTTGATATTTGGTATGCAGCATCCCTAGGAGGGTGAGATTCACGTTTGTTCAAGCCAAGTCTCTGGGTTCACATTTGGGCTCCCTGTGGGAGCCCGAATTATAACTTAGTTCAATATGAGGAATTTTCTTTAAAAATCTTCTTCTACACATCCACCAGTAAGAATCATTTGATATTTGGCATACTGTATCGTTAGGGAGGTGAGATTCACATTTGTTAAAGCCAAGTCTCTGGGTTCATATTTGGGCTCCCTATGGGAGCTCGAATTATAACTTAGTTCAATATGAGGAATATTTAAAAAAAAAAAAAAAATTTCAGATCCACCGGTCAGAATGTTGCACTTGAAAGAAGGACCCTCGGTTGATAGTTGTCATTGTCAGGTGAGCACTCTCAGGCCCCTTGTTTTCAAATCAACTTGCCCAGCCCCATGGGGTGGGGGGGAGGGGGAAAATCCTCCAAAATGTTTTAAAAATCTGCTTCTTATGAACCAGTGCGTACAATGACTTGATATTTGGTATGGAGCTTCTTTTTGAGGTGTAGAATCCAGATTGTTCAAACGAAGTTCGTGGAGCAATATTTGCCTTTGTGATGGGAGGGGCAAGATTTTTTGCCCCACCCAAAATGTCTATTTTCTGAACCGATGGTCTAATTTGAATCAAATTTGGTATGTGGTATTATTGAGTCATAAATGCTTGATTCCTGCCAAAAAATTTCCCTTGTCCTCGTGGGAAACCCATGAGCTAAAAATAGAAATATTTTCAAACGCCCATATTTCCCAAACCACATGGAACAGAGATCTGTTATTTGATATGAATCATCCTTAGGACCAGTGAAATTGAATTGTAAAAAAAATTGCCATCGGTTGTGTCAGGGTGTTCGGTAGGGGTGGGGGGGTGGGGGGGGGGGAGTTGTGGGGGGCAGCGAAAAAAATACCGAGTCGGCATATTTGCAAAAATTAAAAAATTATTTTTCTCCAGAACCCATGATCAGAATCTTTTGATATTTGGTAAACTGCATCCATATGGGGGTGAGATACAAGTTTGATACAATGAAGCCCCTTGGTTCATATTTTGTCTCAATACAGGAGCCCAAATTTTTAACCCAGAGCAATATGGGGAAAAATCTTTAAAAATCGTCTTCTTCAGAACCACCAGTTAGAATCTTTTAATGTTTGGTATACATCATTGTTATGAGGGCCAGATTCAAGATTGTTCAAATGAAGTCCCTCTGTTAACTTAGTGTAATATGGAGAATAATCTTTAAAAATCTTCTTCTTCATATCCACCAATCAGAATGCTTTCAGTTTTGGTTTCCAACATGTCTACGTGGGTGAGATTAAAGTTTGCTGAAATCAGGTCTCTGGATTAATATTTGGGTTCTCCTTTGGAGCCCAAAGTTTAACTTAGTGTAATATGAGGAAATTTCTGTAAAAATCTTCTTCTTCAGATCCACCAGTCAGAATCCTTTCAAATTTGTTATACAACATCTCTGGGGGGGGGGGGGGGGGGGGGGGGGGGGGGGGTCAAATTTGTTCAAATCTGCTCCCTGGGTTAATATTTGGGCTCCCTATCGTAGCCTGAATTTTAACTTTGTGCAATATGAGGAAAATTTCTTTAAAAATCTTCTTCAGATTCACCAGTTAAAATGCTTTCATATTTGGTATACTACATCTCTAGGGGGGGGGGGGGGGGTGGTGTCAGGTTCAAGTTTGTTCAAATTGTTTGGCTTGGTTAATATTTCGGCTTCCTATGGTAGTCCAAATTTTAACTTAGTGCAATATGAGGAAATTTCTTTAAAATTCATCTTATCCAGTACCATCTTTTAGAATCTTTTCGTATTCGGTATACAACATCTCTAGGACGGTCAGATTCAAGTTTGTTCAAATCTGCTCCCTGTGTTAATATTTGGGCTCCCTATGGTAGCCCGAATTTTAACTTGGTGCAATATGAGAAAAATTTCTTTAAAACTATTCTTCAGATCCACCAATCAGAATGCTTTCATATTTGGTTCGCAACATCTCTCTAGAGGGCTCAGATTCAAGTTTGTTCAAATCGAGTGCCTAGGTTAATATATGGGCTTCTTATGGGAGCCCAAATTTGAACTTAGTGCAATATAAGGGAATTTCTTTAAAAATCTTCTTCAGATACACCAGTTACAATCCTTTCATATTTGGTGTTCAACATCTCTAGGTGGGTCTGATTGTGGTTTGTTCAAATTGGGTCCCTGGGTAGATATTTGGGCTTCCTAATGCAGCCCAAATTTTAATTTGGTGCAATATGAGGAAATTTCTTTAAAAATCTTCTTGAGATCCATCAGTCATAATCCTTTCATATTTGGTATACAACATCTCTCGGGGTGAGATTCTTGTTTGTTCAAATTGAGTGCCTGGGTTAATATTTGTGCTCCCTATGGGAGACCAAATTTTAACTTAGTGCAATATGAGAGAATTTCTTTAAAAATCCTTTTCTCCAGAACCATCTATTAGAATCTTTTGATATTTGGTATACATCTTTGGGGGAGGACAGGTTCAAGTTTGTTCAAATCTGGTCCCATTGTTAATATTCGTGCTCCCTATGGTAGCCCAAATTTTAATGCAATATGAGGAATAATCTTTGAAAATCTTCTTTTTCAGATCCACCAGCTAGAATCTTTTGATATTTTGTCAACAGCATCCTTAGGAAGGTCAGATCTGAGTTTGTTCTAATCGAGTGCCTGGGTTAATATTTGAGCACCCTATTGGAAGCCCGAATTTTAACTTTGTCCAATATGAGGAACAATCTTTAAAAATCTGTTTCTTGAGATCCAATCAGAATCTTTTCATATTTGGTATACAGCATCCTTTGAGGGTTCAGATTCAATTTGTTCAAATAAAGTCACTGGGGTTGATATTTGTGTTCCCTATGGTGTAGTGGGGGGGGGGGGGGGGGGGGGTATTTTAACATAGTGCAAAATTGGTAATATTCTCAAAAATCTCTTTTTCCAGAACCACCAGTCAGAATCTTTTGATATTTGGTATACAACATCCTTCATGTTTGTTCCAGTCAAGTCCCTAGGTTGATATTTGGACTACCTAGTTTTCCATTACTGAAAATCTGGACATTAATTCTGTGGTAGCGTCCCAATACTAGAAAAAAATCATCTGGCATGGACAGCAGAGTTATAAATAATTAAATTACTTCATTCCTCTGTTGTGTTTACTAGCCATAGATGGTGATTAAATCCTTCTTTACACAACTTTGTTCAATTAAACCCTTCTTTAAACAGCTTTGGTCAGGTGAGTGCCTCAGGCCCCATGGGGCCTCTTGTTTTAAAAAATGCTGCTTCCCTTGGGGTGGGAGTAATTCTCCAAAAGCCTGAATTTAAAAAAAAAAATTCACATGAACCACCAGTAAGAATGCTTTGATATTTATCCAAGGAAAGTTTTTAGTTCATTTTTGGTTTCAGCATGGAAAGATAGCTCAAGTCCTGATTGATAAAATATTTCACCTACATCATCACGGTATCCTTTCATTGAAGACATGCCTTGATGATGGAAGTCGAAATATTAGTCTGTCAGGATTACAATTCAAACCTGTGAGTTCTTCGAAATTTATGGTGGATAAACACATATAATAGTCGTGATGGATCGGCCTCCCAAATTTTTACTTTATTAGCTTGTACCATACTCCAAAATTTCCCGTGGGAATGCTGGGAAGTGAAGCACTGCTTGTTTAATGTGGTAAACAAGTTCTGTTTTACTGGTAAAATATGACTCGGTCACCATGCCTGGGCTCAAAGTCCTCTAAAATGGGCAACAAGGGTATAAACGGTTGGCTAGACTTGACTTTATATCCATGTTGCAGTCATGATTCGCCATTGTGTTGAAATATATGACCAATAAATAAATAAATAAATAAATAAAGAAATACCATACATGTATTTCCAAGTGGTTGTGCTGGGCTCCCAAAACCTTGACTCCGGTGTCACAGACCTAGATTTATAGTACCGAATGTCAGTTCAAGTATCAATCTAGTCTTGTCTTGTAAGAAGGTATATGATTACTAGCAAGAGTAAATCGATGTTCACGATTCCAGTTAGAAGAACAGTGTTGACTGGAAAATTATTGGAGGTGGGGGGGGGGGGGGGGAGGGTGGAGGGGTCACACACCCTTAGACCCTTTAGTTACTCCCCCATCTGGAATCCCTCTTAAAAAATCCATCTCTTTCTACAGCAGGATTCTTGTACAGTTATTTGAAACAAACTTGGGAACAACAATGTTGTGAAAATTATATTATGGTGTAACTTGAAAACGCAATTTTTGGGGAATGTCAACAGAAACAATATGGGGAAAATCACCAAATAACACACTAGGTAAGAAGGGGTATTAATTCCAGTTTGGGATGTATTTTTAGTTCATTTGCAATCTATTCAATAAATAATATATCCTGAGAGCTACACTTTTGTTTTTAATAATTTAAATACTTAATAAATTCCCTTTAAAAAAATTCTTTCTGGGCACTCATTCTCATTGTTGTGGGGTTCAACATTGACAAAACTAATGGGTCTGTCTTTTTGCGGTGTACATGAGCTGAGGCCTGAAATTTAGATATATTGTGCCGCAAAAAAATAAAGTTTGAAAGTTTTCAAAATATGTTAATGGGGCTGATGTAAACAAAATCTTCCGTGCTAGTGAGGTGGACAGTTTTTTGGCTAGAAAGTATGGTGGGTAATGTCCGTCAATAATGTATAATCAAAGCTGGAATTTGTAGCTAGATGGAATGGATAGAATCACAGCTTCCCATTTATATAATAGGCTCAATTTATCTCTAAAATACAGGAAAGTGACCAAATCCCTGTTCGTTGAATACTCTTGTTCATTGAATAATTTTCAGTGGCAAAGTTCTATTCAATTAACAGGGTTCCAGTGTATCTGCTTTCAGATGTCTTGTCTGTTTGGCAATTATATTAAGACAGAATGCAATAATAGTGGAGTACATGGCACTGGAATCAACAACCTTGAGATGGAGTTTTTCCTTCACGAGTGCCAAAGACGTGTGAAATCAAGCCAGAAAATAAGAAGACTGTCATCTGTAAAATGAGGTCCTTAGAGGGTGAATTTAGTGCTGCTACCCTGCACAGAAGGGTAGCATCACTAACTTCACCATCTGTGAACCTCAGTCTGAATCAGGGTCACAAGACTAAACAGAAAGAGGTACCTAGAGGATAAATTGGCCCTCTGTATGGGATAGCATCATCAAATTCACCCTCTGGGGGACCTCATTCTGCAAATGTCAGACAGCTAATTTTCTAGGCCTGTGTGAAATACAGGAAAAATTTCACAAAGGGTCATTGATTCCTGCCCCCTGTACTCTACCTGAGTTGAGTTTTGTATTTATACCATGATCAGTCCTGGAAATGAAATGGGTGCGAGTGCAATTGGTCCCATCAGCACCCGTGTTTTCTATTTTACGGGAGCTAAAAAATGCACTCGTCGGAAAATATTGTGGAGCACTAATATACTGTGAGGACATATAAATGTGTGTTGTTTTGAGAAAGATGCACTCTGTGGCCAGTGGCAAGTTACTGTCATAATTCAGCAATTCCATATACATTTAACCCTTTGAACACTAGTGGTATCTGCTATGCCAGTTCAATGGCAGCAATTAGAAGAGTCCATATTCATTATTTGGGGTAGACCAATCACTATTTTCAACGTGCAGCCTCGGGGCTGCACATTGAAAATATTGATTGGTCAATTCCACACATTTACTGAACAGCCATCCTATTTAATGACGTCATGACATATGATGTTCCTGGCTGGAGAAGCAGCCGCTTGGGTTCAAAAGGTTAAGGTTTCTGGTATTTGATGACAGTCTTCCCTTGAAAATTCCTATACTAACATTTTACGGGTGCAATTTACTCTCGTCTCTGATTTCGCAGGGAGCTTAAAACTGCACCCGTCCATTTTGTTCATATCCAACACAACATGATTAAACTTGAATTAAGTGAATGAAACTGATATTTTTTAAGAAAAAATATTACCTTCGGAGGTCTGGTAAGTTTCTTGCTTGACACTGTTTTGTGTCAAAGCATTTTATTCATGTCATAATGCCACTGTGATATATAACATCCAATCAGATACATTCTTACATGACGTTTTTGTGCATAATTCAGATTCCACATGTGGTGTATCTAAGATGTTTCCCAATGTCTGCATTGTATAACATTGAATACACACAGCAATCATGGTGTATATAGCACCATCCCTTTTCCAGCAATTAAACTCATATTTTAAAAGTGAATAACAATGTTCATTACGAAACATTGCACATTCCGGAAGATGTGTCAAGTATACACAGTTGTCTTCTTGCACAAAATTTGAACTCTAACCTCTAGTCATGTGTTTACATTTCATATGTTGCCTACTAATATAGAAAATGTACAGCTTGAACATTTCGTTCAATAAAAATTTGTTCTTGAATGCCTTAAAATATATACGTCCTTTGAGGATTACTTTTTAGCTCACCAATGAAGTTGTGTGAGCTTTTGTCATGACCCGAAGCACGTTGGCGTCAACACTTGTGTTAAAGTTATTGTAAGAGTCCACTTTGACTTTCCCACCTGTTACTATGCACCTCATACTGTTTCTATGGCTTACAGTTATCCACGGACTCTTATCTAGTGATATTTTTTTACCTGCGTCGCCAGTGGCAAAGCAGGTCTAGTAACTGCTCGACTCCGTCCGTCCATCAGTCTGTCCGTCCGTCCATCAGTCCGTCCATCAGTCTGTCTGAAACACTTTTTCCGTCAAAGTTTTCTTGGCTTCTATGAAAGGGAATGATTTTATATTTGGTCTGCTGCTTCAGAATGATTAGTTGAATCGTGTAAGCAATTTTCAGATCTGCCGTGCAGCCACTTCCTGTTTGCCGATACTTTGAAATTTTACTGTACCCATTGAACATTGAAATTTTCCGTCAAGGTTTTCTCGGCTTCTGTGCAAGGGAATGATTTTATATTTGATCTGCTGCTTCATAATGATGAGTTGTATCGTGTAAGCAATTTTCACATCTGCCGTGCAGCCACTTTCTGTTTGCCGATACTTTGAAATTTTACTGTACCTACTGAAATTGAAATTTTCCGTCAAGGTTTTCTCGGCTTCTATGAAAGGGATTGATTTTATATTTGGTCTGCTGCTTCATAATGATGAGTTGTATCGTGTATGCAATTTTCAGATCTGCCGTGCAGCCACTTCCTGTTTGCCGTTACTTTGAAATTTTACTGTACCCACTGAAATTGAAATTTTTCGTCAAACTTTTCTCGGCTTCTATGCAAGGGATTGATTTTATATTTCATCTGGAGCCTGATAATGATCAGTTGTATCGTATATGCAATTTTCAGATCTGCCGTGCAGCCTCTTCCTGTTTGCTGATTCAATTGCATGCAGCGACGCAGGTCCAGACCCAGTATTGGTCTTGGCTTGTTTGATTTTTAGAGGGTTTTTGCAATGTTAGACTTTTTTTGTAAGTATGGACCTGTTTTGCTATACATGAGTGGAGGCTACCACTGCTATGCTGTGGCTTTTATATTTCATATATATGTTCAATGCATCAATATAAGACCATCCTTTTCCAGACATTTTTTGGAGATTTTGGACTTTTTTAATGCAATGTTAGGCTTTTTTGTAAGTGTGGACTTAGAAAATTTCTGACCTGTTTTGCTATACATGAGTGGAGGCTACCACCGGTATGCTGTGGCTTTTATATTTTGTGTATTTGTTAAATGCATCAATATAAGATGACATTAAACATTGGCCGGACATTTTTCGGAGATTTTAGACTTTTTTTTAATGCAATGTTAGACTTTTTTGTAAATGTGGACTTAGAAAAATTCTGACCTGTTATGCTATACATGTACATGAGTGGAGGCTATCACCAGTATGCTGTGGCTTTTATATTTCATATATGTGTTAAATGCATCGAGTATAAGACAACATTAACCCTTGGCCAGATATTTTTTGAAGATTTGTAATAAGCCTAGGTTTATTGCATGCCATTCGTTGGCGAGCTAATGGGGATGGACACCCCCCTCTTGTTTAGTTGAAATCTCTGCCAAAAAATGCATTGTTTTTAATAAAGTAATTTCATGTCTTGCAGCATTTGATGACTTGGTATCTTTTATCAGGTTTGGTAACATGTTATAAATAGAATCTTCAACTGTCCTCAGTTTATAGTGAAGTTTACAAAACATGTCCAGGAAATCCAGCCATGATCTGGCCAACAACTTTGTCCAGGCCAAATTTATAGATTTTTAGCTCACCTGACTGAAAGTCAGGGTGAGCTATTCTGACCACTTTTTGTCCTTCGTCCGTCGTGAAGGTGGTGTTTGGGCCTTTTTCTCCCAAACCACTGGCCGCATATTAATGAAATTTCATGTGAGTAGGAGTTATATAAGGGCATTTTGTTTTTATGTCAAATTAGGTTTCAGCTCATATTGAGCAGAGGGATGGGGCAAAAATGCTCCAATTCTTAAAAAATCTTCTTCTCAAGAACCAGCAATAGCAGAGACTTGATATTTGGTATGCAGCTTCCTTTTGAGGTGTAAACTCAAGTTTGTTCAAGAGAAGTTTGTCAGGCATTATTTGCCTTTGTTATGGGAGGGGCAAAAATTTTGGCCACGCCTAAAATTTCTATTTTCAGAACCGTCAGGACGATTTGAACCAAATTTGATATGAGATGATAATGGGTCATAAGTAGTTGATTCATGCCAAAATTTTTTTTCTCATTGCCCCTTGGGAACCTCGGGAGCTAAAAATAGGGAAAACCTTAAAACTGCCATATATCCAAAACTACACGGCACAGAGAATTCTTATTTTGTATAAAGCTTACTTTTATCCAGTAGAATAGACTGGTTAAAAAAAATCCCTATCGGTTTGATCACAAGGTACTTTTTTCAGGACTTTGAAAAAGTGCTGAGTCGGCTCTTTTTAACACTGTAGGCAATGGGAAAAAGATTAAAAAATCTTCTTCTCCAGATCCAGCAGGCAGAATCTTTTGATATTTGGTATGCAACATTGTAGGGTGGATCTGATTCAAGTTTGTTCAAATCGGCCCCCCTGGGTTCATATTTGGGCTTAGTATAGGAGCCCGATTTCGAACTTAGTGCATTTCAGGCAAATTTCTTAAAAAATCTTTTCCAGATTCAGCAGGCAGAATCTTTTGATATTTGGTATGCAACATTGTGGGGTGGATCTGATTCAAGTTTGTTCAAATCGGCTCCCTGGGTTTATATTTGGGCTCACTATAGAAGCCCGAATTCGAACTTAGTGCATTTCAGGCAAATTTCTTAAAATATCTTCTTCTCCAGATCCAGCAGGCAGAATGTTTTGATATTTGGTATGCAACATTGTGGGGTGGATCTGATTCAAGTTTGTTCAAATCGGCTCCCTGGGTTTATATTTGGGCTCACTATAGAAGCCCGAATTCGAACTTAGTGCATTTCAGGCAAATTTCGTAAAAATCTTCTTCTCCATATCCAGCAGGCAGAATCTTTTGATATTTGGTATGCAACATTGTGGGGTGGATCTGATTCAAGTTTGTTCAAATCGACCCCCTGGATTCATATTTGGGCTCACTATAGAAGCCCGAATTCGAACTTAGTGCATTTCCTGCAAATTTCTTAAAAAATCTTCTCCAGATCCAGCAGGCAGAATCTTTTGATATTTGGTATGCAACATTGTGGGGTGGATCTGATTCAAGTTTGTTCAAATCGGCCCCCTGGGTTTATATTTGGGCTCAGTATAGAAGCTCGAATTCGAACTTAATGCATTTCAGGCAAATTTCTTAAAAAATCTTCTTCTCCAGATCCAGCAGGCAGAATCTTTTGATATTTGGTATGCAACATTGTGGGGTGGATCTGATTCAAGTTTGTTCAAATCGACCCCCTGGATTCATATTTGGGCTCACTATAGAAGCCTGAATTCAAACTTAGTGCATTTCCTGCAAATTTCTTAAAAAATCTTCTCCAGAACCAGCAGGCAGAATCTTTTGATATTTGGTATGCAACATTGTGGGGTGGATCTGATTCAAGTTTGTTCAAATCAGCCCCCTGGGTTTATATTTGGGCTCAGTATAGAAGCTTGAATTCGAACTTAGTGCATTTCAGGCAAATTTCTTAAAAAATCTTCTTCTCCAGATCCAGCAGGCAGAATCTTTTGATATTTGGTTTGCAACATTGTGGGGTGGATCTGATTCAAGTTTGTTCAAATCGGCCCCCTGTATCCATATTTGGGCTCTCTATAGAAGCCCGAATTTGAACTTAGTGCATTTGAGGCAAATTTCTAAAAAAATCTTCTCCAGATCCAGCAGGCAGAATCTTTTGATATTTGGTATGCAACATTGTGTGGTGGATCTGATTCAAGAGTGTTCAAATCGGCCCCCTGGGTTTATATTTCGGCTCAGTATAGAAGCTCAAATTCGAACTTAGTGCATTTCAGGCAAATTTCTTAAAAAATCTTCTTCTCCCGATCCAGCAGGCAGAATCTTTTGATATTTGGTATGCAACATTGAGGGGTGGATCTGATTCAAGTTTGTTCAAATCGGCCCCCTGGATTCATATTTGGGCTCACTATAGAAGCTTGAATTCGAACTTAGTGCATTTCAGGCAAATTTCTTAAAAAATCTTCTTCTCCAGATCCAGCAGGCAGAATCGTTTGATATTTGGTATGCAACATTGTGGGGTGGATCTGATTCAAGTTTGTTCAAATTGGCCCCCTGGATTCATATTTGGGCTCACTATAGAAGCCCGAATTCGAACTTATTGCATTTCAGGCAAATTTCTTAAAAAATCTTCTTCTCCAGATCCAGCAGGCAGAATGTTTTGATATTTGGTATGCAACATTGTGGGGTGGATCTGATTCAAGTTTGTTCAAATCGGCCCCCCTGGGTTTATATTTGGGCTCAGTATAGAAGCTTGAATTCGAACTTAGTGCATTTCAGGCAAATTTCTTAAAAAATCTTCTTCTCCAGATCCAGCAGGCAGAATCTTTTGATATTTGGTATACAACATTGTGGGGTGGATCTGATTCAAGTTTGTTCAAATCGGCCCCCTGGATTCATATTTGGGCTCACTAGAGAAGCCTGAATTCGAACTTAGTGCATTTTAGGCAAATTTCTTAAAAAATCTTCTTCTCCAGATTCAGCAGGCAGAATCTTTTGATATTTGGTATGCAACATTGTGGGGTGGATCTGATTCAAATTTGTTCAAATCGGCTCCCTAGATTCATATTTGGGCTCACTATAGAAGCTCGAATTCGAATTTAGTGCATTTCAGGCAAATTTCTTTGAAAATCTTCTCCAGATCCAGCAGGCAGAATGTTTTGATATTTGGTATGCAACATTGTGGGGTGGATCTGATTCAAGTTTGTTCAAATCAGCCCCCTGGGTTTATATTTGGGCTCAGTATAGAAGCTTGAATTCGAACTTAGTGCATTTCAGGCAAATTTCTTAAAAAATCTTCTTCTCCAGATCCAGCAGGCAGAATCTTTTGATATTTGGTTTGCAACATTGTGGGGTGGATCTGATTCAAGTTTGTTCAAATCGGCCCCCCCTGGGTTTATATTTGGGCTCAGTATAGAAGCTTGAATTCGAACTTAGTGCATTTTAGGCAAATTTCTTAAAAAATCTTCTTCTCCAGATTCAGCAGGCAGAATCTTTTGATATTTGGTATGCAACATTGTGGGGTGGATCTGATTCAAATTTGTTCAAATCGGCTCCCTAGATTCATATTTGGGCTCACTATAGAAGCTCGAATTTGAATTTAGTGCCTTTCAGGCAAATTTCTTTGAAAATCTTCTCCAGATCCAGCAGGCAGAATGTTTTGATATTTGGTATGCAACATTGTGGGGTGGATCTGATTCAAGTTTGTTCAAATCAGCCCCCTGGGTTTATATTTGGGCTCACTATAGAAGCCCGAATTCGAACTTATTGCATTTCAGGCAAATTTCTTAAAAAATCTTCTTCTCCAGATCCAGCAGGCAGAATGTTTTGATATTTGGTATGCAACATTGTGGGGTGGATCTGATTCAAGTTTGTTCAAATCGGCCCCCCTGGGTTTATATTTGGGCTCAGTATAGAAGCTTGAATTCGAACTTAGTGCATTTCAGGCAAATTTCTTAAAAAATCTTCTTCTCCAGATCCAGCAGGCAGAATCTTTTGATATTTGGTATACAACATTGTGGGGTGGATCTGATTCAAGTTTGTTCAAATCGGCCCCCTGGATTCATATTTGGGCTCACTAGAGAAGCCTGAATTCGAACTTAGTGCATTTTAGGCAAATTTCTTAAAAATCTTCTTCTCCAGATTCAGCAGGCAGAATCTTTTGATATTTGGTATGCAACATTGTGGGGTTCAAATTGGCTCCCTAGATTCATATTTGGGCTCACTATAGAAGCTCGAATTTGAATTTAGTGCATTTCAGGCAAATTTCTTTGAAAATCAAGTTTGTTCAAATCGGCCCCCCTGGGTTTATATTTGGGCTCAGTATAGAAGCTTGAATTCGAACTTAGTGCATTTTAGGCAAATTTCTTAAAAAATCTTCTTCTCCAGATTCAGCAGGCAGAATCTTTTGATATTTGGTATGCAACATTGTGGGGTGGATCTGATTCAAATTTGTTCAAATCGGCTCCCTAGATTCATATTTGGGCTCACTAAAGAAGCTCGAATTCGAATTTAGTGCATTTCAGGCAAATTTCTTTGAAAATCTTCTCCAGATCCAGCAGGCAGAATCTTTTGATATTGGGTATGCACCATGCTTGGGGGGGGGGGGGGGGGGGGGGGGGGGGGGAGATTCAAGTTTGTTCAAGCCAACAAGCCAAGTCTCTAGGTCCATATTTGGACTCACTGTAGGAGCTTGAATTGTAACTTAGTTCAAAATGAGGAATTTTCTTTAAAAACTTCTTCTTCAGATCCAGCAGTCGGAATGTTTTGATATTTGGTGTGCAGCATCCTTAGGGGGGTGAGGTTCAAGTTTGTTAAAGCCAAGTCCCTGTGGGAGCCCGAATTATAACTTAGTCCAATATGAGGACTATTCTTTAAAAATCTTCTTTTTTTTTAGATCCACTGGTCAGAATCTTTGGATATTTGGTATCAGCTTTTCTTAGGAGGAGCAGATGCAACTTGTTGAAATCAATTCTCTGGGTTGATATTTAGGCTACCATGTCAGGTGAGCGCCCTCAGGCCCCTTGTCTCTTGTCTTTAAAAATCTTCTTCTTCAGATCCAGCAGTCGGAATGTTTTGATATTTGGTAATCTGCATCCTTGGGGGGGGGGGGGGGGGGGGGGGGGGTGGAGATTCAGGTTTGTTCAAGCCATATTCCTAGGTCCATATTTGGGCTTACTGTGGGAGCTTGAATTGTAACTTAGTTCGAAATGAGGAATTTTCTTTAAAAATCTTCTTCTTCAGATCCAGCAATCGGAATGTTTTGATATGTGGTGTGTAGCATCCTTAGGGGGGTGAGATTCAAGTTTGTTAAAGCCAAGTCCCTGGGTCCATATTTGGGCTCCCTGTGGGAGCCCGAATTATAACTTAGTCGATATGAGAAATTTTTCTTTAAAAGTCTTCTTCAGATTCAGCAGTCAGAATGTTTTGATATTTGGCATGCAGCATCCTTAGGGGGTGAGATTCAAGTTTGTTCATGCCAAGTCCCTGGGTTCACATTTGGGCTCACTGTGGGAGCCTGAATGATAACTTAGTTCAAAATGAGGAATTTTCTTTAAAAATCCTCTTCTTCAGATCCAGAAGATGAATGCTTTTAATATTTGGTATGCAGCTTCCTTAGGGGGGTAAGATTCAAGTTTGTTCAAGCCATGTCCCTAGTTCCATAAAATTTGTCTCTCATGACTTCATTCCTTTGTAGTGTTGATGAACCATGTCTAACTGAATGTGACCCCAAATACTTCTTTGAACCACTTTGTTTGAATCACTTTGCCCGGTGAGCGATTAAGGGGCCTCTTGTTTGTTGTTGTAAATGTCACAATAAACATGGGACTAGTGAGTGATACTCTAGTGACGATATACTGATTCATTCTAAAATCAGTCATTTCACTTACATTAACTCTTTACCTACTGAGTAATTTTAAAATATTTTTTAATAAATCTAGTCAACTAGTTTTGTTGAAAAATACATGAAAATTTGACTCAAGAAATCATTGATTAAAAAGTCTGTAGAATTTACAGGGGAAAAGTTGGTTAAATATCCTCAAAATTTACTTAATTTAATCACAAGAGATTTCTAGTCAAGAGCAGGAATATCCACCAGCAGCAAGCAAGGAGTTAATGAGTTTGATACCTGCCTCAGCCAGTATGTAATAACACGATCAAGCACTAAGATGAGAGCATGGAAAAGTAAGTCTAGTGAGAGAATATTCTGTCTATATTAGTTGACAGTTACTTAGTAATTTATGTTAACTGCACACATTTATTATAGGCATCGAATATTTGCACAATTTAGTTAATTATGGGCACCTTTTATTACATTATTACATTTCCATTATTATGACACATTTTTTTTTATCATAACAGTATTCTTTAAGCTATGACCGACTGCCAGTGCCTTAAATTGTCTATGGTGTTCCATTTATAACAGCTTGACACGATCATTGGTGTTCAGAATGTCACTGAATACACATAAACGTGAAGCTCGGGTCTGGTTACCATACCAATATATATAGAAAAGACTGAAATAATAAAAAAAAAAAATCAGTAATTATTGACTCATTCTACCACCCACCAAACTCGCCTGCAGAACTTGAGTGCATCAATAGCAAATGTCAAGTCAAACAGCAAAGATAAACCCTCCATCATAGCTGGTGACTTCAACCCCCTGCACACTGACTGGCCACACAGTACAGTGAGAAGAGAAGCTGTAAGGCCAAAGAAAACAGCATTAGGAACTTTTAGAATTAACAGAGGAATTTGGTTTGGAACAACTGTACTAGCAGAAAAAAACGTTTTTTTCTGTGATAAATATTTCAAATGTGTTACAGATGATTATTTCATTGTTTGCATTTTGATGTTATTTCTTCATTACTTATTAAATTTTGATGAGACGGCGTTTGGGTTGATAATGTTCAAGCGTGGGTACCCCATGCCATTTCCTGATCAAAATCAATAGTGGGTGTGCCCACCCTGGGCTTCAGTTACTGCTCTAACTCTCCTTATCATTGATCCCATTAAGTTGTTTATGGTCCTTTGTGGGATATTATTCCACGCCTGAAGAAGAGCCTGCGTGAGCTGAGCAACATTGTTTGGGACGTTGCGTCCTGACCCTCCTGTCCAGCTCGAGGACAAATTTGACTGTAGGGTGGCCAATTGAGAACTGGGACATTGTTTTGGCTGAGGAAGTCACGACGAACGCTAGCATTATCCTGCTGCAATGTAAGGTTACGTGCATGGATAAGTGGAAGGACGTTAGGCATGAGGACCTTATCCCGATATCTTACGGCTGTAAGATTGCCCTGGATGACCACGAAATGTGTTTTCATGCCATGAGAAATTCCCCCACCCCCCAAACCATAACAGACCCTTCCCCAAATCTGTCATTTTCCTTAACACACGCGTTAGAATATCACTCACCTCGACGTCGATAGCAACTTTGTCGTCCATCTGACCTGTAAAGTGAATAACACACGTCTCCAGTGGGCCAAGTGAAACTGATTTGGTGCATGTTCCCATAGCCATTGCAATCGACATTGACGTCACCTGGGTGTAAGTTGCGGACCAACATAGGGACATTGTGGCTTTAAATTGAAATCCTGCAACTGATTCCTAACTGTTCTTGGACACACTCAGCAACCATGAGTACCTACCACCTGACTCACCATCGCCCTCTGAAATCGGTTACGGAGGTGTGAGAGACGTATGCTTCTATCTTGACATGGCGACATCACGCTCCTGGGATGGTCAGCTACTCTCCCTGTGTCTCCGAGACCCCCAACTAAATGAGCTATTGTTGTCTCATGGACCCCAAATTGCTGGGCGACAAGAAATTGTGATTGGCCCTGCATAATTAGAGCAATCGCCCTACCCCTATCAATTTCGGACATTCATGGAATTTTGCTTTTCAATTGAGTTGAAATGAAATGTTCAATCGATGTGTACTGTTCAAAACTTTGATTTGATATGGTTTTCAAGCCCATAGCACAGAGTGCCCCGATGCATGCTTTCTTTAAAAAATCTGTTGAAAGCATGCAGCGTCGCACTTGGTCAGGGTTGACTGAATTTTAACCAAAGACTCTTTAGACAGTACACTGAGGTAGCTATATGTCAAATTTTACTACATCTGGTCTACAGATAAAAAAATTATATTCCCAAAACTGAACTTGCATTTCTTTTTTTCGTCTGTATACAAACCAAACCTACCAGAGAAAATAACATATTAGAGCCATACCTCACAGACCAACCAAGCTTAAAAGCAAATTGGGAAAGTATACATGCAAAAAGGGAGACTCTGTTTGAAACAGTCAAACACACAGAGTCAGTAGAACAGCAATGGACTCATCTGAAAGAAGGCTTAAATGAGATGCTGAACATATGTGTGCCAAAGAAGCTTACACCAAAGCGACGCAGTTTACTATGGTTATCTAGCAATGATAAAAAGAAAATTAAAAGAACTTTTCCAGAAAGCTGGAACAGTTGATGACTCAGAAAAATAACCTCACCAAAGAGAATAACTCAGAAGTTCAGGGCTATAACTTTATTGAAATTAAATAATATTTCTTGTTCTTCCCGTTTTCGGGATATGCACCTAATTCATTCATTCTTTGTTACTCATTATGTGTTTGTTCAATGTTCACACTTTTCCTCTTGAATCCCTTCATTAGATTTTTAAGAACAATTTGCTGTTTGCGAATTTATTAAATTAAAATTCTTCTTCTTAAAAATCTTAGATAATTTACGGAATGTGGATTATTCGTACCTCCTTTGTCGCGTACCGGTTATTCTCAACATAGTCGGGCGTGTCTGTTTGCCATTACCCTTCTCTATGGGGAATCTTCTGTGGAAGTTTCTCTATTGTTAAGGGTATTCTTTGGATACTGGTTGTCTGACCTGGGCCTTCGATGTGCCTGTGTTGGACTTGGGTAACCGGCTCCTATTCAGTTTAATTTTTTTTTTTTTGCCTCGGGTGTGTGTATACTATGAAGTCCTCATGTTCTAAATGTAAGAGGAAGAAATCCTCTCTTGATTCTCATTCATCATGTTTGGCTTGCACTCATTGCTCAAAAGATGTTACCTGTGCAACTTGCTCTTCTTCCAAGCGATGGAATTCCCTCTCTACTTATGTATGTGTCGGCGAAGCACCGATTTCGGTGCTTTCGCCTAAGGTAACTAATCAGAATTTTGTTTCCATTTCAAGAGGAGCAAAAACATGGTATTGGTCATGGTATAACATCAATTTCTGTGCTGCCGTCATCTTCAGATACAGAGCATGTTGACTTACGAGGTATCGCAGAATACTCGGTACCTCGGGCAAGCAGACGGTCAGCTAGCTCGACCGGTGTAACAGAGCCTTTCATTAGTGTTTCTATACTGGGAAAATCCATAGTGGTCCTGGATAAAGAGGATGGAAGACAGTCCTCTGTTCAGATGACGGCACGTAAGGCGAAGAGGCCTGTCAAGCTGAAAGGTGCATCAGTAGCGAAGCATTCTTCTGTTTTGGGGTCAAAACAGAACGATTCAATTTTTATTGCCAGCTCCACTGGTAGTCCGGTAGATAATGCTTCAGAGCCAGTTGTTTCTGATGTACCTTTCTCTGCCAGTACGGCTGGCAGTAGTCAGTCTTGATATAAGAGCCTCTTCTTCATCCACTTCCAGGGCTCAGCACAGTAGACCGCATGCTAGCCGGCAAGATCCAGAGGTAGAGACTCAGAGCCAGGATCTGGCTCTCTCTAAGGCTAGCATTTCGAGGCAAACGTCTTTTTCAAAAAGGCGGACACAGGGACAAAAAGGCATAGAACGGGGATGAACATAGCCTCGAATACGGAATTGCTGGAGCAAATTGCCCAGCTAATTGCAGACTCCCAGCAGCATAAAGTGAGGTCGTCATCGATCTCCGCTTCGGATGATTCGGATGGTGCTGGATCGGCAGAAAGAAGGGTTTCCTCAAATTATCAGTATGCCGATAATAGACCAGACCAGGAACCTATAGCTGGTAGTGTTAGGGAGCTTGATGAAGACGAGACTGACACTACATCTTTGGCCGAGCAACATATGGAAACTTTGAGGTTCCTGCAGGATTTTTTACCTGAATTAATTCCTTCTGGTCAGAGTTCTGCGCCTTCTAGAGCCAGGCGTCTGTCTTCTTTAGACAGGGAGGTCATTAAGTCGAAGGAAAGTATCCTTCTGTATCCGGCTCAATCAGTCCAAGCGTTAGATGCATTTGATTGTGTAGACAAAGCTATTGCTGACCAGGCTCAGGCTAGAAAAAGTTCTTTCCTTTCAGAAAGAAAGCTTGACCTACCGTTTGGAGGCAATACCTTCTTGAATGCGGTAGGCGAGAATAAGATTCCGAGAGCTCCTCTGCAATTGGATGATGGTGCAAGGGACTTAGGTATGTCTCTTCCGTCATCGTGTAGCGTCAGTTCTTTTGTTATAGATACTTGCATTGAATCTAGCAGAAGTATTTTGGACGCTATGTCATATGCAGGTCACATTTGCAGGGTGTTGGCCGGCAATTTGGAATCTGAGAGCCTACAGGAGTTGTTAACCTCCTTTGAGAGTGCTCTCTCGCACCGTCATGTATACAACATCCCGATCTGTTCTTTCCGTAGCAAATTGAGAGTTGGTCAGGTGCGATGCTGCCCTTAAATCTACGTCATTTATTGATGACAGTGTTAAGAGCTCTCTAAGGGCTGCTCCAGTTTCGGGCTCTTCATTATTCAAAGATCAGTTAAAAGCTGTATTTGAGCTTCTAAGAAAGCCACAAGTGAGCTTTTGTTGCACTCAGCTTTGCAACCTCAGCCTTCCACAAGTGGTACTCCTCGGAGAGGTAAATGTTTCTCCAAGAGAGGCTCAGCCCGTGTTGCTTCTAGAGCTAATCGTGGGTGTGGTGGCTCGGAACAGGGGAGCGATTTTAAAAAGGGGTTGACGCAGTCGGTAAATAACGAAACGCGTAACCCCACACTGACTTCACAGAGGGGTGCGAGAGCTTCACGAGGTTTCTCCTCATATAAACCTCGTAAGTCCTACAAATGAAGTGTTCAACCTCTACTGTTCTCCGGTTGGCAAAAGACTTTCAAAATTCGCAAGCAACTGGAACAAAATAACACAGTATCTTTGGGTTCGAGACGTTGTAAAAAATGGTCTACGTCTTTCGTTCCGGAGAAAACCTCCATTAACGTGGATTCCGCATTTTGTGAGCCTTCCACAAAATGTAACAAAGAGAGAGGCTTTGATGTCAGCAGTAGACTGTCTTCTACAAAAGGAGGCAGTAGAGGTTGTAGACAGGCCTGAAAATAAGCAGTCTGACATTTGCAGAATGAGGTCCCCAGAGGGTGAATTTGATCCCATTCAGTGGGTCAATTTATCCTCTGGGTACCTCTCTCTGTTTAGTTTTGAGATCCTGATTCAGATTGAGGTTCACAGAGGGTAAATTTAGTGATGCTACCCTGCTATGCAGGATAGCATCACTAAATTCACCCTCTGGGGACCTCATTTTTAAGATGACAGTCTGCTTATTTTCTGGCTTGGTCATAGAGAATCCCAATTCAAAGGGATTGTACATGTACAGACATCTTTTTCTTGTACTGAAGCCAGACAGCTCGTTCCGGACGGTCATCGATCTCATTTGGATAAACAAGCTAATAATTGCTCCAAAATTTTATATGGAGACAATTCAGTCGGTGAGAAGCAGCATCCGAGTGAACGATTACACCACAAGCATAGACTTGAAGGACGCGTATTTTCACATCTTGATTCTTTTCGGAAATACCTCCGTTTCGTGGCTCATGGGAAAGTATACCAGTTCAGAGCAATGTGTTTTGGCTTGAACCTTGCTCCGTGGGCGTTCATTCGGTTGATGAATGCGGTGATGAGCCACTTCAGGCTGGACGACATTCTTCAAAGATACAGAAATTTTCATGCTCTTCAAAGTGACGTTCAGAGTCTGCAATCGCAGCTACGACGCCTAGGTTTTATAATCAATGTCGACAAGCCGGATTTAATGCCGACGACGTCGTTTGTTCACCTGGGAATGAGTTTCGATACTCTCAACAATCGGGTCTCTTTGCCGGTAGCAAGAGCAAAATTAGTTTCTCTTTATGCAAAATACTGCATAAACGCGCAAGTCATTACTGCAAGAGAGTTTATGCGGCTGTTAGGACTTTGCGGTGCCGCCGCGGAATTAATTCCACTAGGTCGTTTGCGCACTCGTCCACTTCAAATTTTTCTAATTCAAAATTGGAGCGTAAAGCGTCAGTTGTTGGACAGTCTGATTGCTTTAACAGTCAGTAAAGCATCATCTTCAAATTTGGGCGGATATCCAGTGGTTATCCCAGGGAATACTGCTTCAGATTCAGGAGCCGTCGTTCATAATCATGACGGACGTCAGTCAGGAGGGTTGGGGTGCTTCTCTGATTCCGGGCGATCAAGTGTGTCAAGGTTTATGGGAGAGTCAGTTTCTTGTGTCCCATATAAACTACAAAGAAATGAGGGCAATTTGGTCAGCTCTAAATCACTGGCTCAGTCGAGTAATAAACTCACATTTTCAAATTCTGTCGGACAATTCAATGGCAGTAGCCTATATTCGGAATCAGGGAAGTACTCATTCCGTCCAGCTGTTGAATCTCACCGAAAAGATTCTTCTTTTATCTCAGGAGAATCAGATTCTGATATCGATTCGTCATATTCCAGGCCGTCTCAATGTAATAGCAGACTCTCTATTGAGAAAGGGTCGCCTGCTCCCTTCAGAATGGATGTTGAAAAAATCTGTCTTCAATCAGATTTGCTTCCGGCAGTAACGTCCAATGATCGATCTTCTTGTCACGAGTCTGAACAATCAGTTACAGACTTTTGTGTCTCCATGCCCGCACCCTCAGGCTTACACAGTAAACGCTCTGTCAGTTTCATGGAAGGGGATAATAGGGTATGCTTACCCTCCAGCTCCCCTAATTCATCAGATCTTGCTAAATATAAAACAGTCTTCTTGCAAGATTCTACTGGTAGCATGTCGTCGGCTCTCAGACCGTGGATAAATGTTCTCCGGGAGCTTCTTTGGGACTTTCCGAGGAAGTTACCGCCTCTCAGGGATCTTCTGACACAGGGGAAACTCTGTCGGCTTCATCACAATCCGGAAAGCATCAACCTTCACGTTTTTCCATTGTGCGGTCCTTCCTGCATGGAAAACATATTTCCAGACGAACAATGGATGCAATTTCTAACTGCAGGAGGACCTCCCCTTCGTTAAATTATGAAGCGAAATGGAAGGTTTTTGTTCGTTGGTGTGAATCACGATTGATTTTTTTCACCCAACTATTCCTCAATTAGCTAACTTTTTTATTTATCTTTTTTGATGAAGTTAAGCTACAGCCAGTCACTATTAAGGGCTATAGGTCTATGCTTGCTGACACCTATACACATTGAGGGAAATTAAACATTGGGTCAGATATATCTTTAAGTAAATTAATGAAGAATTTCTCTGTGAACAGACCTCGTACCTTGAGACTAGTCCTTAAGTGGAATTTAGCTTGGGTTCTTCAGAAACTTCAGGAAGCACCTTTTGAGCCGTTAAATACTGTTGAGTTGAAATTTCTTACTTATAAAATGGCTTTCCTTTTAGCATTGGTGTCAGCTAGAAGAGTTAGTGAGCTTCATGCTTTATCTGTTGAGACTCTCATTATCGTAATGTAGGTAATTCTATTACTCTCACTACGAAAGTGGGATTCTTAGCTAAGAATCAGGTTTCGGACAAACAGCCTAACCCAATTTGTATTAAAGCATTACTGTCTTCAGATCGTCAAAGACCTTTGTTGTGTCCAGTAAGAGTGCTTAGGATTTATAAGCAGCGTTCTAGTTTTATTAGAAGAGGTAGAAAGAGGTTATTTCTTTCTCTTCTTCCTAACAGAAATGATATTTCTGTTCATTCCGTATCTAGATGGATTCAGTTAGCTATTCGGACAGCTTATAATGCTTTGTCTGTGAATCAGAGAATACCTTATGAAATTTCAGCTCGCGAAGTTAGAGCTTTAGCTTCTTCTTGGGCTTATGCTAGTAGTACTTCTTTGAAGGATTTGATGCAAGCAGCTTATTGGACTCAACAGACGACTTTTACCAAATTTTATCTTCCAGATTTAGAATCAATTTAGGATGATCTCAGATCTTTAGGACCGTTATCGGTAGCTCAGAATGTCGTCCATTCTAATTAGGAATTTCATTCAACCTTCTGTTTGGTCTGCTCTAGCACTGTCACCAGTCAGCTACCCTCTTCGTTTTGATGTGTAGTTACTTTCAAAACAAGGGGAGGGGAGGGGGGGATGGTGTTTCCAAATGGTCATCTGGCTTTATAGTGAAAAGCATGGACATACCTCCTTCAGTGATAGTATCCTGGGGTTGGTGCTATGGTAGTTTTAATGTGTAGCTTGATATGAAGCAATTTTCAATGTATTATATGCTTTTAATTTGTAGCTCGATGTGAAGCGTTATTGTATATATCATGTGTCAAGACGATCTTTACTATACAATACTCGGACACTTTTAATGATTTATAAAGAGTCTCCTTTCTGTGGATTTCTTTATATTTTGGCTTCCTTTATCAAATTAGCAAAATGGGTTATGCTAGGCCTTAAATAGAGTTACACCTATATTTTCATTGTTTTTCTGAAATAGGAGCAATGAATATCAAGTACTAGGCCCGTCTGCCTGTTTACTATTCTCAGCTAGTCTGGGCCATTGGTATACTTGGAAAAATATGAAAAATTTATACCAATTTTAATATTTTTAATACTAACCAATGGCCCAGACTGGGATGGCCCTCCCTGGAGTGGACACTCCTTCCTCCCCGCTGAGTTATACTGTACTAATTAACTTTTAACAGGCACAACAATGAAGAATGACAAGATGGCAGTAGCCTATTGTTGTCATTGACAACAAGTTGCGCATTGCGCAAAAGTATGGAGGACCATTCTGGTCTTCTCTTTTTTGGAGTTTTTTTTTGCAAATTTGGGGGGTTTGGGGATTCAAAATTTGTGTTTGGCCCTGGTAATAATTTGGGTTGCACCAGCTAGTCTGGGCCATTGGTAAGTATTAAAAATATTAAAATTGGTATAAATTTTTCATTTTGTTCCATAGTGTTTCCCACATACCTTTAGAGCCCAGCCTTCTTTCACCACCATTTTGCCATTTTATCTGTTTTATTGTCTTATAATTAACATTGTTTTATCTCTCTTATGTTATAATTCGATAATCAGTTTTAACCCATTTTCTTTTCTCATTTCAGTCATTTAATCAAAGCCAACACTTCACTGCACTCCTCAAGAACATCATGGTCAGAAGATAGTAATATTACCACCAGAACTTTTCCAGGTAGATTAAGGTGAGAAAATTGTTGTATGTTTTCACTCTGACACTTCATTGGTTCCAAAGAGAGGTTTTAAGGTCTGGAAAAAAGTAGCATATGTATACATGGATTGAGAGTTGGAGGTGCTTCCAATAATGTTTTTTGTCCAACATTTGGATTCCTTCAGCTGCTGAAGGGAGGGTTTAAGATCTGGAAAATAATGGCATAAGTGTGCATGGGTGTTGGGCTGCACATTTTATGAACAACCCAATAACTACTGGTTTTCAAACCAAGACGACAGAATACTGTGACTTCAGAAAAAATATCACCTTATCAACATTCACTGTGCAGATACTTAAGATATTGTTTTGTATGTTTTTCTAGCATAGTCTATCTAGTAATGAAATTCACCTTCAAGTATCAGTTCACCTTTACCTAACGAATTGCTGCATCTGCCCACTTAATTTACAAATTGAGAGGTTGAAGACAATTTTTTTCTCAAGAAGTTTCAACAAAAACACATCATGTAACCCCCTCATTGGAAGAAGCTTATCAAGGTTGTTCCAATGAGGGTTCACTTGATAAGGTTTTGTTGAAAATTTTTGATAAATTTGAGAGAAAAAAAATTGTAAATTTTATGCATTGAGTGAAGGGTTAACAAATGTCCATGTGAAAGCTTTTTAGCAGTTTTCATAGTAATTAGGTTATAATGACATCAAAAAACAAGGTGTAGGTACTTCTGCTGGGAAAATAATTGAACCCTGCTCTAATTCACTACTGCCGTTACAAGATAAATAAATGTTGTTAATACCCTGGAAGTTATGTGAACTTGTTAATGCTGTGATGACAAAAAAGAATAGACAATAATTATTCCTGTTTGTATTCAGTTTTTTAATCACAAAATTTAAAAAGCTGGATAACATTTCTAACATGATGGGGTGTCATCTTCAGTGAGGAAGACAAAATTGTTATCATCTGTTCCCAGAGGTTTAGCTTGGAATCAAATGCAGTCTGTCCAAACCATTCTGTCAGAATGGTGTACATGTCTGAATCATGGTTTTCAAAAGTGCAATTGAAACTTTTGTAGAGGTTTCTCTATTCTCTACTTTCTTAAAAAATTATAGATATAGTTATTTTTGTTGTTGTTGTTTTGACATATTTACAATGATTGGTTAAATTACACACACACTTGCCATTATCACACATCAGAACCATAAAGATTTAATGTTCAAATGATGTAAATCTATTTTGTGTTTGTGCCAAAATGTAAATCAGTGTTTTAGTTCACATTGGCAGTGCTCACTTTTATGTCTGTTAAGTCCAAACATGGCTTGTAAGGTACTAATTTATTTTGTTTCAGTTTGGTACGTCCTGCTGGACATACCAAACTAAAAATATAATTACAGCCTTTTAGTCCATGTTTGGGCCAATACCTGTCCATTCACTGCTAAAGCCATTCAGGGCAAAGATAAAGTCTGTCTGGGCTGCAAGCCGAGAGGTCCTCGGTTCGAATCCCACCTGCGGCAACAGCGTTGTGTCCTTGGGCAAGACACTTCACCCCCATTGCCCATATGGGGGCACGATGACGCCGTGTACTGAGGCGTACTGCACGTCGATGGTACGCATGTCTTCAACCAATCTAATCCTGCCTGTGCTGCAGTGCGGAGTTACGATGTTGGGGAGCTGGCAGCTGCTTGTCGTTGCTCGGTGGTTCTCTCCGGGTACTCCGGCTTCCTCCACCCGTAAAACTGCCACGGTCATGATTAGCCATTGTGCATAAATATGTGACCTTAAACATCAGTAAATAAATAAATAAAGTCTGTCTGTCCAAAAGACAGATGTGCAGGATGCTAGCTAAACCACTGTCGGTTCCACTGACAGCCGATATGTGGGCATTCTCTGTTGTGTTTGTTCCTTTTGGTGATTTTGACTTGTTCATTTGATATATAAAGTAAAGTTTAGCCATGGCATATAAGTACTCAATATAAACGGGCCATGCTGTCTATTCTGACTTTCTTGAATAACAATCAGTGCACTATTTACATGCCTTTCTCTTTCTGCATTGTGCTCCCACTGTGAGCCTCTTGAGATTACACTGGTTTTCATTTCCTCGAATTCCTATCATTCACTTCAGTTTCTTTTTCCAGATGAGGGGTTATCTCCTGTCATTTTACAGTCATTTTCAGTCATGGTATGTTTTCTGTCACTTTGTTGAGAAAATTGATTGAAGTCCACAATTTGCAGGGTTTGTACGGGTGATGGAATTCAAGAAAAGTTGGGGGAATTTTAAAAATATTTTTCCATACCTGGAAGCGTCAGGGGAAGTGATAAAATATAGAAAAGTTTTGGAACCCCATGGAATCTGCCCACCTTGATGATGATATAACCGGCTTTCCAACTTTCCATAGCTTTAAAATTTGATAAACTGTCACAAGAACGGAATAGATTTCTTTGCGGAGAAAAAGTAATGTGAAGTACCTTACATCCATATTAATTCCTTTGATCTGAAAAATGTTTCTATGTACAATTGAGCAAGTTGACTTACAATGTTATTGAGAACTGCCCAAATTTTGCTGGAACATAAAATTCCATGACTGACTATACCATTTAAACATTTATCATGCCCTCGTTCTTCTAGATGGCTCAAACGAAGTGACTTATTTTAGTCCATTTCCTTTCTTTCTTCTTCATTTTTTTTAACAAAAAGAATTTTTTTTCAATTGCTCACTTTGTAAATTATATGGGTGGATGCAACCAATTTGTTAGGTAGAAAATTAACACAAAGTTGGCATAAAAATATGTTTTCTGATCGTGGATGTCCTGCTATAAGTCAAAAGAAAAAACAATAAACAAACTTTATTTCCAGTTATGCAATGACAAATTCCAGGTAGGGAAGTTGGTGTATTTTTTTATCACTATTTTTTTTTGCAGTGAAAACTTAGTGGTGAAGTTCCATATGCTTGAAGTGTCCTAATGCCAGTAATACTTAAATAAGAAAAAGACATTCTTCCAAACCCACTCATCTTGAACAGCTGAGATTCCCCCATATTACAACTAAAACCTTTAAAACAGTGTATGGACAAGATGTTCAACTGCCAAAACATCTGATTTTGAGGGTGAAATGCCTTCCAATTTTTTTTTATGCTCCCTATAAAAAATTTGGGGGAGCATATAGTTGTCCGTCTGTCTGTCCGACTGAAACAAATGGTTTCTGGATGATAACTCTAGTTTGCTTTGATGTATGAACTTATAATTTAGCAACGGTACTAGCTACCATAAAATGCAATCCAGGGTGGATTTTCACCCCTATGGCATTTACTGTTCCAGAGTTATGCCCCTTGAAAAGTCGAAAAATGGTAAAATCAGTGGTTTCCAAATGATAACTCTAGTTCGTTTTGATGTATGACCTTATAATTTTGCAATGTTACTGCCTACTGTAAAATGCAGGTCAGTTCGATTTTGACCATTACGGTATTTACCGTTACAGAATTATGCCCATTGAAAAGTCACAAAATGGTAAAATCAATGGTTTCTGGATGATAACTCTAGTTCCTGTTGATGTTCGACCTTATAATTTTTCAACCTTACTACCTACCATGAAATGTAGGTCAAGTTCGATTTTCACCATTATGGCATTTACCATTTCAGAGTTATGCCCCTTGAAATGTGGCAAAATGGTAAAGTGATAAAGCATTTTTTTATGGTATCTAATTATTAAATGCCCAGAGCATGTATAATCAAACCTGCTTATACATTCACTCTAATTAGGCAGTGACCTGTCTTCAAAGGCCAGTTTAATCTCCTTTCCAAGGAGCTTTTATGCAGGTTTACTGTTCACTTTTACCCTTGTCCTTCCAGGCATTTTTGTATCATTTATTTTTATATGGCTTGAACCATGTCACAGTTCTGCATTTGAAAAAGTCAGTATGTTGTTTCCATCAATTTGTATTTCGGGGAGCATCTGTTGGCTGTGCCAACTTTTTTATTCATCCCAATATGGTTATGAGCTAAAGGGAGAACACACCTCCAACTCCTCTAATAATCATATTGGTGATGTCAGATTAAAGATGAAAAGTTTGGTACATGGCAAGGGTCTTGCATTGCCAGTTTCTGTCAGAAACATTAATGCCCCCCCACACCCTCCACTCCCGATGAAAAAGTAGATTGTCTTGTATTATTCCCCAGGCCTGACATTCTACACAATGTAGGAATGTTACGGTTGTGAATTGAAAAAATTACTCCTGTAGGTCTGTGCAAATTGGGCAAATGATTTTATTCGCGTATCTTTCACCTTAAAAGAAATAAGGTGCCAGAGTTTTTGTTTGCCTTTATCCATCTTAGACATACAACTTGAAATGCCTGTTTAGTATTTATTTGTTAACTCTTTCAAAACCATGATCAACTTTTTATTGATGAGAAAATGTGTTCTTTAATTTTGGATATAAAGAGCTATGATGTAACACACTGTTGGAAAGGACCCTTAGAGCTCTTTCCAACAGTGTGTTACATCTGAGCACCTCATTGGCATAATGAAATAAGCTGCCTTATTCAGTGTTGCTCAATCTTAACATTCCCAATTACACTAGTAAATTGTTTACTTTTCCTTCATCTTACTCCCTCATGGGAACCCTGGGAAGTGGAGCAGTGCTTGTTTACTCTTGTAAACAAGTTCTGCAGAACTGGTAAAATAGGACTCAGAATTACCAATGTCTGGAGTTGAAGCAAGGGTCAGCCGAGTGGGCAACTAGGGCGAAGAAGTCACCTTGTCATTCTTAAAGTCGCCTTGGCTTACATTGGAGGGGGTGAAATTCAAGTTGCCCTCCTGAAATTCATTGGAGTACAAGGCAGTTTTGTGCATTTTCTTCTGTTTTATTTCCAAATAGAAACCCTTCTGCATTCTGATGTTCATAACAAAATAAATATGTTTGTGTTTGCTGTCAAAATCCACTCTGAAGATAGCCTAAACTAGCCCAGTTATATATTTCTCAAAAGAGTTGTGATAGCCTCGTCATTCAAACAATTCTTACAAGACATGCATCATGTAAGTATTTATTAAAATTAACCACCATTTAAAAAGAAAGAAAAAAATATGTAGTAGACAAGTAATCCAGAAAAAGTCGAAATTGCCTGCAGTGACACTCTTTTCCATTGAAAAATTGGTTCCATTAAAAATTTGCACTGCAATTTGGAAAGTTTTATTTTGAAAGCCTGTGTTGGAAGGGGGTTAAATGTAATAAGGATACAATATAAATCACAAATATTAAGGTGAATAAGAATGGCAGGCTTTCATTGCTCTAATCGCACGTATCAATGTAGGATGGTTGGCAGAAATTGTCATTTTTAGCTTAACTTGACATAGTCAAGATAAGCTTTTGCCATCACGCATGTGGAAGTCTGTTAGTCTGTGATGTCTGTTCACATTTTCCTTTAGCACGGGCTACACCCCCGCAGTTCTTGTCTGATCGTCGAAATTTCATATGCAGGTTTGGGGTCATGTCTGGATGAGAACGTCCCCTTTTGGTCGCGATCGGGCAACCGGTATGGCTGCCCGAGCCCCAAACCCGAAAACCATTAGCACAGTCTACAGGTCGTATTTATGAAGGGATTTCATTGTAACTTGGTAGGATGCCTCTGTATAATGCCTAGATGAGAACGTCCCCTTTTGGGCATGAACTATCAACCGTGATGGCTGCCCAAGCCCGAAACCCAAAAACTTTTAGCATAGTCTGCAGGTCATGTTTAATGTGGAGGGATTTCATTGTAACTTGGTAGGATGACTCCTTACGATGTCTAGATGAGAATTTCCCCATTTGGGCATGATCTGCCAACCGTGACGACTGCCCGAGCCCAAAACACGAAAACCTTGAGTACAGTCTACAGGTCATATTTATTGAGGAATTTCATTGTAACTTGGTGGGTTGACTTCATACAATGTCTAGATGATAAAGTCCCCTTTTGGACATGATTGGCCATCTGTGACGGCTACTGGGGCCCGAAGCCCGAAAACCTTTAGCACAGTCTAGAGGTCTTATTTGTGAAGGGATTTCATTGTAACTTGGTAGGATGACTCCAAATAATGTCTAGATCAGAACGTCCCATTTTGATCGCGATCATGCAGCCTTGATGGGTGCCCAAGCCCAAAAACCTTTAGCATAGGCAAAAGGTCATATTTATGGAAGGATTTCATTGTAACCTGTTAGGTTGACTCCTTATAATGCCTAGATGATGACATCCCCTTTTGGTCGTGATTGGTCAGTTGTGATGGCTACAAGTGCCCGAAGCCCGAAAACCCTGAGCACAGTCTACAGGTCATATTTATGAAGGGATTTCATTGTAACTTCGTAGGATCACTCCAGATGATGCCCAGATGAGATTTTCCCTATGGTTGCGATCATTCAGCCATGATGGCTGCCCGAACCCCGAAAAACCTTTAGCACAGTCTGCAGGTCATATTTATGAAGGGATTTCATTGTAACTTGGTAGGTTGACTTCACATAATGTCTAGATGAGAACGTCTCCTTTTGGACACAATTGGGCAACTATGATGGCTTAGGGGCCCAAAGCCTGAAAACCTTTAGAACAGTCTACAGGTCATAATTATGAAGGGATTTCATTGTAGCTTTAGCACAGTCTACAGGTCATATTTATGAAGGGATTTCATTGTAACTTGGTAGGATGACTTCAAATAATGTCTAGATGAGAACGTCCCATTTTGGTCGTGATGATTCAGCCTTGATGGGTGCCTGAGCCCAAAAACCTTTAGCATAGGCAAAAGGTTATATTTATAGAAGGATTTCATTGTAACCTGTTAGGTTGACTCCATATAATGCCTAGATGATGACATCTCCTTTTGGTCGTGATTGGTCATCTGTGATGGCTACAGGTGCCCGAAGCCCAAAAACCTTGAGCACAGTCTACAGGTCATATTTATGAAGGGATTTCATTGTACCTTCGCAGGATCACTCCAGATGATGCCCAGATGAGATTGTCCCCTTTGGTTGCGATCATTCAACCATGATGGCTGCCCGAGCCCGAAGCCCAAAAACCTTTAGCACAGTCTGCAGGTCATATTTATGAAGGGATTTCATTGTAACTTGGTAGGTTGACTTCACATAATGTCTAGATGAGAACGTCCCCTTTTGGACACGATTGGGCAACTGTGACGGCTTCAGGGGCCCAAAGCCCGAAAAACCCTTAGAACAGTCTACAGGTCATAATTATGAAGGGATTTCATTGTAGCTTGGTAGGATGACTCCAAATAGTGTCCAGATGAGAACGTCCCCTTTTGGTCACGATCATTCAGCCTTGATGGCTGCCCGAGCCCAAAAACCTTTAGCATGTCTGTAGGTCGTATTTATGGAAGGATTTCATTGTAACTTGTTAGGTTGACTCCATATAATGCCTAGATGATGACATCCCCTTTTGGTCGTGGTTGGTTAACTGTGATGGATTGTCAAGCACATCCTCATGGGAGTAACCTACTGATTTTAAAAAATCATTTTAGCATATCAAAATTTATTGAAATCTGATGTTTACTTTTCAAGTAATCACTTATATATTAAAAATCCAAGTAGCACAAAACTAACAGTGGGCAATAATTCAATCAGTTTAAAAAAAATATCTAGATTTTTCAACTTGTCTACGACATTGTTAATATGAACAGGGACGTGGCTAGAGGTTTCCAATTGGGGGTGTGTGTAGGGCAGTGAATTTCCAACTAGGAGGAGGGACTGGGAGAGGGGTTCCCCCTCCCAGTCCCTTCCTCTAGTTGGAAATTCACTTCCGAGAACAATTTTGAAAATGAAGCCATGAAAGTGGGCATAAAATTGATTCTAGTAACTGAAATGTCAACACATTTATGATAGAATTATCAGGCTGTTATTATTTGGTATTATTCTGGGAATTGAATATGTGCTAAACAAATGCTCAAGCTGAGAACTTTGAGCACTTCACACTCTCCTAACATTAAATCAGATCTTATGCAGGAATGACCAATTTTCGATGTTTCATCATTTTGTAACTGTGATTGATGGAATTAACTCAGGATAAATTAACAATTTTCCATGATGTGATTCTCTTGAAGGCCATTACTATAGAAATTTCGTACCAATTGACATCATGCATACTTATGAAGCTTGATATTGTGTACACTGCAGTTGTAAGTAGTAACAGTTGGAATTTTGGCAATTTGAAACCGAGTTGGAATTTTGGGAAGTAAAGAAGACATCAGCATCACACAAAGAAGCTCTAAAATCCAAATAGATGGAATTTCCAACTACTTATGACTTGCCCTCCGAATTTCCAACTATAGGAAATTTTGACCAGGATTGAGGGGGTGACCCCCCCAGCCCCACCCACCCCCTGTCGCCACGTCCCTGAATACGAAGCATGATATAATAATTGCATGTTTATGCAATATCTTGAACAGTAAACATCCGATTTCAATGTAAATTCGAGCAAAATTTAACAAAGGGCAATAACTTCCAATTTTTGAGAAATAATTGTAGTTTTCAAACTTGTCCAAAACAATATTATTACAAAGAAGTCTATTGAATTTTATTGAAATCTGAGGGGGGCGTGAAGGCTCAGTAGGTAGAGGTGCAGGCTGCAAGCCGAGAGGTCCTCGGTTCGAATCCCACCTGCGGCAACCGCGTTGTGTCCTTGGGCAAGACACTTCACCTCTATTGCCCATGTGGGGGCACGGTGACGCTGTGCACTAAGGTGTACTGCACGTCGATGGTGCACCTGTCTTCAACCAATGCTAACCCTGCTTGTGTGGAGTTAGTATGTTGGGGAGCTGACAGTTGCTCTCCGTTGCTCGGTGGTTCTCTCCGGGTACTCCGGCTTCCTCCACTCGTAAAACTGTCGTGGTCATGATTAGCCATTGTGCAGAAATATATGACCTTAAACACCAATAAATAAATAAATAAATATTGAAATCTGAGGTCTTCTGTTCTTTATTGTTTAAATATTATTGGCGATTTGCCAGTGGCAAAATTCAACAATTGAAGAGCAATAATTCCCTTTATATTCATTGAATAATGGTTACCAAACTTGTCCAAAATTGTCAAAGTGAGGTAACACACCAAAGTAAATTGAAATCAGATAACTTCTGTTCTAGTTGCCCATAAACAAACTTATGGACTGAGGGGCAGATGTATGGAGAGTCCTTTACTATAGCCTCTCAGCAAATGCAAAATGAAGTGTGTGGCCAGGTAAAGCTAGTGAATAAATATACATGAAATTAATTTCATAGAAACTATCAGTTCAGTTTTGTTATTTGTCTATTGCCTCATTACAGCCTTCACTCTTCTCAGTCTCACAGTCGGGAAATTCATCAATGAGACATTAGCAGCTGGATTTTTCCAATTCTGAAAAGAGAAAAAATATACAGACTCATAAACTGACTGTCACATTGTCACATTCATAAATATATTGTAGTCTAAAACAGATTACAGAATGAAGACAATAAATATTCACTCTTCAGGCCTGGCCTTCCATAAAATGTGCAAAAAATTTCCCGCCTCTAATTGCCTAGGAGTGAAATTTCCCTCCTAAATTTCAGTTGAAGAAATTTGATCTTCCTGCATTACTTCGCCCGATACTTTTGCACATCCTATAAGACTCTACATTAGTCCTAAAAGGACCTTCCAGTTGTTGGCACCTTGCATGACCCACATGTGATACAGTGACAGGCTATGTAATGTGGGAACAGCAATTACCTGATGATGACAACCCTATGTTTACCTATGCAGGTAATGCAACAATCAAGTTACACACTTTGGGAAAGGAAATTCTGTGTTTATAATGTTTTTGTGTTGGCTTCACAAAATATGAACTTAACATGTATATCTTTTGTTTTTCATTTTCTTTTTGGTTTCAGTTTTGTTAACAGGTAACCACTACGCCGTTTGGTAGCTTAAACACTAATCCTGAACAGTGAACATCACAGACAATTAAAAAAGAATTCTTGAATTTCCTGGAATTACTGGAAAATTTCCTCATTTTTTGCCTCTGAAACATAGGCTATAAAGGGTATTACCGATAATCTAATTCTAAATTTCTAATAAAGTGTCATGAGTTAGGTTTTAGAGAGTAGAAAATGGAAAAAATAAACAAGGTGCCTTAGTTGCAGTTGCTCCCGCAAGAGATTTTCAATTTTTTCAAAAAAGTTCAACAAAACCATATAACATGAGAGCCCCTCATTGGAACAAGGTCAACAAGCTCATTCCAACAAGTGGCCACCTGATATGGTTCTCATGTATTGTTTTGAAAAATGTTTTTTTTCAACTGCTTAATTTGTAAGTTACTTGGTAAACGCAGACGATATCAAAATTTATTATTTTAATTATCATTTTTTCAAATTTTTCAAAACATTTCAACAAAACCATATCATGTGACCCCTCGTTGGAACAAGCTCATTCCAACGAGGGGTCACATGATATGGTTTTGTTGAAATTTTTTGAAAAATAATATTTTTTCAACTGCTGAATTTGCATATTACACGGGTGGATGCCGTCGATTCGTTGGGTAAAGGGTTAAAGAAGGATCAAAAGTTTCATTCAACAATATTTGAAGGATGAAATTACAAAAAACAAACCTTTTGCACAATGCCTATCCCTGTTGAGGTGTGTTAACTGGGTGGGGGGGGGGGGGGGGGGGGGATGATGTATCACTTGTGTTTTTCCAGCAATGCTTCCTTGAACGAAAGAAGAACTATTGCAGCAATTCATACCCCCACTGCATTTCTGGAACAATGAACAATAAATGAAAAAAAAGAGCTAAGCTCAGCGTTGCAATATATGCCCGGTGAGCAGTTTAAATTGTACTTCTTTGTGATTTGATAATATTATAAGGGGTGGATATACAAAAAAGCTCAATTCACATCCTTATTTTTAGCTCAACTTTGGCGAAGCCAAATTTGAGCTTTTGTCATGGCCCGTCGTCCGTCTGTCCGTACGTCAACAATTGGATATGGCTCGGGCTAGAGGCTGTATTTATGAACCGATCTTTACGAAACTTCTTGGGTACCTTTGTTATGACCGTGGGACGAGAACGAGTGTTTTTGGGTGCGGTTCGAAATTCAAGATGGCCGCCAGCTGCCATTTTGTACCGACGATGCAGAAATCTGTTTTTTGTACAGAACTTCCATGTGAAAGCTCTGATTTGAATAATTTTTTGTATCAATGTTTAGTACCATGGGATACATCACATATAATACGGGTTTTTTTCTCGTGCGTTAATTGTGCAAATTAGACTAATTTTGATGTTTTTTGGTGTTACTTTCAGCACTGTAAGTGCAAATGCCAATACGGCTTGGGCTAGGGGCCGTATTTATGAACCGATCTTTACGAAACTTCTTGGGTACCTTTGGTATCACCGTGGGACGAGAACGAGTGTTTTGGGGTCCGGTCCGAAATTCAAGATGGCCGATGGCAGCCATTTTGTACAAAATTAGGTGCAATCAGATTTTTGCACAGAACTTCCATATGAAAGCGCTGATTTGAATAATTTTTTGTGTGAATGTTTAGTACCATGGGATACATCACATATAATACGGGTTTTTTTCTCGTGCAGAAATTATGCAAATTAGATGAACTTTGATTTTTTCATTGCGACTTACACACAGTAAGTACACATGTCAATACGGCTCGGGCTAGAGTCTGTATTTATGAACTGATCTTCACGAAATGTCTTGGGTACCTTTGTTATCACCTTGGGACGAGAACGAGTGTTTCTGGGTGCAGTCTAAAATTCAAGATGGCTGCCAGTGGCCATTTTGTACCGAAATTAGGTCTAATCAGTTTTTTGTACACAACTTCTATATGGCTCAGACTAGAGGCCATATTTATGAACCAATCTTTACAAAACTTCTTGGGTACCTTTGTTATCACCGTGGGATGAGAGCGAGTGTTTTTGGGTGTGGTCCAAAATTCAAGATGGCCACCAGCAGCCATTTTGTACCAAAATTAGTGCAATCAGTCTTTTGTAAAGAACTTCTGTATGAAAGTTTCGATTTGAATAAATTTTTGTATGAATGTTTAGTAACATGGAATACATCACATATTGTAAGGTTTTTTTTTTTACGTGCAGAAATTATGCAAATTAGATGAACTTTGATTTATTCAGTGCTACTTACAAAATGTAAGCACACATGTCAATACAGCTCAGGGTAGAGGCTGTATTTATGAACCGATCTTCACAAAACTTCTTGGGTACCTTTATTATCACCTTGGGATGAGAATGAGTGTTTCTGGGTGCGGTCCAAAATTCAAGATGGCTGCCAGTAGCCATTTTGTACCAAAATTTGGTCCAATCAGTTTTTTGTCACAAGTTCGATACAGCTCGTATTTATGAACTGATCTTCACAAAACTTCTTGGGTACCTTTGTTTTCACCTTGGGACAGGAACGAGTGTGTTTTGGGGTGCCTTTGTTATCACTGTGCTATGAGAACAAATATTTTGGGGTTGAGTCAGACCCACTCTGGGACTCAAAGATTTCTTTTCAGTTTGGCATCTGACTGTAGCCCACCTTTACAATACTTCACCTATACATTTGTTACAGGCAACGGTCAGTATTTATGTACAGACCGTTACAATACTTTATATGTACCTTTGTTATCAGGTCATTAACTAGATGTTTGTCATTGCTGTGTCACATACTATACATGTACATGTCTTTGTCTTGACAAGTTGAGCTACAGTGTCATTGACACTTTCATTTTTTCTAGCTTGCACCCTTTTCAAAGGCTTCCATACCCTCAGTCACTATAACACAAGCATTTCACCCTTCCCCCACACATACATATACCTATGCAGGTAATGCAACAATCAAGTTACACACTTTGAGGAAAAGACGTGTTTGTAGTTAGCTCCGGCTACCGACTGATGTAACGGAATATCGTCTATCAGTGTGGTGATCGCTGACAATAAATGAACGGACAACTGGGATTATAATTCCTATTTCAGTATTCGTTTTAGGACCTTTTTTCGATTTTTTAACACATTCACAAGGGAAAATATAAATATCGTGAATGATAGTTCTGAGCAAGAGGATGCTGTAATCAATTCTGACTTCAATTCAGACGACCAGGCATCCGAAATACTCTCTTCAACTGTCATGGAAAGTGTTAATGCGTCAACTTCTGCACCTTTAAATTTCGAGATCGAAAATGTTAGTGGAATAGACAATATTGCATCAATAGACCCAACTAAAGAAGACGGCAGTGTACAAATAATTGAAACTAAAGATTACAATCTTAATATTGACAAAGTTTTAACCAGAAAACGGAAGTCTCTGATAGAGGACATAGATTCGGTGGAGTTAAAAAACCAAGGTAAATCGTTGGTAATTTCGCTTAATACAATAACTTTTGAAAGATACAGAGAAGGAATACAGAATGTTTATTGGAATTCGGACAGTGATACTGTGAAGGAAAATGTAGAATGGGAGCATGTGCAGGATAATTCTGGAGTACTTGTTGAGGATAAACTTCGCATTTCTAGAAACAAGTACAATAAAATCCGAATGCACATCTACAGGACATCCAACTCTTTCCTTATTCAAGGCAGTAAACAAAACATTCAGTGGTGGATAGCCAAAGAGCTTCCACAAATTTACCGAAGTGCTTTTTCTTCAGATGTATCTTTTGACGTGGACGAATTTTTGCAATTCATTTATGCCTCATCTGAGCAACAGAATACACGCAGTTATGCAAAGAAACATTCCTTGAAAACCCCATTGAAAATGTCCAACAAGCGAATTCGCCTGAAAACACCGAGATCGGTTTTACATAAACAATTACATCGGTCATCTATTCCTGTACAAACCGACCTAAAATGTATCCAGGATTTGAGAAAATCGGTCAATGACATTCAAAGCTCAATAGAGGAGATCAAGCTCTCACAAAATGACCAATTTACAGGACAGGAAACAAGTGTGGCTGACTTGAAAGGTCAGCTTCAGAATACTTCACGGGTCAAGTTTTCTGACTTCTTGGACAGAATGGATAGGTTAGAGAGATCTAACTTATCCTTATCACAGGAAGATAAGGATCTTCAAAATGAAGTCAATGTTCTCAAGACTAAAATTAAAAACTCCAACATAAAAATAGCGAAATTAGAAAAGTCGAAGGAATGCAAGTCCATAAGTTTACAAACGTAAACAGACAACTTAGAAATCGTGAACAAAACAAATAAAGTGTGTCCACGTGGATATTCGTTGCCTCCATCGACTCCTCAAATATCCAGCACACATGAGGTGATCGATTGTGTAAACAACGCAGAACCTGTCGTTGACGTCATAAGCTCATTTTGTGAAAAAGAAACCAGTGTCTCAACTTTCAATAAGTTTAGTGTATTGGGGGATGTAGACACTCTTCACGTTGATTCCACTGAGGCAGGAAATATTTCACAACGGACGAAACAGGGTCGTATAACTGTGATTGTGAATAGGCCTGTCAACGATCACCCATTGGAAAGCAACCCACGTATCCCTGGCGGCACAACTCATCTTCTCATTGGAGACTCGGTGATCAGGGGTATAGATACGCGTAGACTGGCCCTAGAAGGAGAAACACTATATAAAATAATGCAACCAGGGCAGACGATCGAGGGTCTAAACAAATGGCTTGAATCAGAGCCGGTGCGCAATGAAATTACCAAGGTGACTATTCATATCGGAGTTAATGCTTGTAAAAGGGGTGTGTGTCCAAAGTTGAAGAATCTTGAAAACCTCTTCCAAACTGTGCAGCGCAAAATACCAAATGCCCAAATATTTGTGTCATCTGTGCTACCTACTGACCATTCGCGGGACATCAGCAATATTATTAGTCATACAAATAATATACTACGGGTGCAGTGTGTTTTGTTCAACGGTATATTTATCGACCATACCCCACATTTCTTAACACCAAATAACTTATTGCGTAAGAACTTATACAGAGATTTCTGGCATGTCAATTACGTTGGAACTAAGGTTTTAGCAAAGACTCTTAAATACCCAAGAGGTTTGCAACACAACTTACAAAGCCAACAGGACAGTCACTACATTAATGACCCCCTAGGTCGTTCATATGTTCATAGTGGTACATCACATCAGTCAGCACAGCGTGGAATGCAGCATAGTACAAACACATTCACCAGACATGTCCCCAGGCCAAACTACCAGCTGTGTCATGATGGTGTTATCAATAAAGGTGGTCGCTTTCATCCTAATAATTCTCCGGCACCTCCACATTCTCAACCAGAGTCCAACAATAATGAACTAATTTTTTATGTTCAAAAACAAATGGAAAACATTGTAAATATTTTGAACTCGAAAACCTTGTCTCAGTAACTCGCTCGATATTAGGGACATCGCATCAAACAAACAAATATTTGTTTGTTATGTCAAGAGTCAAGAGTGGAACAAAATCAGATCTTTAGTGTCGTCTGTACTCTCGGAGTACTGTCGACACTACAGAGGTGCATTTGTTCGGCTTCTGACAACATCAAATTGGTTTTGAAACTTTTGTTCCGTTTGAAGTATTCAATAATTTTGTAGTGCAATTTTGTCTGTTAAGAGATAATCACTGATGTGATAATTCATATACAAATAAGTTCATTTCTTAGTCAAAACTTCTCAAGTACTTTCGTAATCAAAAACGGAATAAATGAAAATCTGTAATACCGTCAGTGCTCTCGGAGGGCTGAGGGATTGCTGAAGTGCATTTATTCCTCTTCTGATCTCGAAAATGCACCAATGGATTGAGGTTGTTATGTTGGAAATTATTCAATAATTGCGCAATGCAATTTTTCTGTTAAATGTACTTTTTGTCATTATGACATTTTATATCTACAGAAGTTTTCTTTTCGTGATATACTCAATGAACGAGTTGGGGACTATATTGTACCCCACCCCCTTCTTTGTCCCCTTCTGCCTGTGTAAAAATTTTGTATTTTTAATGTCAGTGGTCACCACCACCAGTCTTTTGTCTTATGATAATATAAATGCAACGGAGCCGAAAGATTAATACGATTCCCAATTTATTTAATTATACTGTGTGGAATGCTCAAGGATTTGTCAATAAATATGATAATCTCGATGTTATTAGTTGTTTAGTCCGTTATGACTTTATAGTAATAACGGAAACATGGAATGCGTTAAATAATGACATTGCCATTTCAGGTTACAAATGCGTAGATGTCCCGCGCAAAGGCGCTCATAAAGGTGGGATTGCATTCTACTACAGGGAAACGTTCGAACCATTTCTCACCAGTTTTCGGTCCAACACGATATGGTCCTTTGGTTAGTATTTGACGGTCTATTAATGAAATCATCCCACAACATAGTGTTTGGTTGTGTATATATACCTCCCTTTAATTCAACATTCTGGAAAAAATTTGATTCCAATTTCTGTATTTTTTCAGAGATAGAAAAGCATTTGCAGGGTTTCAGTCCGGATGACAGTGATAGGGGGTGATTTCAGTTTGCGCACTGGCGTGATGGCAGATCACATTACAAATGATAGTGATAATTATATTCCATTACCAGATTCATACACAGTAGACGACTGTAAACCAAGATGTAACACTGATGCTGTCGTTAATACTTTTGGAAGGAAGCTAATTACATTATGTCAAAAAACAGGATTAAGAATTATAAACGGACGCGTGCCAGGCGATAGCCTGGGGTCATTTACCAGCTACCAGTACAATGGCACCAGTACTATCGATTACATATTGATTCCCGAACACTATTTATCTGGTACAGATTATTTTTGTATCAAAGGGCCCAATCATCTATCTGATCACTGTCAGTTAACGTTACATTTTAAGTTCAGAAAAATAACCACTGCAAACACCAAAAATAAATATGATTACGTTAAGCCGACCGGCAAGTATATCTGGAACAAAGATAGTGAGTACAAAGTATTACAGTTCGCTTCCAATTCAGGCTTCAGGAAGGATTTGCTTCATTTCAGACGATGTTCACATCCCATCTCTGAAGAGGGTACGGAAGCAGCTGTATATGGGCTTATGGCCCTCTTACAGATTGTCAATAAGTCTTCATCGAAGTTTGTCCCTGTACGGAAAGCGAACCCCCAAAATGCCAAGAAACGGCGGTGGTTTGATTGTGAATGTAAGGAACTAAAACATTGTATGGTTGCGACGGCTAGGGAAATGAAACAGAACCCTTTTGACAAGTCACTTACCGTATTTACTCTATGTATTGGGACACTCTATGATTTGGGACACACATTTTTACCAGAAAACTATATTTTTTTTATGCTCCAAAGTTTGGGACATTCAGGAGATTTGTTTCCAGTTGGCCCGTCGCTAGTAGTAGACGACACTCATAAAAAAAATTCTTGAGTAACTAAAAATTTTCATTTTTTGTTTCCAAAACATAGCTTATGATCCCTCATTGGAACGAGCACAATGTGCTCGTTCCAATGAGGGATCATAAACTATGTTTTCGAAACAAAAAATGAAAATATAAAAAAAAATTGGACGGCGATTTTCATATGTAGTAATGGAAAACGAATCACACACAACTTTATTCAGCATCAAATCAAGACCAGGCTGTGTTCTTTCCCCATTTTCTAAGAATTGGGACGCCTGCGAAAATAATTATTTTTATCTGTCCCAATACATAGAGTAAATACGGTATATCAAAATTTTTTACAGTAAAAAAAAAATACAAGAAATTGACGAAATACAAAATGAGAATTTATTACAGAAATATAATGAAACGGTTGGATGATATACAAACATCTAATCCAAATGAATATTGGAAAACGATTAAATCGATTCGTTCGTCAGAAGCCCCTATCTGTTACTTAAATCCAAATTTGGCAGTGGAATTTTTCAAAGACCTGTTTTGCAAAAATCCACCACCACTGACACCTCGTAAACTTTCCCGAGGTGACCCGGGCAAGCTCAATGTGAATACACCACTAGACAACAATCCAATAACTGCAGAAGAGATTTTATATTGCCTCTCTAAACTTAAAAACAAAAAAGCTACCGGCACTGACAATATTTCCAACGAATTTTTGAAAGTTATCGTCCCTCTCATTATCGACGAAATAACTAAACTTTTCAACCAAGTTCTTTTCTCCAACCATTATCCCTCTTGTTGGAGAGAATCAGTTTTGTCAACTTTACATAAAAAAGGTGACAAAAGGGATCCGAACAATTATCACGCAATCGCCGTCAGCAGCAATGTGGGGAAACTATTCAACAAAGTGATTAATTCGAGAATAAATAAATACTTGGAAGACAACGATGTTATAACCCACAATCAATTTGGTATCAAGGAAAGACATAGTACAGTTGACAGTATATTTGTCCTAAAAACAGTAATTAATAAATATAAATCACAGAAAAAGCTGTTATTTGTAGCGTTTGTAGTCTTCAAAAAGGCGTTCGATACAGTTAATCGTAAACTGATGTTTGATAAACTGGCAAATGTCGGAGTGGATGGAAATATTTTACGCACGTTACACTCCATGTACCATTCAAGTGCCTATTCTGTCAAAACATCAGAAGGCCTTGGCCCGTCTTGCGTATCAAACATCGGTGTAAGGCAGGGCTGTGCGATCTCCCCGACACTTCAAAATCTTTATTGATGACATTCACGCCTATTTCGACCAAACATGCCATCCAATTTCAGTCGACAGTCTTAGAATAAGCCATATTCTTTTTGCTGATGACTTGCTTTTACTGTCGGAAAATTCAGAGGGCCTTCAAAAATGTCTCGATCGTTTGTCCGACTTCTCTTCAGTGAACATGCTGCCGGTTAATACAGCTAAAACTAAAATTATTCAGTTTGAAAAGAGAAGGGTGAAAAAGGAACATTTCTTCCATTACAGGAAAGATAGGCTTGAAGTCTGTGAAGAATATACGTATCTCGGTTTGCTATTTCATCGGAATGGAGGGCTGAAATATGCTCAGAAATGTCTCAAAACGAAAGCCTTGAAAGTTCTGTACAAGCTGCAAAGTGATTTTTCAAAAACATATGTCCCACCAGTAAAGACATATATCAATCTATTCAGTATGCTGGTAAAACCTATTTTATTGTATGGCTATGAAGTATGGTACCCAGAGCTTAATTACGATAGTAATACGCCGTGTGAAAATGTCCACCTCCAGTTCTGTAAAACAGTGCTTGGTGTGAACCGAAAAGCTTTGAATCATGCCGCGCGCGCTGAACTCGGCCAATTTCCCTTGTTCATCTCCGCTGCGATTCGAATGCTCAAATATGCCATAAAGCTCCATTCAGGACCTAATATTAACTGTATTTTGAGGAATGCTTATGCTGAAGTGCTCGAGTGCAAGTCGACTGATTCCTTAGGCACGAAAATTAACGATCTTGTCCGCTTGGGCAATTCGGAAGGAAAGTTTGAGATATTCACTCCAGGGGACGTAGATGTTATCCTTGGAAAACTTCAAGACAATCACCTCGACTTGTTCATCAGCAACCTTTATGAAGATCAAGGCCCACGTGGTAATAATAAACTCCGCACGTACAGAATGTTTAAGAATAATTTTGATCTTGAACCATATCTCACATACACACATTCATCGAAAAATAGGTATTTATTTACACGTCTGCGTATTAGCAATCACTCGCTAGCTATTGAGAAGGGCAGGCACTGTCAGCCACCTACCCCCGTTGCTGATCGTGTATGCACTTTCTGTAGCTTGGGTGTGATTGAAGATAAATTTCACTTTATCATATCATGTACACATTACTCAAGCATTAGAGAAGAAGTATGGAAGAACATCAACTCCTTAGACAATACATTTCTTCGATAGAGTGATTCCAAAAAGTTCTTATATATAATGGAAAATGATAGTCAAGGTCTGGGTAATGTGATCTGCAGTGCCGTGCACAAACTCTTTGATCACCACATTGAAAATTGATACTCAAATCTCACATTTTGTACGTATATCGAGAAAGCTTAGCTTCATTACTCACTGGTTGTATATTTTAGCACGAACTTTTATAACTGGTTCTTATTTTGTTATTGATATATATAGCTGTATCACTTTGCATACTGCCCTATTAGGGTGTATTTTTGCAGTAAAGTTTATCTTGTCTATCTTATCTTATCTTATACACAAAATTTGTTTCTCTAGAGATGTATACAAAATATGAAAGGATTCTGACTGTGATCTGAAGAAGATTTTTGAAGAAATTCCCTCTTCTTGCACTAAGTTAAATCTTGCACTAAGTTAAAATTTGGGCTCACATTGAGAGCCCATATATTAATCCAGGCAAACGCAGGGGTCGATTTAATTTTTAAAAATTGAATAGCAGTTTACTAACTTGGTTAAACTTTGATCAGCTATATGTATGTGAAATTGATTAGTTATATATAGTTGAAATTGATTCGAAAATCGCTATGTGAATCCAGTTAAATCGAACCCTGCCTCCACGGATAAATAGCCTATTATTGCTTGGTCATAGGCAAACACTAGAACTACACAACTGGTGGAAATTTAGCTTTTTATGTATTTTTTTTTATAATTCTTGACTGTTACTTCTCGATCAGCACCGATTCATTTACTGGCCCCAAACGGTGTGTGTGTGGGGGGTGGGGGGCATCATCGGATCCTATATTTTTTACGCCCATACCTCTGTTGAATATGGTGGGTTTTTAATCAATATTTAATTGGTATTTTAACCCGAGCCTAACATAGAGGGGGGACTCTCCCAAAAATAAATTTCTGCAATAGGGCCAACATGTACTGAAAAAGATTCTATTTTTCTACCTGAAAACATAGCTTATGGGCACTCATTGGGACTAGCTCGAAGTCACAGCCCATATTTTTGAGGGAAGAAGTGGAAAAATAATTAAATTTGAATAGCCAGAGGAGCTAATTCAAAATTGTCCCTGTTCAGCTAGGCCCCCCCCCCCCCCCCCCCCCCCCCCCCACCCAGGGACTGATATAAGCATCATATATCGTAACCTCAAAATAGGTTACGGACTGCTTAGCTAACCGTAACCTGTAGGTTTCCGGAGTGTAGATATAAGGTAAATTATTAGGTTGATCAGTTTCCTCTCGTAACCTACCAATGGGTCTCGGATTTATTGAAACACGTAACCTCCCCCGTAACCTAACCTATAGGTTACGGCTTATGTCGGACCTTGCCCACCCCACCATTTTAAACTCATATCGCTAAAAAATTCTCATCAATCACTTCGGATATGAACACAGCATACATTTTTAGCTCAACTTTGGCGAAGCCAAATTTGAGCTTATGCCATGGCCCGTCATCCGTCTGTCCGTCAACAATTGGATACGGCTCGGGCTAGAGGCCGTATTTATGAACCGATCTTTACAAAACTTCTTGGGTACCTTTGTTATGACTGTGGGACGAGAACGAGTGTTTTTGGGTGCGGTCCAAAATTCAAGATGGCTGCCAGCCGCCATTTTGTACCGACGATGCAGAAATCTGTTTTTTGTACAGAACTTCCATATGAAAGCTCTGATTTGAATAATTTTTTGTATGAATGTTTAGTACCATGGGATACATCACACATAATACGGGGTTTTTTTTCGGGCGTAAATTATGCAAATTAGACTAACTTTGATGTTTTTTGGTGTTACTTTCAGCACTGTAAGTGCAAATGCCAATACGGCTCGGGCTAGAGGCCGTATTTATGAACCGATCTTTACGAAACTCCTTGGGTACCTTTGTTATCACCGTGGGACGAGAACAAGTGTTTTTGGGTCCGGTCCAAAATTCAAGATGGCCGATGGCAGCCATTTTGTACAAAATTTGGTGCAATCAGATTTTTGCACAGAACTTACATATGAAAGTGCTGATTTGAATAATTTTTTGTGTGAATGTTTAGTACCATGGGATACATCACATATAATACGGGTTTTTTTCTCGTGCAGAAATTATGCAAATTAGATGAACTTTGATTTTTTCAGTGCACTTACACACAGTCATTACACATGTCAATACGGCTCGGGTTAGAGTCTGTATTTATGAACCGATCTTCACGAAATGTCTTGGGTACCTTTGTTATCACCTTGGGACGAGAACAAGTGTTTCTGGGTGCGGACCAAAATTCAAGATGGCTACCAGTGGCCATTTTGTACGGAAATTAGGTCTAATCAGTTTTTTGTACACAACTTCTATACGGATCAGGCTAGAGGCCGTATTTATGAACCGATCTTTACGAAACTTCTTGGGTACCTTTGTTATCACCGTGGGATGAGAACAAGTGTTTTTGGGTGTGGTCCAAAATTCAAGATGGCCACCAGCAGCCATTTTGTACCAAAATTTGTGCAATCAGTCTTTTGTACAGAACTTCTGTATGAAAGTTCTGATTTGAATAAATTTTTGTATGAATGTTTAGTAACATGGAATACATCACATATAGTACAGGTTTTTTTCTCGTGCAGAAATTATGCAAATTAGATGAACTTTTATTTATTCAGTGCTACTTATACACTGTAAGTGCACATGTCAATACGGCTCGGGCTAGAGGCTGTATTTATCAACCGATTTTCACAAAACTTCTTGAGTACCTTTGTTATCACCTTGGGACGAGAACAAGTGTTTCTGGGTGCAGTCCAAAATTCAAGATGGCTGCCAGTGGCCATTTTGTACCGAAATTAGGTCCAATCAGTTTTTTGTCACAACTTCTACACAGCTCATATTTGTGAACTGATTCCTGTCCCAAGGTGAAAACAAAGGTACGAAACTTCTTGGGTACCTTTGTTTTCACCTTGGGACAGGAATGACAGGAATGAGTGTGTTTTGGGATGACTTTGTTATCACTGTGCTATGAGAACAAATATTTTGGGGTTCAGTCAGACCCACTCTGGGACTCAAAGATTTTTTTCTAGTTTAGCATCTGACTGTCACCCACCTTTACAATACTTTACCTATACATTTGTTACAGGCAACGGTCAGTATTTATGTTTATTACAATACTTTATATGTACCTTTGTTATCAGGTCATTACCTAGATGTTTGTCATTGCTGTGTCACATACTATACATGTACATGTCTTTGTCTTGACAAGTTGAGCTACAGTGCCATTGACACTTTCATTCCAAAACTAAAAGGAGGATGGAGTTGAAACTGTGAAGTTGTGAACTTGATATTTTTTGTCTTCCGTTTCGTGGGCCGAGGGTTTAGCCACAGGCCCAAAGGATATTCATGAATACCCATTCAAATCTGATAGGGATTATACATTTCTGTTCAGAGTAACCCCCTTCCTCTCTTTTTGGTTGCCTATCGGGTGTTTTATTTTGAATTGCGATCACAGCATTAAACTATTAACTCACATTGATGATTTGGAACAGTTTTAAAAGTCTTAGACCATTTCTACTGAATTTTAAACAGAATGTCGATGAGATCTGGAGCGGTACTAGTAGCGCGTTGAAACCCTGAATCTGTGACTTGTCAAACTCCAAAACTGAATTCCCCAAACAGCTGAAAACAAAACAATCCAAAAAAAAACCCAGTTTCCCAAGCCCCCAACGTGAATAGAGATATTCATCTACAATACCTACATGTGGGCCTATCGTTTATATGCATTCCCGTTACACCCACAAACGATTTGCAACCACTTTGAAAGTTTTTTAGATTGATCCAGAAAAGTAACTCAACTTTATTATATACTAGCGAGTGTTACCCGGCGTTGCCTCAGATATGATCGATAGAAGGTCAAGGTCACCAATTTCAAGGTCAAGGTCCCCCCGCAACCCGATAAAGTCAAAATGATCGATGGGTCAGTATACCCGCACATGTGTAATTTTAGCCCGATCGGTCCAACCATTTTCGAAATAAAAGGTCAAGGTCACCAATTTCAAGTCAAGGTCACCCCACACGGACACCCCGATAAAGTCAAAATGATCGATGAGTTGATATACCTGCACATATGAAATTTTAGCCCGATTGGCCCAGCCAATTTCAAGGTCAAGGTCACCCTGCACGGGCACGGCACCCCATCCCATATTACTCGCAGGGACGAATTACCCCCGTGTAGAAAATTTGAGATCGATCGGTCGAGAAACGGAGGAGTTCACCCGGAACAAAGATAGAGAGATAGAGAGAGATATAGATACAGACATTCGCATTTATATATTAGACTAGCCGGTGAATACCCGGCGTTGCACGGGAGAAGATGGTTATATCAATATACCCTCAGATATGATCGATAGAAGGTCAAGGTCACCAATTTCAAGGTCAAGGTCACCCTGCAACCCGATAAAGTCAAAATGATCAATGGGTCAATATACCCGCACATGTGAAATTTTAGCCAGATCGGTCCAACCGTTTTCGAAATAAAAAGTCAAGGTCACCAATTTCAAGGTCAGGGTCACCCCACACGGACACCCCGATAAAGTCAAAATGATCGATGAGTCGATATACCCGCACATATTAAATTTTAGCCCGATCGGCCCAGCCGTTTTCGAAATAAAAGGTCAAGGTCACCCATTTCTAGGTCAAGGTCACCCTGTACGGGAACCCCGATAAAGTCAAAATCATCGATCGGTCAATATATCCGCACATACGAAATTTTGGCACGATCGGCCCAGCTGTTTTTGAAATAAAAGGTCAGGGTCATCAATTTCAAGGTCAAGGTCACCCCGCATGGGCAAGGACCCATCCCATGTTACTCGCAGGGATGGATTACCCCTCCCCTGTGTGCAAAATTTAGATCGATCTGTCGAGAAACGGAGGAGTTCATCCAGAACAAAGATAGATAGAGAGATAGATAGATAGAGAGATAGAGATAGAGATAGAGATATAGATTATAAGATACAGACATTCGCATTTATATATTAGATATCGTTGGGGCGCGGTGGCATTGGGTACAATTTAAGTCCAGAATGTGAAAATCTGAATGACACATTCACGCAAATAATTACGGAAATACCGGAACAGCAAAAAGCTGTAATTTCTCATCTTGCTCTGGCGTTGCAATCAATGAAAAGAAATCTTTTCGCCATAAATTTCGATAGCGAGTTTTCAACTCGGTAATTGTAAAATTGGCCACCTATTTCAGTATTTGATCACCCCAGAACTTGTATTTCCCATGCACATCCTTTTCAAACTCGGTTACGTGGGGGTGTTATTTTCCATGGAATAAAGGAGAGAGCTGCAGGAAAATGGCAATCAACCCCACCCTTCGAGATATCACTTGCCACAGAATCAACGAATGAAGGCTTGAATTTAATCACCCTGGTTTTGCCCTCCACCCCCCTCATTATAATTTGTACGGATCTGTGCATGTGATATACTGATATCCTGTCTGTTCGATTTCATTAACTGGAATCAAATAATTACGTTTTCAAACGAGAACCCTCCCCCCTCCCTCAAAAAAGAAGAAAAACCACCAGCAATATCAATTTTAATTATTAATTTGCCATAATATTGTTGAATACGGCATTTGTCTTAACTTAATTTAAAGTCAAATCACAACCTGCAGCATCAACGTGGACCCCGCGATACAAAGTCGTTGCTCACCATGTGCATTTTAGTTTCAAGATAATCCGTCTCATAAAGTTCGATCCAGACAATCGTAACTGCTAACATGAACATTCATATAATTGCCCTGTGCGGGTGTGCGCTACTGTAATTTGACATGTTGAGTTCATATTACGGACAGGAACAGAATATTACCACAAAATCACTGTATGTGTGTTTGGGGGGGGGGGGGGGAACAATTATTTATAAGTTTAACAGTTTAGCAAAAGGGCTAGCCGTCTTTCAATGGTTGTGGGTGGTTCCTTAGATTTTTCCAGGAATTGTAAGAATTGATTGCTACAACCAGTGACGTGGCACCCCCCCCTCCCCAAACAAAAGAAAAAAATAAATAATAAAAAATAAGAAATTACCACACTCTCGTGACTTTCATTGCCCCTCCCCACTTCCATTGCCCCTCCCCACTTCCATTGCTAATTGTTTACCAAAGTTTAAGTGATCCTGCTCGAATGTTAATTTGAAGTAAACATGTTCAAAACAATTGGCTGCTGAGAGTCCGTGATCAAAAGAATCTTCAAACAATGACAAGTAGCCGTTTGATTTTGTCACTGGACGATAGTAATGCCCGTTTTATTGAAAGATTATTGCCACTGGTTTTAATTACTAAACAAATTATTGTAATCATCGCCACTTGTGCAAGTTCAGTAGACTTGGTGAGGTGTCACTTCTCTAACCAGTCGATTTTTATTGGGAGCTTGTGACAAATTTGTTGTATTATTGGTTTGCAGAACTCTCTTGTGAGGCTAATAATTTGTCTTCAATATGTTGAATGAGATGATGGACGAATTAGGTTAATTATGACATGTACACACACTCAAGAGTGGAGATTCCTCTCGCACAGGATCTGATTCAGTTCATAAGTCTCTACTAACTTTTTATTTTAAATATATTTTTCCCCAGTTTCACACTGAACTTGATTTATTATCATATCTGGGTGGAATTTACACTCGGTGGGTGTTTTGAAATCTTCCAATATGGCATTTTACTTTGCAGAGTTTGCTCCAGGCTATTGGACAGCCACCGTAAAAAATAGGTTGTCCACGCATATAGTATGATGTTTGATTCCATTTAACACAAAATGGGTCGGTCTGCATAGGAGCGAAATATACTTGCACTAAACAGCACAGTAGAACGTCTCGAGCATGTGCTCGACATGTATGAAACACTTTGCACTCGTCCATAAAATACAGGCTGCTCAATGTTATTGCTGAATTTAAAAAGTGTAACTTACTTTCCTTGTTTTCTGCCCTACAGATATGCCCATTTCTTGAACTAACCATTTAGCTCACAAAACGTAGGCGATAATCAGAATGTTGAATAACCCAAAAGGAACGTCTTTCAGGTGATTGGACATACAAACCCCAGATTGACTGATTGATTTTTGGTCTTGGGATAAATAGCGTATTTTTTACATGTAGGCAAACAGTTTAATACCAGAATCACATGACTCGTGGAAATAGCTCTTTTTCAAAATGTATTTCTCTTTCTTAATTCTTGATTGATAACTTCTTTATCAACAGCAATCATTGTTACTAACACCAGTGACGGTGACATGCAGAAATAGAGGGGTTTGGTGCTGGAAGGGGACACGACATGATGTCGACATCACCTAGTCCCATACCCCGCCCATCACATCACACTGTTCAATACTACAGGTTTTTTTTTCAATAAATATTCAATTATTTAACCCTTGCCTCATGTACATGCAGGCCAACACTCAGTTGCAGGTACACCGAAAACAAATTTACGAAATAGGTGTTGGCCTACATGATTTTTTTTTTGATTTCGAAAACATGGATTGACTGTCATTAACAAACGCTCGTTTCAATGTGGCATAATAAGAATGAATATTACTGAATGCAGGGGCGGAGCTTGGATTCACAAATGGGGGGGGGGGGGTGCGGGGGCAATATTGAGCGCAGCATGGCATACGATGCCTTTGCCATGTCCCAAGGAACCAAGTCCGCGCGGGCAGTGAGCCCGGGGGAGGGAGCCCCCTTCCCTAGGGTAGAGGTTCAGAGGCCCTCCCACACAGGAACATTTCTAAGCAATCTTGTGCACTTGGTGTCTCGGGTAAAATTTGCTCCCAAATGGACGTAACAATCTGTAAACATTAATTAACCAAACTGAACACTGTAGAAACGTTTTCCCTCAATTTGTGTGTAACATGCGATAGATGAATAAAAGTAGTTGAAATAAGGTTTGAATTGGTGGGGGGTCCCCCCCCCCCCCCCCTCCTTAGCTCCGCCACTTATTGAATGTGATTTCCAATTCTCCACACACATGCCATCTAGTTCGGAGATATTCTTTTGAGCGATTTCTTGTTCGCTTTAGACCAAACCTCCAACAAAAACAAACATGTAGGTGTGAATATTGGATGACATCTTGCGCAGAGGAGCCACGGAAGTTAATTTCCTCCCGAATTTCTTCTCTTTTTTTTTTGTAAATATTATTGGGATGAATTCGCGGGTGGATGGTGCATTTGTCTTCAACCAATGCTAACCATGCTTGTGTGAAGTTAATAGGGGAGTCGTGACAGTACCCCGCTGTTGCTCGGTGGTTCTCCTCGGGTACTCTGGCTTCCTCCACCCCTAAAACTGTCAGACATGAGGTGACCTCTGTGAATTTTGGACAACAAACTATTGTTAGAAGTTGGAAGTATTTTGTAATTTTTGTTAGTGGAAAAAGCAGGTCGCGAGAAAAAAAATAAGTACGCGTTGGGGGGGGGGGGGGGGGGGGGGGAGTGTTGCTCACCGCTCACCACGACTCGCATATCAGTTACTTTAAATTATCGATATCTGGCATTTCTTGCGCGAGTATATTGCAAGGAAGAATGCAACTTAGAACTGACAAACCTATACGCAATGGCGATTTTGGTTTCAATGTTTTCATTGAAACCTTCGACGCATTCAGTTTAATTTTATGTTTATTTTTCGGCACAAAACATTACTTGAAATAATCAGTGCATTAATTAACTACGATGACAATAAGACAGAACAAGTGTGCGACTTCATAAAGTTAAAATATCAGTAATCTATCGGCGTGGCTTTTAATCCCCAACACGGAAAAATGTCCGTGGAACGTATTAATGCCATGGGCAGTTGTTAAAATTAGTTGCCCATGCCGTATTTTTTTTCTGTCCACGGTCACTTTCCGTGGACAAATTTTTAGGTCTTTTCACACGCTTGTTCACGCCCACCATTGGCACGTGGAAAAGTGTTGTTCCACCATGACTGTACTGTAGTACTAAATTGGAAAAGCGAGAGGAAAATGCCGATTTGAGCGGGCTGAAGACAGGACCGTAAATTAGTTCACCATTTTTTTGGGGGGGGAGGGGGGGAGGCAGGACTTTGGTGCTCAACGGATCGGTTATATCGCCCAACTATTTGGAACATACTGCCATTACTGGGTTGCTTTTATCAGACTTAACCCTTTAGGGGCCTACCTTACGAATCGCCGGCATCCGTCCGCGTACTAGTAATATGCAAATTCAGCAGTTGAAAAAATATTATTTTTCAACAAATGTCAACAAAACCATATCATGTGACCCCTCGTTGGAACGTGCTCGTCGAACTCGTTCCAACGAGGGGTCACATGATATGGTTTTGTTGAAATTTTTTGAAAAATTAAAAAAAATATTAAAATAATAAATTTTGATATCGTCTGCATTGGGTAAAGGGTTAACAGTATGTTTCTGCACAATGGCTAATCGTGACCACAACTTGGAGATAAAGTCAAGTTTTAATAATACCAACCCATGGCCCTGGGCCATGTTGCCCATTTTAGAGGACTTGTCACTTCGTCCACAAGCACTGGGGACTGGCTCCCATTAATTTTACCAGTAAAACAGAGTCTGTTTACAAAGTAAATCCCCATCCAAGTAGCTGTTTGTGAGTCAGTGGTGGGGGGGGGGGGGGGGGGGAAATATGTCATTGAACAGAGGAAATCAATCAGACACTTTTCAAAGTAAAACATGCTACCTTTTAACACTATTTTAATTTAAAAAGCTACTTATCGGATATTTTCGGTTCCAACCATGCACTGACTATTCTGCAAGAATGCGATGCTTCACAGTTGCAAGATCAAGCACCGGTAGGCGGTACGACATTGTCCCAATTTCCAAACTCGTTTCATTGTTGAAATTGAATCTGGATTGTCTGGTTCGAACTTCCGATACATGTATTGCACTTTGATCTCATTTATGCTGTTGGCGGCTCTCATAATCAAAATAATAAACCGTTTATTACCATGCCGAAGAACGCTCGTGTGTTGTGTTTAATTGTCAAAGTGATCAGATTTTTTCGTGCAAGACAAATTAAAAGGAATATTTACAATGGACGCGAATACTTTTGAAATCAATCGTCTGACGAAATCAGCACGCGAATCTTTACGTCACAAAACGTCACGCGTGTGCCAGACTGATATTTTTGTTCTGTGGGTTGGACTATATTGGGGCGTTGTTGACCATACAGCATTATCAGCAACTTTATCAGAAAACATTCATTGGACAAGTTCAATTTACTAAAGCAAAAGGATTTAAGCTACATCTGTTTCGAGTCTTTCCAACCGTGTTTATCCTATAACTTTTAGGAACATGTATGGTGTCTTTGACTAAAATAAGCCTAAAGTTAGCAACGCGAACAGTAGACTTATGAATACAGAATATGATCCACGAACACGGGTACCCAAAGAACACTAATGATTGTTTTTTTTTAAAACCTGTCATCTCTGTGTGGTGGGGGTGGGGGTCATGATGGTAGAATTAAAAAAATCAAATGCAAAATGTCAAAAATGCAATCCTGAGCAATCACTAAGACACTAATAATGACATAATTTGGTAGTGACAAAGTCTATTCACTGTCCTTGTTTCTGACCTATTAATCAGCCCTCGATCACTATATTGTATTAGGCAGGTAAGAGTAGGCTCAATTTCCATTTTATCACCGTTTTGCTGGTGGGGGGGGGGGGGGGGGGGGAGGGGGGACCTCTTGTTAAAATTGAATGCAGAGAGAAAACACATCAGCTACCAGAATGGCCATCCTCTATCATGATTCATATTGTTCTAAAAATAGCAATGACACTTTTCTGTAGTTTACAAGGGAGAATATCTTTAAACGATGATTCCGATTTCGATCATTTTTTTGGTATGGAAGACATTCAAGACAACTAGCATAATATACGCAACATAATACATGGGTTTTTCTCTCGTAGGCCAACTTCATTTATAAAAAAAATAGTCAGCCCACTTTTTCTTTTTTTTTTTAGAATGGTAGTGCGATCGGCACCAAACTTGTCACATGGATTTGTGTGAACCTTATAATTGCCACAGAGATTTGAATTTCATATCACTGCAGTAAAGCCAAGAAAATGCCCCCTCCCCAAATGTGGCATAATTAATGTGTTTGTTCTATATCTGTCCCAAATGAATGGTCCAGTCATCACCAGACTTCACTACTGGAAAGGGAGGGGATGAATATCCCTGCAGTAAAACAAAGACAATAACTTTGAATCTCCCATGTGGATTGTCCGATCATCACCATTCACTAACCATTGGTAACAGGTGTACTTGGATTTCACCCTTGCCAACAGGTGTTTATTCCCTCTCCTTGCTGTAAAACTAGGACAATACCATCCTCACATGTATATGTTGGTTACTATGCCCCAACCTCCGAAGGAGGATTATGGGGATATCTAGAGCAGACCTCCATCTGTCGTTCTGTTTGTCCATATGTCTGTCCATCTATCTGTCCATCCAGGCTCAGCAGAGGTATATTGTGGGGTTTACAATTTAGGGTCAGTGGTAGTTGTGGGGTTGGGTTAGTACAATGGCCACTTGTGGGGTTATATTTTGCACTGTGGGGTTAATGTTTCGACCTTGTGGGGTTAGGGTTAACATGGGAAAAACTCCACAAGTAAGAAATTGTATGAATGTCCAACCGTCTGTCCATACAAATGTTTTGGATTGTAATTTCCACTTTTGTGCTGTCAAAACTCGACATTGGATCGGTGATCCTATCAGCATTTTTAGCTCAACTTTGACGAAGTCAAATTTGAGCTATTGTCATGGCCCGTCGTCCGTCGTCTGTCTGTCCGTCTGTCCGTACGTCAACAATTGGCTATGGCTCTGGCTAGAGGTCGTATTTATGAACCGATCTTTACGAAACTTCTTGTGTACCTTTGTTATGACCCTGGGACGGGAACGAGTGTTTTTAGGTGTGGTCCGAAATTCAAGATGGCTGCCAGTAGCCATTTTGTACCGATGATGCAAAAATCAGTTTTTTGTGCAGAACTTCTGTATGAAAGTTCTGATTTGAATAAAGTTTTGTATAAATGTTTAGTGCCATGGGATACATCACATATAATACGGGTTTTTTTCTCGTGCGTAAATTATGCAAATTAGACTGACTTTGATTTATTTAGTGTTACTTTCAGAGCTGTAAGTGCCAAGCTGCTATGGCTCGGGCTAGAGGCCGTATTTATGAACCGATCTTTACAAAACTTCTTGGGTACCTTTGTTATGACCGTGGGACGAGAACGAGTGTTTTTGGGTGCGGTCCGAAATTCAAGATGGCTGCCAGCCGCCATTTTGTACCGACGATGCGGAAATCTGTTTTTTGTACAGAACTTCCATATGAAAGCTCTGATTTGAATAATTTTTTGTATGAATGTTTAGTAACATGGAATACATCACATATTGTAAGGGGTTTTTTTTCGTGCAGAAATTATGCAAATTAGATGAACTTTGATTTATTCAGTGCTACTTACACAATATAAGCACACATGTCAATACGGCTCAGGGTAGAGGCTGTATTTATGAACCGATCTTCACAAAACTTCTTGGGTACCTTTGTTATCCCCTTGGGATGAGAATGAGTGTTTCTGGGTACGGTCCAAAATTCAAGATGGCTGCCAGTGGCCATTTTGTACCGAAATTAGATCCAATCAGTTTTTTGTCACAAGTTCTATACAGCTCGTATTTATGAACTGATCTTCACAAAACTTCTTGAGTACTTTTGTTTTCACCTTGGGACAGGAACGAGTGTGTTTTGGGGTGCCTTTGTTATCACTGTGCTATGAGAACAAATATTTTGGGGTTCAGTCAGACCCACTCTGGGACTCAAAGATTTTTTCTAGTTCAGCATCTGACTGTCACCCACCTTTACAATACTTTACCTATACATTTGTTACATGCAACGGTCAGTATTTATGTACAGACCGTTACAATACTTTATATGTACCTTTGTTATCAGGTCATTACCTAGATGTTTGTCATTGCTGTGTCACATACTATACATGTACATGTGTTTGTCTTGACAAGTTGAGCTACAGTGTCATTGACACTTTCATTTAAACAAGTTTTGAAGGATTTTGCATGTTTCATTTATGTACATTTTGGTTTAAGCTGAATTCTGAAGGATTTTGAGTGATTCAAAAAAGAAATTCCACTTCCCACCACCACCCAATAAATTTGATCAATTCTTTCTATATGCCAATTTTTAAAGATGGGTGCATTATGTTATGGCATTGTTTGGGCATCCTTTCTTCCATCCGTCTGTCCATCTGGACATTCACTTTTTCATGTCTGGGCCCTAACTTTTTACTGTTGGTGACATCACAAAGGAACATACACAAGATGATGTGTCATATACACAATTCAGGCCCGGCCAACCAAGGCCCAAGGTCAGAGGGAGGGGTCAACACATGGAATCAGCATGCACATCAACTTTTTGTGTCCCGAACATAACTGTTTTTGTGGATGGTGATATCACGATTAATCATGCACAATATATTTACCACCACTAGACAGTGTGTCGCATAAAAAATTCATGACTGCCATGGTCAAGGTCACAAATAGAGGCCAACACACTTAATCAGCATGCACATCAACTTTCTTTCATGTCCGGGACATAACTTTTAGTGGATGATGATGTCACAATGAAACACACACAACATGTGTACCACCTCTAGATAGTGTTGCATATACAGACTTCATTACTGGCCCACCAAGGTCAAGGTAACAGATGGAGGCCAACACATGGAATCAGCATGCACATCAACGTTTACGTGTCCAAAACATAATGTTTTCATGAAAGGAGATTTCACAATAAAACTTACACAGTATGTATCATTACTTGTTGATGTGTCATGCAGGTATAAAATTTATGGCTGACTGGCCAAGGTTACATATACCGGTAGAGGACAACACATACGGAATCACCATGCAAATCAATTTTTTTTTTTGTGTCTGGGACAAAATGTTCTAGTTGAAAGCAATACCACTTAAAACGTATAAACCATCATTAGACAATGTGTTGCTTACAAAATTCATGACCTGACTGACCATCAAGGTCAAGGTCACAGATAGAAGGAAACAAGGAAGCTGCATGCACATCAATTTTGGGGGATCTGGACCATATCTTTTTGGTGGAGAGAGATATTACAATGAAACTTAAACGACTTGCGAGTCAAACACTAGATGGTGTATCATGTACAAAATTCACAACTGGCATAACAAGGTCAAGGTCACAGATAGAGGTCAACACAGGCTTGGCAATTTCAGGAAAGTGATTTTTTAGCTCTTCTTACGGCCCCCTGAAAGAATTAAGGAGAGCGAAAAATTGCCCTCCTAAATATTTTGGTTTGGGATGATTGAGATTACATGTATTATGCTCACATTAAATTTTTGTTGTAAAGCAAAAATGTAATTTAACTTCGAAGTCACATAACTTCACGTAATTTCATTTTGAAAGTGGTTTAGTGGTAAAAGGTAATGGCTGCAACCATACCCAAACACAGTTGCAATCATTTGAAGCAAAATGGGTCACAGCAATATTTTTTTTTCCGTCAGTTTCAAGTTCAACAACTGACATCACAGTTTGAGGGGTAATTATTCAAGGAATATTGTCACTATAATATACTACCATTACTACTATCCTGTCACTTGAAGTACTTGCACCAGGATGTGACTGTAGATTCAAGCAGACCTGTTGTCCAAGAAAGTCATACGCCTACCACTACCACCTTCAACCCCCCTTGGGAGTGGGGGGGGGGGGGGGGGTTGAAGGTGGTAGTGGTAGGCATATGATTTACTTGGACTACAGGTCTGGGTACACACACAGGTCTTGTCAAGTGTGTGTTCGGTTGTTGAGTGAGACATCTAGATGTCTAAGAGATTTCGCTTTACCTTAGTAAAGTTAATAAAATCACTGATGTAGTCTGTTGGTTTCAGTTTCAATGAGTTCGTTCAACTGGATACTTAAAATGCTGTGTAAAGCTAATTGCTCTCCTAAGCTGATTGAGGAGAGCGATTTTTTGCCCTCCTGCATTTTTCAGAATGCCAGGCCTGTCAACACATATGATCACCATCACCGCAGTGCACATCAACACATCCAGGTCTTCCCACAAAAACATTGGTCTTCTTAAATCAGTCTTGTTTTTCAATTGTCCCCAGATTGGAGGAGGGTAGTTTGACTACAAAAATGTTTCCTCCAATTGTTGCGGTGGGAGGTGTGAAAAATGAAAAATAAAATTAAAATCCTCCCTCCCTTCTCCATATTTTAAGATTTCCAAATGGAAATCACTTATTTTGAACTGGGCTTATCGTTAGTGACCATATTGCACTGCAGGGAAAAATTAATTCATGGAGTTCATAATTTCAGTTATAATTCAAACTTTACAACTTTTCAGCTTTCATTCAGTTTTCTGCTAATTCAGCCAAATTCAGATTTTATGTGATTCAGACTTCCTTCAGTTTTGAGTGATTCAATCTGGAGTTAGAACCTTAATTCAGTTTTCATTCAGTTTTTTGAAGTGATTAAGTATAAATTCAGAGTTCTCAGTTAGTTCAGCTTTTATTCATATTCCTTTCAGAAAGAATTCAGGTACATTAAATATGACTCAGATCAAATTCGGTGACCTATTTTAGACTCATGCAAAATTCAGACCAGTTTCAAAGGGAATTCAGGTAAAATTCAGAAAAATGCTTCCATGAGGGATACCATCGTTGTAAGGCTGCTTTTAAAGTTTGCTCAAACCAACTTCTTGTAGGCATTTTTAGGAATGTCAGATTTTAACACTGTGGGTAATGGGAGAAACCTTAAGAAATCTTGTAACAAACCACTGCCCCCATTGTCTTGATATAACATCATTCTAATTTTCAAATTTCCAACCCCAGTGGCATATTAATGAGTTTTATGAGGCCTCCAATTTTAATACTGTGATTGATGGGAAAACCTTTCAAATATATTTCTTCTTCTTGACCACTGTTCAACAAGCTTCTATATTTGATATATAACAGCCTTGTTAGGATGAGTTATAAGTTTCATCCAAGTCCCTGACAAGGTGTCATCTGCAGATGGCACCTATTGAGTGTCACATTACAATTTATGATACGTTGTAATCTCCCAGTCTAAACTCACACACAGAGTCGAGTAACCTTTGCTCTTGGATGCTTCTGGTGCTCCTTGGTCCCTGGGATCTTGCTCATGCAAAATGATGCGTTTGACCGAAGCTCAGAGAAATAATGCCATTGGCCACTTGGAAACAGGTGAATCAGCTTCGAATGTAGCGAAAGCATTCAATGTCTCACCGAGCACCTTCACACGCCTGTGGAACCGCTTCCAACACCAGGGGACAATGCAGGACCTTCCAAGATCCGGGAGACCCTGTGTGATCACCCCAGCTCAGGATCGATACATCAGGTTACGTCATTTGTGGGAGAGAACAACCACAGTGACCTCTACAGTGCAGCATCAATTCTACCAGGTCAGCGGAGGATTTCAGATCAGACCGTTCCCCAACTGTCTATGCGAGGCAGGTCTGTGTGCAAGACGGCCAGTTCGTGGAATCATTTTGACGACTCAGCATCGACGACAGCGACTTCAATGGTGTCATATGCACTGGACATGGCCTCATCAGAGATTGAGAATGGTATGGTTCAGTGACGAGTCACATTTCCTTCTTCACCGAGTTGATGGACGATGCCGTGTGTACAGATGTTGTGGAGAACGTTTTGCGTGTAGCTGCATTCGATAGGTGGAGAGATTTGGTGGTGGTAGCATTATGATGTGAGCAGCCATCTCACACACTGGTAGAATGGACCTCGTCCATGTTGAGAGTAACTTGACGGCACAGAGGTACAGAGATGAAATTTTGCAGCCACACGTGCTCCCCATTATGCAGAATTGCAATGCCATTTACCGGCACGACAATGCCCGACCGCACAGATCAAGGCTGACGACTGCATATCTACAGGATAACAACATCGAAGTCCTGTCCTGGCCCTCCAAATCGCCAGATTTGAACCCGATCGAACATCTATGGGACCAACTGGATCAACGTGTGCGACAACAGAAACCACAACCTCAGATGTTACCACAGCTGGCATAAGCATTGCAGGAAGAGTGGACTACCATACCTCAAGCTTCCATCTGGAATCTGATTACTTCAATGAACAGAAGGTTCCAAGCAGTTTTGGACTCGGATGGCGGTCACACTAAATATTGAGTTTGGATGACGTCGACTCGTGACGTTAACATCTGAAACGTCTCCATTTGTGCTTCATTCATCCATTAAAACTTTGGTTATGAATTGATTTCGTTCTCTATCTCATTATCCCATAACGCAGGAACATCCCTCATCACAGAAAACCCATTTTGTGTTTCTTTTTTTGAACAGTATAGTTGGGGGATTTTAACACTGGTAAATAGTCGGGACTGGGAATTACATTAAAAATCTTCTCCCAAATCGCTGCTCTAAAAGCCTTCATACTGGATATTTAATAACTTTGGAAAGATGAATCCTAAATCACCCCCCCCCCCCCCCCCTCCAATATTTTAACACTGTTGGGAGTGCAGAAAACATTTTAAAAATCATCTCTCAAACCACTGCCCCCCAAATGCTTCCATATTTTGATATACCAGTATGGCATCATTGTAACAATGCATTTCAAGTTTGTTCAAATCAACTCCTTGGGAGGCATAGCTGGGGCTGTTATGAGGTCCCGAGACTTTAACACCATGGGTAAGGGAAAAAGCTTTAAAAATCTTCTTCTTCAACAAACCACTGCTCCAAATGACTTCATATTAGATATATGACATGAGTGAAAGTTTGATTTTCTAATGTATCAAACCCACCCAGGGGACATATTTAGTGTTTTTATGAGACCTCATGTTTTAACACTGGTTAATGTTGAAAACAATCAAAAATCTTCTTTTCTTTTCACCAAACTACTGCTACAAAAGCTTCCATATTTGCATACAGGCAAATCTTGTCAACTTGAGGTTTGTGGGAGTGACAGTAGTCTTAGATTTATTCAGGTATTTGAGGTATCCAGATTTGGGTGACGTGGTGATTTTGAACAGCACTGGGAATGATGTACAGCATTGGCACATGTTCCAGAAATTTATTTAAGCTTTCATTCTTACTGCATTGTTTGTCATATCTGTTGTAATTTTTTGATAAAATAAATTACAACTTTATCCACAGTTTATTTATTGTATTTTTGTAAGTAGATCAGAATTTGAAATGTAGAGAAAAACAAGGAATGCTATCAGTAACGAGAATGCAGATCAACATTAATACGGTCAAATATTAGACCAGAAAAGTAGACTAACAAAAGGCTAAATATACTGAGTCCAAAAAGAAAGTATAATAAAAACAAATGTGAACAAATAGCATAAAGGATGAACTATAATAGTTCCAAAGTTGCATGCTTGTGAACAAGAAGTCATGCAAAGAGTTTAATGACATGTTGTTGTTGTCGACCCAACTGTATACAATTTTGCTACTGATTTCAAAATAGCATGTGCTACCCGAGAATGTCAAATTGAATGGGTGAACGACGATTTTCTTTGTCTTATGTTGTGCTAGAGAGCCTGGGTTATTGAGAAAACACGCTAGTTTTTGTCTTCCGATATTTTAAAAAATGCCAAGGTTAACCGAAAATCAGAGGTTACGTGTCATTTGTATGCATGAGGCTGGGATACCTCCAGAAGCTCGCTGCTGAGTTCGGTGTCACTGTGACCACTATTTACCATCTCATTGGAAGGTATAGAAACACTGGATCTACTGACGACCAACCGACAGCAGCAAGTACTTCTGGTTGAACTAACAATAGAATCCGTGCACAAACTGTCCGCAACAGACTCGCTGAACATGGCATCCAAAGTAAGCGTCCATACCATGGACCAATCCTTACCCAATGTCATCATACTGTCAGAATGGAATGGGTACGTCAGCATGTTCGCTGGACTCAGCAGCGTTGGAGCACAGTTCTTTTTAGTGATTAATCACGCTTTTCTCTACAGCATTCTTATGGTAGGGCAAGAGTGTATTGCCGACGAGGAGAACGGTTTTATGATGCTTGCGTGTGGGAATGCGACCGTTTCGGCGGGAGTGGTATAATGGTTTTGGCAGGAATTTCCTCGCACCATCGAATGCAGTTGATCTTCATCGATGGTTGTCCCATTGTTCAACGCTAATGTCGGATTGCAGTTATTCCAGCAAGACAATGCCCGATGTCACGTGGCACATATCTGTCATGACTTTCTTGAGGAGCAGGACATCAAACCTCTTCCCTGGCCCCCTCTTTTGCCAGATTTACCGCCAATCGAGCATCTTTGGGATCAATTGGACTGTTGGGTACGACTTCATCATCTTCAGACGTTAGGCGATTTACGTAATGTTCTAAGGCATGAGTGGAACGCAATACCACAGGGTGACATCCAGAGACTTATCAGGTCCATGCGCCGTCGATGTCTTGCCATCCAAGAGGCAAACGGTGGACATACACGCGATGGACTGCATGTGTGAACTTTTCATTTCACCCCATGTCTGAATTGCGACGTCCTGATGTGACGCTTTCAAAAGTAAGAACATGAAATTATGCAAATTCATACAGCTGGACTCCAAATATGAATTTACAATAATTTGTTTGGGATTAAAGACGATACTACTAAAAAAATTGCTCCTCAAAGTTTATTATACTTCCTTTTTTGACTCAGTATATTAGAGCTGGGAGGTTTTCGGTTTGGTTAGGCCCCCCCAAAAAAGACATTTGTTTTCGCTAACCCGTTCGATCCTATTTCAAACTGCTGAGTTTTAGTATTTGATTAAAATCGATGAAAAGTTTTAAAAATCGGCTGCATTTTTTACTCTTTCTAAATAGCGCCACATATATTGATTATCCAAAAATTAAGATTTTATAAAAAAAAAAAAAACTATTTTTTCTAAAAGCCTATTGAGCTATGAAATTTGGCGAGTTGTATCCAAGTGTCATTCGTGGGCACCATAAGGATTGCCTAGTACACATTTTGGACTAATATGGTACCATTATTCTGGCCCAACACAGAGCAATGGTGACTGTCAATGTTCTATTTGCGATGACTTTTGGAAAATGACTTCACAGCAGAAAAATGAAAGTCCTATGAAGCTTGAATTTTTCATGATGATGGAAGAAATTTTCTATATGATTCACAAAGATAAGTCAGATTTGTTGACTGTTAAATCTCAGACAAGTGCTGACTTGGATTTGTTTGACATTGGGAATGACATGACACTGTGCAGATATGGTTTTGTTGAAATTAATTTAAAGATTTAGGGATTAAACTAACAAATGCTGATATCGGGGTGCATTGGGTAAAGGGTAATATAGAGCCTTCAAAAACTGCAGTCCTGTCAGGATGATAGCAGTTTCAACTGCCCAGATGAAATTTTGGTTGACTCGGGACATAAGACAAGCCCTGATCTCATTCCAGTGAGGGGTCATAAGCGATATTTTGTAAGTAAAAATAAACTTTTAATGGCGATTCATGTGTATTTTTCTCGTTGCATTTGCCTAATCCATTTGGAAGAGTTGAATTGTTCTTTGTTTACCAGGATTATCTGAAGAAATTGTGATGTTTATTTTTCTCTTTCCAGTTTTTTTAGTCATCCAAAAGTTAAAGAAAACTGGAAGATAGTTCTGGGGTCGTTTCTGCTGTCATTAATTGGAGTAGGTTAGTGTATTGTTGTCTTTTATTACTATGCACCATATTAAGGCTAATATCATAAGCTCTTGAGGAGAGGAGTAGAAAAAAGGTGGAAAAGAAGGGCAATGACCAGTCTGAGGGTAAATTGAAGAAGTTACTTCTCTTACTGCAGACTTTAGAGAGAAATCAAATGAAAACAGGGAGAAGTGAGCCAACCAGATAGGCATCAATGAACTCTTCATCATTGTTATATTATTTGTATTTTTTTTTATTGTCACATAAATGACTCACCAAAGCTGAGAAAAAGCATGTTTATGCATGTAATTTAGTTTTAAAATAATTCTTATAAAAAAGTTACAGTGGTATTTCAAGAAATCGAAGATGGCGTCCAAGATACCTGCCACTGTTACATTTTTTTGTATTTGCTAAAATGCCATTAAATTTCCAAGTATATTCCATTATGCAATATCACTGGGCTTGTCTTGTATTGTTCTCTCTTTCGATACAGAAAAAAGGTGTCCGCATTCAAAATGGCCACCAAGATGACAGCTAAAACTTGTAAAAAACTGATTATGAGATATATTTCGTCAATTATTCACAATTTTCAAAACAAAATCCTACTGGGCTAATGTCAATGAATCGTACAGAAGATTCACTCAAGACTGTATATAGACAGTTTACAGACACTGAATCAAAAGGATCCTTCCCAATTACAACATGCAATTAATACCGGTGAAATTTGCTTACCATTTGTCTATGCACTATCTAAATTTCTGTGTGCAAGAAGATTAGCACTGGAGATATATCCAGAAAGGTGACTTCACAATGCGAGATCACATGATTTGGTTTTGTTCAAATGTTTTGAGAAATAATTTTTTTCAACTGCTGAATTTGTATATTATGTGGTTATGTGAGTAATTGCCACATATAAAATTGATAGCCTCATTGGAAGATGCATTCACCACATTATGAATAATTATGGGAGGATTGTCTGACAAATTCAGGGATGAACAAGTGGATGAATGGATGGATATCATAACAAATCAGGGTTGAGAGAGTTTAGGAAAGAATAAAATTTGGCCTTAAAAATACAGTCATTTAAAAAAAACATTTTGAGCACTTTTGGTGTGGTAGCGAACTCTAAGACTTTCCTACTCAACCCAAACCTATTCCTAACTCATTTTGAACCGTTATCTTACCCCAGAAAGGTCCAAATTATAAAAACACTACAGGAACCCTATTTTGTGAGTGCCAACAGACAGACTGAAAGATTGATAGGCATACAGACATACAACAGAACAGACAGACACTGAAACAGACATACGTACAGATTATTACCACCATGTGGGTTTTCAAGATGGTGTATTGAAGAAGAGCCCTTGTCTCTAGGCGTATATTGAAAAGTTCATTAGGACAAGTTCATGTATGATCCAGAGAGAGACTAGATAGAAACTTCAATACACCTTCTCAGAAACCCACAAGATGGTAATAACCAATCAATTTATCTTTCATTTATTTCTCCCTTTCTTGAATTGTTCACATCTTGAATCGATTGGGTACAGTTTTTAAAGTTCTGTTTTGACAATCATTCAGTGTCTATGATTTGATTTTTTATGAATGAAGATCATTACAACATGGTCCTGCATTGAGCACGGCATAATCCCCATTTATTGTTCTACTTGAACTATAGCTGTCATAGTTTATATTAGTGTTTCACTTGTGTGTTTCTTTGTTTTATTTTTCACGCATGGTAGGCCAATATAAAAATATCATTATGCTGAAAAATGATCTTGTCAGACTTATTTCTTTTGAGCTGGTGATTTATTTACCATTTAATTACTGTTATCAAAAATGGTGGCCTCAACATGTGTAATAACTCAATACCAATTGAGTACAAGTAAAAAAAAACGTTCTCTGTCTGAATCAAATGATCGATTGTGCAGTTGCTACCCCCAATACTGATTTTATCTATACATTTTTACTTGTATTGGGTGAAATACATTCTTGTTCTAAGATGAAGGTACTGTATGCAGGCTGTGATTTGTTCTTTTCATGGATAGTAATCTTGTTATGCCCGGTCTCTTTGAGGAGGGGGCATTATGTTATCACCATGTCTGGCGTCCATCTGTTAACTTTTTGCATTGCGTCAATGAACTAAAGTTCTACCAACCGGATCTTTACCAAACTTCATATGTGGATTAGGTATGATGAGTGGAAGAAGCCTATTTATTTTGACCATGATGTGCCAAAGGTCAAGGTCACAGTGACCTCCAATGTTAAATACACTTTAAATTGGTTTTCGCTCTATAACTAAAGTTCTACGAACCGGATCTTTACCAAACTTCATATGTGTGTTAGGGATGATGAGTGGAAGAAGCCAATTTAGTTTGACCATGATGTGCCAAAGGTCAAGGTCACAGTGACCTCCAATGTTAAATACACTTGAAATTGGTTTCTGCTCTATAACTAAAGTTCTGCAAGACTGATCTTGTTTTTTTGTAATTGTATCCATGATATTGCAGGAGGGGGCATATGCCACACTTCGCGTTGCTCTTGTATTCATATTGTTTTTACCTTGTGTTTAAATATATGCTGATTATTATGTCTTTTTTTTTATCTTTCAGCACTGTTCCTTGCTGGAATAGGAATTCTTATTTCACCGACTCGAGGTATTAAATATTCATTATTGAGTTTTCTCTTGATAAATATCTTTTAATATCAAGTATTATTTTCTGCAAACAATCAACAACAACCAGGCTCCATATTTTTAGTTCAACTTTGGCAAAGCCAAATTTGAGGTATTGTCACGGCCTGTCGTCTGTCTCCGTCCATCCGTCCGTCCACGGCTCGGGTTAGAGGCCGTATTTATGAACCGATCTTTACGAAACTTCTTGGATACCTTTGTTATCACCGTGGGACGAGAAAGAGTGTTTAGGGATCTGGTCGGAAATTCAAGATGGCCACTGGCTGCCATTTTGTACAAAATTAGGTGCAATCAGATTTTTGCGCGGAACTTCCATATGAAAGCTCTGATTTGAATAAGTTTTTGTAGGAATGTTTAATACCATGGGATACATCACATATAATACAGGGTTTTTTTCTCGTGCGTAAATTATGCAAATTAGACTAACTTTGATTTATTTAGTGTTACTTTCGGCACTGTAAGTGCAAATGCAAATACGGCTCAGGCTAGAGGCCTTATTTATAAACCGATCTTTACGAAACTTCTTGGATATCTTTGTTATCACCGTGGGACGACGTGTTTTGAGTCCAAAATTCAAGATGGCCACTGGCGACCATTTTGTACAAAATTTTATGCAATCAGTTTTTTGCTCAAAACTTCTATATGAAAGCTCCGATTTGAATAATGTTTTGTAGGAATGTTTACTAACTTGGGATGCATCACATATAATACTTATGTCCTATTCTTTAGACCATTGCAGGCACATTGTAATTGATTTACTATGGTTGACGTGGTCACAACAAAACTCCTTTTTCTCTTATTCATTATTGTTGACTTGGTCACAACAAATACTGATTCCTGTCATATTCATTATTGTTGACCCGGTAACAGCAAATACTGATTCCTGTCATATTCAAAGTTGAGCGACAGTGTCATTGACACTTTCATTATACTATTACCCAATGGCCTTAGACTTAGGGCCAAACACAAATTTTAAACCTCCCAATCCCCCAAATTTGCTTGCAAAACCGAAAATTAAAAGTCCTATCTGGTCCTCCATACTTTTACTCTCTGCGCATGCGCAGTCACCAGACAGTGACCGAAATTATCGCCAACATCATTTCTTTGTTTGGCCCTAAAGTCATCAACAATGAAATGACATCTCTGCTTTAAAATCTCCTTTTTTGAGGATGCCAGACACAAATCAATGCAAGAATTGGTGGATCCAAGGCTGTTATTGGATGATGGAAGTGTTCAGCGGTGGTTTTTGATGTTCAGGGCTGTAACTTTATAATAATTTTAAAATTATTTCATGTTTCCCAATTTTGGGACATATGCCTGACATCATCATTTGTGTTAATGATTATTCCACTGTTTGTTAAGTATTCCTCCCTATCCTTCCATGAACCCTTCCTGTTAAACTCTTAAGCTTGTTGGCTAATTTTTATTGAAATTTTTTATTAAATTTCTTGGGAGTTTAACATTTATTACAGAATATTATTATATTTTTTCCCCCATGTTTGCGTCCTCACCCTAGGGGTGTTAGGTCATTTAGTCTTGCTTCTTCTATCCGATGTATCGTTTCTTCGTTGTATGAAGATCTAGCTTTGCATCTGGTAGCATTAAATTGTTTTCTGACTTTGGGCCATTTTATGTGCCTGATGTCTTGTTTACATTGATGTTGTTTACATTGACAGAGTCCTCATATATAGGAACTTTTTTATATTTTATTACTGTAGAATTACTGTAGGATACATGGATTATTATTCCGGTAGTCAAAAAATTTGAATTTTGTCCACACTTAGGCTCTTTCGGGATGCCCTTGGGTTCTTAATGTTCCCTTTGGGAACTTAGGCATTTTTTCCCCCCCAATTTTTTTTTACAAAAAAATATTTTGAATTTATTTTTGATTGCAGTTATATATATTTTGTTGTGGAGTTTGGAGGTCTGATATCGACTTTAATCGATGCACTCCTGCAGACTCTTATCATTCTTGTGTTCACTGGAATAACTAATGTTGGAGATGGGTGTCGCGATACGTTGTTGGCAGTGAGGTTCTGAGGGCAGGCCTCTCACCGCTTTATAATTCATTTTGTCAGTTTCTATTTCAGAGGAACATGAACATGGTGATGATATTCTGACAACCATCCAAGTGTGCTACCATCGTTGCGTCCGTGGAGCATATAGGTCTAGCTGCAGTGCTCATGATTGCAAGAGTTAGGACCTTTTGTTAAAGGTTTTAATCTCTTGCAAGCAACTAGCTCGACCGGTGAAGTGGTACTCCATCCGTGGGTGCCTTAACGCCCCGTAAGTCCATTGCAGTCTAAGAAGTGGATTGGGTAGAGTGAGCACTTTAATATAAATAGCTCACCCAGCGATGACGGAAATAGGGAGGAAATAGGGAGGAAGTCAACAAGGTTCTTGTACTCGACGAGGTCTATAGACCGCGAGCGGGAGAGGCCCCTCTCTAACCTAACAGACATTTGGGGCCAAATGTTGTTATGAGAAACTTGCACAAGCCGGAGCATATGTCCGCCCTCCACTCGGGACGCTCTGTTTAGTCTGCAGCCGGGGTCGGCTTCGGTCATGGCTTCCTCCGCTACGTTTCACAAGCCGAAATGAAGTTTTCTGGTTGGAAACTAGCACGAGACGGAGCATACGTCCACCCACCACTCTGGACACTCTGTCTAGGCTGCAGCTGGGGTCGGCTTCAGTCTCCGCTTCCTCCGCTACGTTATTAAAGCACACACGACCACATCCTAGCTACCCGACTTCGGATATCCAACTTGCTGCACGAAGAAGGAATTACTCTTCGCCCACGAAGTTGGATCATCCAGTAGCTAGGGAGACGAGGCCTCGATCATTGGGACGTTCGGAGAAGAGATCCATCTCTGACACACCGTCCCAGGAGCAGCAAGTGGCTAGGAAAGAGAAGACCGCTGCTCCTCAGGCCTCGATGACTGATTTGCTGTCGCAGATTGCGCAAGTGCAGAAACAGCCTCCCTCAGTCTCAGATTCTGAGCTGTCGGACGGTGCTGGGTCGGACCAGTTGTCTCTTCATGCAGATGCAAGGGACCGAGATTCGCAACTGATTCTCTCGGATGGTGAAAGAGATAAGGAAGAGGATTACCCTTCCCTTTCGGAAAAACACAGGGTTGCGATGGATTCATCCATCAATACTACCCTGAATTTGTTCCGACGAATCAGAATGCTGTGACGACAAGGAATAAACCGCCTGGTGTCGTTGGACGCAGACTTTATCCAGACAAGGAGGAAGTCCTTTCATTTCCGGTCCAGTCTAAGCAGGTGTCGCAGGCCTAAGGCCCTATAGACGATGCCGTATTTAACCTCTCGAGTGCGAGAAGGAAAGGCAGTTTCTTAGCTACATCTTCCATAAACATACCGTTTCATGGACTACGTTCATTTAAAAACGGTTGGAGAAGATGTCCGGAGAGCTCCTCTGTGTTTGAATGAGCAGCCCGGGGATCAAGATATATCCTTGCCTGCATCATTTGCTATTCACTCAGACCCAATTACAACGGCAATTTCATAAAGTAGAGCAAATTTGGAAGCAATGTCTTACGCAGATCACCTTACCAGAGCTATGGCGCACTGTCTCAACGGGAAAGAATTTGAGGACGTTTGTACCTCACTTAGATTTCTTTCCAGGGTAATTTGTATAGCATGTATATCTCCGCCCTTACAGTGGCTAATCTGGAGTTAATTCAGATGTGATGATGCCCTTGCGTCATCATCACTTATAGATGACAAGGTGAAAAGCTCTCTCCGAGTCGCTCTGGACATACTATTTTGGACGACAAGCTTTCGTCAGCCCGTGATCAGGCTATTTAGAAAGCGTCAAGTGATCTGCTATAAAAGTCGACGTTTCATCAACCCGCTTCAGCAGACAAGAGTAAAGGAGGACGTTCCAGATCTAAACGTCAACTCCTCACGAGGGTACAAGAAGCCCTCTTACAATTACTCTGGAGGTCGTCAATATAGTGACTCGGGAAAGTACGGTAGGTCTGATCGGGACTATCGGTCAGACCCCCCCTAGGCCGATGGGATGAGGTTCTTCATGGGAAGGACGTAGTTTCTCCTCCTGTAAGCCTCGCAGGTCATACAGGTGATGTTCAAGACCTATATTGCTTGCCAGTTGGCAGAAGGGTATCATCTTCGCAAGAATCTGGACAGCAGTCACAGAAGATCAGTGGGTGAGAAGTGTAGTCTCGGATGGCCTACGGCTATCATTTCGAGCGGCACCCCCACTGACAAGATGACAAGATGTCTGCGTTGGTCAGATCTTCTGTCGGATCCTTTCAAAAGAGAGTCTCTCTTAGCGGAGGTACAGGCTCTATATTAAAGGAAGCAATAGAGGTCACCGAGAATCAGGATTCTCAGGGTTTTTAAAGTCACCTGTTCCTCGTACCGAAGCCAGAGGCTTGTTCCAACCAGTAATAGACTTGAGCTGAATAAGCAAACTTATCGTGGCTCCAAAATTCTACATGGGGACCATTCGGTCGGTAAGAGTGAGCATTCGAGTGAACAACTATGCAGCAAGCATAGATCTAAAGGATGTGTACTTTCATGTCCTGGTATATCCGGCATTCAGAAAGTACCCGCGGTTCGCTGTACAAGGGAAGGTGTGTCAGTTCAGAGCAATGTGCTTTGGTCTGAACCTGGTTCCCTGGACATTCACTCGTATAATGAACTCGGTAATGTCATACTCCCTAGCTCATTCGTCTGTGGTAACGTCGGCTTACTTGGACGACATTCTTCAGAGATATGGCAACAGAATTATTCTTCAGAACGATGTTCAGAGTCTGCTTCTTTTGTTCCGACGTCTCGGTTTCATCGAAAATGAGAAAAAGTCGGATATAGCTCTGTCCAAGTCATTCACTCACTTGGGAATGAGCTTCGAGACTCACAACAATCTGGTTCATTTGCCGTTACCCAGAGCGAAATTTGTCAGTTGTTATGCTTTTGTCTACACTCAAGACGCATTAACGGCGAAGGAATTCATGCGACTAATGGGGCTGTGCGGAGCGACTTCGGATCTTATTCCGACGATCCGCCTGCGCACATGTCCCCTTCAGATATTCTTTACTCAGAACTGGAGTGTGATGATGCATTCGCTCGAAACCAGTATTGTTTTAATGAACCCATTAAAACAGGGGTTCAGATATTCAGTGGTTAATTCAGGGAGTTCCGCTGCAACTGCCGGATCCGTCTTTCACGATTATGACGGATGCGAGTCAGACGGGTTGGGACGCGACCCTAAATCCCGCAGACTTGAGGTGTCAGGGTCTTTGGGACCCTCAGTTCCTGGAAAAGCACATAAACATCAAAGAGATGATGTTAATTTGGTTAGCGCTACAACATTGGATTCACATAATAGCGGACGTCCATGTTCAAATTTTGTCGGACAATTCAACAGTAGTAGCTTACATCAGGAACCAAGGTGACACTCATTCAATGCCATTATGCGAATTAACGGAGAAGATTCTCATATGGTCATGAATCATCATGTTCATCTTTCATATACCAGGTCGTCTGAATGTACTAGCAGACTAGCTCTCGGAAAGATCACTGTTGCCATTGGACTGGACTCTCAACAAGCGAATATTCAGGCAGGTTTGCTACCAGTGGGATCGTTCCATGATAGATCTGTTTGCGACACACCGGAACAATCAGTTACCGACATTTGTGTCGCCATGCCAAGATCATCGAGTGTACACGGTAGACGCTCTGTTGATCTCATGGGATGGAATGATAGGATAGGTGTATCCTCCAACTCCTTTGATTTAGCAGATTCTGTTTAGTTCAAACAGTCTCGTTGCAAAATCCTGATAGTAGCACCTCTGTAGGCAATCTTCTCAGGTGTCTGTTATGGGACGTTCCCCGGAATCTTCCTCCATGAGAGGACCTTCTTAATCAGGGGAAGTATTTGTTCTTCACGTCCTTCTCCACCCTAAGTGGCATTATGGAGTCAGTCAGATGTGAGAGAGCCTTGCGGTTCTTATACTATTTGAACACAAGAACAATTCAAGTAATGCAGGTGAAGGAGGTTCGTTATGATTTTGAATCCCCCCCCCCCCCCACCACACACACACACACACACCGCCAATGTGTTAAGAGGCGATTACCGGGAAAGATGTAGTTTTCTTCCCGTAAGCCTCCTATGCATTTAAGTACATACATGCATTTCATGACTTCTCGATTGGCGGCTGGGTCATGTTCTATGGCGATCTCATGGGCACATCCACTTTCTAGTTGGTTGGTTCCTGTGGTTGTTTGTCTATGTGTCATGTATGAGCATATGATTCATCGTTAATAAATTGCTAGCCTTGCGGTACCTGGGAGGCTGTCTAGTCAGTTAACTGGTATTCAGATGATGATTACATGCAGGATTTCAATGCTCATGTGCATAATAATCGCATTATTAGGCAGACATATTATTGTATGTTATGGACCTTAGAAACTATGAATTATTTTGGGGGTGGTCCTTGGCGAGTCTGTTAATCATAGCTCGATCCATTTCTAGATCCAGGTTTCTATTAATGGCGGTACCCAATCGAATACATCTTGTCTTCCACTCTCGTATATTCGCACATTTCCAGGAACATAGATATCAGATAGAACACGTCTAGGAGTGTTATTTACTGGAATTTATTGTACCCCTGAATGGGGTCGCCTGTGGATTACCTTGGAAGTATGTTTACTCTCCAGAGATCGTTCTTTGTGATTCTATTGGGCATGTGTATGTTATATATTATATAACCGGTTTTCGACCTATCTGCGTATGCCGACTCCGGTATACGTTACAAGCGGGCGATATTAATTACCGGGATCGCCGCTATAGCCTTAGCTTCTGAAGTGGCATTAAGCACCAATTTATTAATAATAATTAATACCTGGGTGTCTATTCGACGAATATTTATATTGTTATTTGGTAGCCCTTTTACTGATTCCAGAGTGCTCCCCTCTTCTTTTTGAAGATTCCTTCAAAAAGTGGGGGGAGGTGATTTTTTACCTCTCCTCTGGCTTGATAAGTATGTAACTATGAGTGAAGCTGTTTTGTCTGTAGATTATATCCTGGATACAGCTTGTGTTTATTGTATATGGCGTATGTTTGTGGGGTATAGCCTCTCATTTTCAAATACGCCATCCTAATTTTTGGGGCTTAGTCCAGACTAGCCTTAAAAAATTGGGAACTCGTTACATCCAATTAGCATAGTCTTCATGCTAAGAATATGGAATTACTTGAATTTGGCTCCTTATTGATGATATGTCTTCTCTATTACTGTATAGAGAGACATACATGTAATTCCTTTTAAATTTAAATTTCCTTTCACCTTGGACTACAGGCTATGGAACTATGTTGGTCTACTAATTCTGAAGTTCTAGGCCCTTCGCCTTTTTACGATTCAGCTAGTCTGAGCCATTGGTTTATTGTATAAAAATATAAATTTAAAGTAATTTGTATATTTTTTATACTTACCAATGGCCCAGACGGGTATGGCCCTCCCATGAGTGGGCACTCATACCTCCCTGCTGAGTTATTATGTAGTACTCTTTTTTACAAAGAATGATGTTGGTGCTAATTTCGGTCACTTCCTGGTGACTGTGCATGTGCAGAGAGTAAAAGTCTGGAGGACCAGATAGGACTTTTAATTTTTGGTTTTGCAAGCAAATTTTGGGGATTGAGGGGTTTAAAATTTGTGTTTGGCCCTTGATAACTTTGAGTTAGCACCAGCTAAGTCTGGGCCATTGGTAAGTATAACAAATATACAAATTACTTTAAATTTATAATTTTTTGTCAGTTTTTCAGAAATCTATTTTAATTTCCACAATATTCTCTGACCGAAATCTGTCACATTCTAATAACTAGAGATTGTCAGAGATGATAGAAACACTGGAGCAATCATGATTGAATATTTTCCCTCTAGAAATGCTATATCCTAGATTAACTGAGCCTGACAGGTGCCACAAATTGACTTAGTGACCCTGACAGGTGCTACAGATTGGTCTAGAAGCTATGTGATATCCCTTTACCTAATATAACAGTCATATCTGATTGAAGCTATTTAAGAAAAATAGTCATTCAAATTTTATTTTGTTAACTTTTACCTCAAAAAATAGCTTAGGAATTCTCATTGGAAAGTGCTCAAAAAGCCATTTCAATGAGGGGGGTTTTAGCTGTGTTGTTTTTCAGGTGAAGAGATGAAAATTGTATGTTCCATCAATTTGGAGTCAACAATATACTAAATAAATTTACAAGTGCAGTCTTAATATCACCAAGCAATGCCTTAATGACTCTTTTTTGTCAGTTCATTTTTGAACAAGTAAAACTCTCAGAAATATCAAGATTTGATTACTGTAATGGATGAGAAGCTGATTTAATTCTCATTGTTTCCCCATGGCAACCCAGGGAAGTGAAGCAGTGCTTGTTTACTGTGGTAAGCAAGCCATGTTTTACTGGTAAAATAGGACCCAGTCACTAATACTTGGGGTGGAAGTCCTCCAAAATGAGTAACATAGGTATAAACAATAGACTAAACTTGATTTTATCTCCATGTGGCTGTTCATGCACTACTGGACATACTGCCCATTAAACTACCCATTAAAATGCCATTAGGTTTCCCCATTAAAACTCCATTAAGATCACATTAAAAAATGAGAAAAGCACCCATTAAATAGTGCCTGTTTGATGGGCATTAAAACTGAAATGCCATTATTATAGCCATTAACATTTTATTAATGGGCATTAATATTTTGCTGTGTAAAGCTCATTAAAACTACTAGAATAATGGGCATTAAATTAATGCCGATTAGATTTGCATTGATTTTAAAATAATGCCTATTAGTGAAGGAATTGTAAAAATTACATGGCCATGAAAAAAACATCCACTCCACAAAATATAATTAATGGGTATACTGCTTTTATTAATGGCCATTACAGTTCACTATAATGGCCACTAAACAGGCACTACTTAATGCCCCATTAAAACAAGTAACAGGTAGAGCCATTAAAATATTTTTTGGCATAAAAATTAATGGCTATGATAAAACCCATTAAAGCTGTATTGTTTGTTAATGGCCCATTAAAATAATTTAATGGTATGTACCATTAAAATAAGCCACACTTAATGGCACAAACCAGGGGTATTGCCATTAAAATATATTAATGGGTTGCTCAATTTATATATCTGTATAGTGTCATGAAAATATATTAATGGGTTGTACCATTAAATTTTCACACAATTAATGGCCATGAATATTTTAATGGCTAAAAGTGAATGGTATATACCCACATTGCAGGGGCCTACTACTACACCCTCCTGGGAGCGCGGTGGCTCAGTAGGTAGAGGTGCAGGCTGCAAGCCGAGAGGTCCTCGGTTCGAATTCCACCTGCGGCAAACGCGTTGTGTCCTTGGGCAAGACACTTCATCTCCATTGCCCGCATGGGGGCACGATGATGCCGTGTATTAAGGCGTACTGCACGTCGATGGTATGCATGTCTTCAACCAATCTAACCCTGCCTGTGCTGCAGTGCGGAGTTACGATGTTGGGGAGCTGGCAGCTGCTCGTCGTTGCTCGGTGGTTCTCTCCGGGTACTCCGGCTTCCTCCACCCGTAAAACTGTCACGGTCATGATTAGCTATCGTGCATAAATATGTGACCTTAAACATCAATAAATAAATAAATAAATACTACACCCTCCTTCCAAATATATATATATATATATTATCAAGTGGTATAAGTCTGACTCGAACTCGTGCCGAGAGCAAGACAGTTTCCTACAGCACCCATCACCTAGCAAAACTGGACTGATGCCGATAACCACTCGGCCTCCGACAATCCACAAAAATGGACTGCTAGAAGACCGGTGATAAAACGAATCCAGCACAGAACACACGGAAGACTGCTGGAAGGCTCAATTATTTACAAATTCATCAGTTAACTCATCAGAATACTTAACTCTACATACTGCACTTCAGAAGAAAGTGAACTTTTATATATATATAATTAGTCTGATTTACTTTGAGCTTTTTGTTCCCTGTTGAGGTTAGTGTCTTTGTTGGAAGTTCAGAAATTGTATGCGAATTGTTATTGTTTGTTTGACAAATTAAAGAATACATGCAACTCTTCTGCATTTTCACTTGAAACGACAAAATTCTGGCTGATGTCTCTCTGCATGGCGAGAAGAAAACACCCCGGGCTGAAACTTGACTTCATGATCAGAGATTGTTAGAACAATAAAAATTTTAAAATATACCGGTATTTTGATGCTGGAATTCTAAGGGAAACAGATGTGGCTGCTTCACAAGATGTCATTGAATATAATATTTCACAAATTAACTGGTAACAAATTGTGCAATGAAAAATATTTATTCCAAAATAAGAATGTTTCATAGGTATTCTTGGCACTTGGGTGCCAAATAATAGTACAAACCGGAAAAATAGTCCAGGGTGGAGAAATTGCCTTAATTTAATAATAGTACAGATAACATATCAGAATATTAGTACAGAGAAGAAATTTCTTTTAAATATATCAGTTTATGCATGATAAAATTAAAGTCTCGGACATCATTCCTTGGAATGCTCTCATTGAGGTCTTTGGAAAGAATGCTGTCCCAGATTTGTTTACGCCGCTGTTAATTGATCTTTCGTTAAGAGATATTTGCTTCAATTTTATTTTCAGTTCTGATAATCACACATTCCCTAATTAATTAATATTCGAAAACTCCATTCTACACTCTCTATACGAAGCAATTTCACTGATCGTTAATTTACGTCAGTTTCTGGTAGTTTCGAATATCCCTGCCGGTGATGAATTATCAAGGTCGCTTCCTGTTTTGAATGTCATCGAAATTTACGATAAATAAACCACTCTAGTATGAAAAATGCTGCTCAAATTGCTGTAGTTTACAGAGTGAAAATAATGAATGTGGACAGCAATAAATCTATTGGAGAGTTCCTGAACAATATTGATTTGGATGACAGGAGCAAAATTGGGAATGATAAATATGTCCCAAAAATGCACGTTGTGATGATTTGAATAATATGGTAGAAATTGATGTTAACAAAATGACCCAAGATATGATGTTAATGAACGTTTAGGAAGAAGTTGCTCCAAACAAATTGCTGCATTTGCGAGTATCACTGTATGACACTAATACCGAAAATAAACATATTGAAGTGAAACTACACCAAAACAAAGAAATATAAATGCTGTTTTAATGCAAGCAGCTACAAGTACAAAATGTTGGCCCAAAATAAATTCATCAGATAGTGACTTGGACAATTTGCAAAGTCAAGTATCCAGTGTGGATTCCCATCAACTGCCCAATCCATTCACTCACGATAGGACAGGAAAGTCTATAATGTTTGACATGATCATTATCACTTTGAAGAAAGTCATTCCCAGTGTTCGTAATCAGTACGTTGACAACTCAACAGTTATTAAAGTGAGGGACCTACTCTGGTACACATGTACATGTTGCCTCATTTAACCAAAATGAAAGCTCGGGGGTGTTTGTTACCAAATTTATTGGAATGCCTCACCATATTGAATGACCCCCACAAGACACAAACATAAAATAAAGAAAATCAGCTGTGAAGTCTTACTCAACCTTGCCATTTGTTTGGAAAATGAATTCCAGCACACATTTTTCAAGGCTATTTCAAACCAGCAAAAGATATAATTACAAACTTGATGAATGCTGCTTGCAAATATGCAGAATACTTACAGAACCAAGCAGAAGTTGTCTATGACTCAAACAGTGCTTCCGATTTAAATGAAGTATCCGATCCCACATATGAAAATGTTGTTTTTATTTTGCCTCAATCAGAATGCCCTGTATATTCAAAATCTGATCTTCAACTAGTCAATGAAATACATGACCAGTTAGTTGAGTTCTATACACCACTGTGCATTGACCAAATAGCCCCAAAGAAGCGCCATGCAAGATTTGCTTTTCATCAATGCCTCAAAAAGAATGGCCTCAAATTTGACACTGTGCTATTTGGTCAACATTACGGTGGTGCAAAGGGATCAACATATTTCATCTGGCGTGAAGACCGGAGTGATACAAATTCTTTTGATTCAATGAGGGCAAACACTATCAGCCAAATCAAACAAGATCTTCAAAAATATTTTTCTCGGACAAAATTAAATGTAAAGCTCTTATGGAGCTGGTCATGTTGGACAAGTTCACCCCAAGTCAGTTTAGGTTCATGTACAAAGAACTGACCGGGGATGCTTCTGTCACAACAAATCAAGTCTGTAAAGAAGTGGATGATAAAATGGGTATCATCTACAAACAAAGTGATAATTTTTTACTTAGAGATATCAGAGCCCGCAATACTTAGAAACCTAAATTTGAAAGTTTCTGGAGCATTGCAGGGGCTGTTATCGAAGATCTCAGTGCAGTAGATGAACGACTCCATTCCCAACCATTCAAAGATGAAACCCAAATATTAACCCAGGGATCCGATTTGAACAAACTTGAATCTAACTCCCCTTGAGATGTTGTAAACCAAATATGAAAGGATTCTGACTGGTGAATCTGAAGATGATATTTGAAGAAACTCCCTCATATTGCACTAAGACTAAGTTAAAATTCGGGTTCCCATGGGGAGCCCAAATATTAACGAGGCACTCGATTTGAACAAAGTTGAATCTGATGTAGTATACCAAATATGAAAGGATTCTGACCGTTGGATTTCAAGAAGAAAATTTTTTAAGAAATTTCCTCATACCATAGAAAGCAAATACGCCGACTCAGAATTTTTCGATGTCCCCCCCATCCCCTTCCTCCCAGCCCCCTACAGAACACACTGACATAACCACTTCTTCTCACGAACTTCTGGACCAAATTCAATAAAATTTGCTGTGCATGTTCCCTATCATATGTCAATTCAAATTTGTTCAAACAAAGTTGCCACGCCCACAGGGGGCATAACTCTGATAGCACCCTAAATTTGTTTCCAAAATTAAAAAAAATCTTCTTCTTCAGATCCACTGGGCCGAATTCTTTCATATTTGGTATACAACATTTCTAGGGGGGTCAGATTCAGATTTGTTCAAATCGAGTCCTTATGGGAGCCCGAATTTTAACTTAGTGCAATATGAGGATTATTCTTTAAAAATCTTCTTCTTCGGATCCACTGGTCAGAATCTTTTCATATTTGGTATACAACATCTCTAGGGGGGTCAGATTCAAGTTTGTTCAAATCGAGTCCCTGGGTTCATATTTGGGCTCCCTATAGGGCAATATGAGGATTATTCTTTAAAAATCTTCTTCTTCAGATCCACCAGCTAGAATTCTTTCATATTTCATATGCAACATCTCTAGGGGGCTCAGATTCAAGATTGTTCAAATTGAGTCCCTGAGTTCATATTTGGGCTTACAATGGAAGCTCGAATTCGAACTTAGTGCATTTCAGGCAAATTTCTTAAAAAATCTTCTTCTCCAGATCCAGCAGGCAGAATCTTTTGATATTTGGTAAGCAACACTGTGGGGTGGATCTGATTCAAGTTTGTTCAAATCGGCTCCCTAGATTCATATTTGGGCTCACTATAGAAGCTCGAATTCGAACTTAGTGCATTTCAGGCAAATTTGTTCAAAAATCTTCTTCTCCAGATCCAGCAGGTAGAATCTTTTCATATTTGGTAAGCAACATTGTGGGGTGGATCTGATTCAAGTTTTTTCAAATCGGCCCCCCTGGGGTTATATTTGGGCTCAGTATAGGAGCCCAAATTTGAACTCAGAATCTTTTCATATTTGGTATACAACATCTCTAGGGGGGTCAGATTCAAGTTTGTTCAAATCAAGTCCCTGGGTTCATATTTTAACTTGGTGCAATATGAGGATTATTCTTTAAAAATCTTCTTCTTCAGATCCACCTGCTAGAATTCTTTCATATTTCATATACAACATCTCTAGGGGGCTCAGATTCAAGATTGTTCAAATCGAGTCCCTGAGTTCATATTTGGGCTCACAATGGAAGCTCGAATTCGAACTTAGTGCATTTCAGGCAAATTTTGTAAAAAATCTTCTTCTCCAGATCCAGCAGGCAGAATCTTTTGATATTTGGTATGCAACATTGTGGGGTGGATCTGATTCAAGTTTGTTCAAATCGCCCCCCTGGATTCATATTTGGGCTCACTATAGGAGCCCAAATTTGAACTTAGTGCATTTCAGGCAGATTTCTTTAAAAATCTTCTTCTCAAGATCCAGCAGGCAGAATCTTTTGATATTGGGTATGCAGCATGCTTAGGGGTTGAGATTCAAGTTTGTTCAAGCCAAGTCCCTGGGTTCATATTTGGGCTCACTGTGGTAGCCCGAATTATAACTTAGTTCAAAATGAGGAATTTTCTTTAAAAATCTTCTTCAGATCCAGCAGTCGGAATGTTTTGATATTTGGTATGCGGCATCCTTAGGGGGGGGTGAGATTTAAGTTTGTTCAAGCCATGTCCCTAGGTCCATATTTGGACTCACTGTGGGAGCCCGAATGATAACTTATTTCAAAATGAGGAATTTTCTTTAAAAATCTTCTTCAGATCCAGCAGTCGGAATGTTTTGATATTTGGTATGCAACCATGAGGAATTTTCTTTAAAAATCTTCTTCTTCAGATCCAGCAGTCGGAATGTTTGGATATTTGGTGTGCAGCATCCTTTGGGGGGTGAGATTCAAGTTTGTTAAAGCCAAGTCCCTGGGTTCATATATGGGCTCCCTGTGGGAGCCTGAATTATAACTTAGTTCAATATGAGGAATATTCTTTAAAAATCTTCTTTTTTTTAGATCCACTGGTCAGAATCTTTGGATATTTGGTGTAAGCTTTTCTTAGGATGAGCAGATGCAACTTGTTGAAATCAATTCTCTGGGTTGATATTTAGGCTACCATGTCAGGTGAGTGCCCTCAGGCCCCTTGGGGCCTCTTGTTAACTCTTGGGGTTCCCACAGGGACAGAGGAAAATTTTTTTTTTTGCCTGAGTCAAGTACTTATGACCCAATAATACTACATGCCAAATTTGGTTCAAATCGGACCATTGGTTCAGAAAATAGAAATTTGGGGCGGAACCAAAAATTTTGCCCCTCCCATTACAAAGAGCAAGGGCAAATATTGCTCCATGACCGTCGTTTGAACAAACTTGATTCTACACCTCAAAAGGAATGTCCATACCAAATATCAAGTCATTGTACCACTGCTTCATGAGATTTTGAAAATATTTTGGAGCAGTTTCCCCCACCCCCTCACTCTGGGGTTGGGCATGCTGAGTTCAACAAAAATGCAATGCCCCTTTGGGTCCATCACTCACACAAACTTTCACTTGAATTGGCCCAGTGGATTTGGTGGGGTCCAAAACATAGTGTAGACAGAAGCCGGAGTGGAGAGCAATTAGATAAGCTCAGCTTGACTTCTTCAAGGTGAGCTAAAAACCAAGTGCATCGGCCAAAAATTTTGTCAAGACTGACTTGGCAACAATAAATTTTGCTCACACGATCTGACCAATCAGACATCAAGTCTTACTGAATGATACCGGTGCTACTAATTTGATCCCCAAAGGCAATTAATGTATTTGATGCAGACAAATAACATCTATTTAACTGTATTCTATTCTGAAGCATTGGAATCACAACAATACTAAGATTTCTCCCAATCCCCTATACTCCCCCCCCCCCCCCCACACACACACACATACACACACACACACAAAAGAAAATGAAAGTGTCAATGACCAATGACACTGCAGCTCAACTTGTCCAAGAAAGGATTAAACTAAATAGAAAGATCCAGTAATGCCGTGCAATTCACTCAAGTTTCTACAGAAAAGACATCACACCAAAGTTACATATGAAATCTGAAAAAAGATCGGGTGTAAATGATGCGGCATGTAGTGTGTGCTAATGGAATTGTTGACAATTTATATGCCAAATCTAAGATGGCCACTGGTGGCCATGTTTTTCAACGAAATTCGGAAAAATTTGTGAGAGACCATGTATACATTGTCCCAAAGCTACATATGAAATTTGGGACTGATCGGGTGAGAGCTGCGACCTGTGGGTGTGCTAAAGAAATTGCTGGACAATTTATATCCAAATCCAAGATGGCCATTGGCGACCATGTTTTTCAAGGAAATTCTAAAAAATTTGACAGCTCCCATCTGGACATTGCCATGCTTCAGCGACCCTGTTTTGGGGTCTGTGAAACAGACCCATTTCCCAAACCAGTTGGCTAGTGCAGATGTATACTGCTATGCATTTGAATAAAAATGTGAGTGAATATTCACGTACTCTGATTGTTGAGTAATGTTATGTTAAAAAAAACAAAAAAACTACTAAAGTCCTGATTAATAATTTCATGGTATCTATATCCAACTGCTACGACGTCTTGGAATACATTGTGTCATGACGGAACTCTATCCATGTGGAAAGAATTACGCAAGACGACCCTCATTCATTTACAATCAAATGAATCTCTCGGTTGTAAATAAGGTCAAATGTTGATTCAGAAATAGATCACGAATGGTTGGAGCTGCCAAGTATTACTTATATTATCGCAAAAATATGATCGGGAACAGCTAACATTACAGAGTGTCTCCAGGAGCGAATTTGTCTCATTTTAAGAGGAAAAAATACACATTTTCCTTATGAATTCTACCAGTATTTTTGCAGTCAGAATGCCTCCGGAGGCCACCTTAAAGCATCTAAAATTCAAAATACTCCCTTTTGGCATCTGCTGTGACAATAATAATTTCCCCCAATATCTAAAACAGACCCAATAAATTTAACCTAGAAGAAGCCCTGCATTGCCTGTATGAACTTTGGAACCGATCACGTGCGAGCTCCAGCATGTAGGGTGTGCTTAAGGAAGTGTGGATGGACAGAGGAATGTACGGACAGATGACTGACCGCAACCCATCCCAATAGCTCATACCTGACATTGTCAAGTTGAGCTAAAAAGCAGTGCTGGAAATTAACAAAATTGACATATGCAGTTTTAAGCTCCCGTGAAATCAGAGACGGGAGTAAATTGCACCCATAAAATGTTAATATATGAATTTTCAAGGGAATACTGTATCAAACACCAGACACATTGTGCTAACGCTTAAGAAGGGAGCTGTATCGTCAATGGAGCTCTGCACTTGACCAACAGTTGTAATTTTTGAGTGCTTATTCTTGAAGTAACCACTTTATTAACTCAACTTGACGTAATAAAGTTATCACTTCAAGAATTGTGCAGTCAAATGCTATAATTCTAGGTCACTGGATACTCACTGATGAAATTGAGAATTTGAAACATGCTGCTAAAAATGGCAAAAAAACGCTATTTTTTTAATATCAAAAGCTGCCAGAAGTCTCCATTTATAACCGATTTAATTTTTTTTTTTTGGGGGGGGTGGGGAGGAAGGCACCCCCCATCATCGATCGTGACTTGTGTCCCACCCCATCAGCGCTTGTGCCTGCCTTTGGCATCTGCATCAGTATCCTGACACTTCTGAAAGGAGGCACGTCACAGAATTAACCCTGGGGGGGCAGAATTTCCATTCCTCAGTACTGATAAGTTTTTTCTGTTCATAAGGCACACACTAAGTTAGGGGAGGCATGCATAAACATTGGCCTGACAGAAGCGGGGTTATTTTTTCTAATTAATGTTTTGTAAAACAATAAATTTGTTTTAAAATAACATTGCAAGTTATTTCAATAGACCATTTGTACATAGCGCCATCTTACATCCGGGACTCAATTTGCCCCCACAAACCGGCTTTATTTATCAACATTGCACACATGTGCACTGAGCTGTTGGTCGGCATTGAAAGCTTCATTTTTCATCTCCGTTTTATCAATTCAAATTCGACAATTTACTTAATCTGCGTTTCTTCTCATCCCCGAAGAGAACAATGGTTGAGTGTTAGAAATTTGTGTATTTTGCAATGTTATTTCCATACTTATCATATTTTTATACTGTATACCAATGGCCCAGGCTTAGCTGGTGCTAACTCAAAATTATCTAGGGCCAAACACAAATTTTGCCCCCCAATCCTCAAAATTTGCATGCAAAACTGAAAATAAGAAGTCCTATTTGGCCCTCCATACATTCACTATCCATGCATGCGCAGACATCAGGAAGTCACCAAAACTGGCGCAAACATCATTCTTTGTTCGGCTCTTCAGTCAGATAACATCAGACTGACTTCTGTGCTTTTAAATCTCAGTTTCAGTGATGCCAGACACAAATCAATGGTTAATTTGGTGGATCCAAGGACACAACTGGATGAAAGAAGGAAGAAACGGTGGTTTGAAACGTTCAGGGCTGTAATTTTATAATATTTATAAAAATTAGTTCATGTTCCCCAATTACGGGATATGGGCCTGACATCATCATTGATTTATAATGATTTTTCTACTATTTGTTAAGTATTCCTTCCCTAACCTCCCTTGATCCCCCCCAGTTAAACTCCCAAGCTTTTTGGCTTGTTTTATTGAAATTTTTTTATAAAATTCTTGGGAGTTCAACGTATTATACAGAAGATTATTCTGCATATCCCCATGGTTACGTCCTCACCCTTGGGGTGTTTAGGCATTTTGGTCATGCATCATACAGCCGATGTATCATTTTTTCTTCTGCTGAAGATCTTGCTTTACATTGGATAGTTTTATTTCTGTTACTGACTTCGGGCCGTGTTGCCTGGGGTCTTGTTTCCGGTTTTTATTTTGAAGTCGTTTACATTGACATTACTTTATTTGTATAGGTAGTTTCCTATTATTTTTAGGGAAACTATGGTTATAAGTAACATAAAATATTGCGGTAGTGTGGCTGTTAATTTTTTGGATATTATTATAATTTTGTCCACACTTAGCTCTTTTGGGCTCATCGTTCCCTTTGGGAACTTGAGCACTTATATAAGAAAAATTTTTTCAAAAAATTTTTTAATTTTTGAAAAAAATTTTCTTTTAGGTGCATTTATTGCATCGATTATATATTTTAATGTTATCTTTTTTTATGTAGATTTGGTGGTGGTACTATCGACCTATTTTAAGTAATAATATTTATTAAATAGCAGGGCAAATATGAGGAAGCCTATCCTCTATTTACATGGTCGTTATCTTACTTATAGTCGATGTTCTACCTCAAATTCTTGTACCATGTGTCAGATTTTGACAACGTTGGTGACGGGTGTCATGGTTTGTTGTTAGGCGAGTGGACTCGAGCAGTCCTCCCGCGGTGAGGGGACACTGCTGGTCCTCTCGCCAAAATGTCACTTAGTTTTTTAGTTTGTATTTACAGAGGAACAAGAACATGGTGAGATTTCGTGATGCCTTCAGATAGTGTGCTTCCGTCGTCGCAATATACAATTAGAGCTAGCGGCAAAAGTGCTCAATGAAATAGATAAGGGCCTAGATCACTGATCATGGGATTTATTTCTTTGTCACCAACTAGCTTAACCGGTGCTTCTTTCACTCAGAATATGGGTGTCATGACACCGGATAAGTCTGCAGCGGTCGAGGAAAGGAAAGGGTGTTGCGAGCACTATAATATCGACAGAAAGGAGGAAGCAGACAAGTTCTGAGGTATGCTCGTCCAGGTCTTCCACGACCGTGAGCAAGAGAGAGGCCTCTCTCTCTTACAACAACATCTGGGGTCAGAGGTTGTTGATAGGAACTTGCGTCAGTTGGAGCCTACGTCCATGCCTTCCTGTTTGGAACGCTCCTTCTAATAGGCTGCCAGGGTCGGCTAGTCTTACGGCTTCCTCTATGTCCGATAAGCACACATGATCGCACAAAAAGTCCATTGTTGCATTTTGACAGGGCTAAAAACCATGGCGTATGGTTTTAGTTCCCTGTCACAGCTACCTCGACCGGTGAAGCAGTTACTCAGGCCTCTGAGAACTGACAAAGTTGGACTACAATATACAATTAGAGCTAGTGGCAAAGTGCTCAATGATATAAGACAAGGCCCCAGATCAGAGATCATGTGATTTTTGTCCTTGTCGCCTGCTAGCTCAACTGGTGCTTCTTTCACTCAGAATATGGGTGTCATGACGCCGGATAAGTCTGTAGCGGTCGAGGAGAGAACAAGGGTGGAGCAAGCACTATAATATACAATTATGCTCACCCAGCGATGACGGAAGGAGGAAGCCGGCAAGTTCTGAGGTACGCTCGTACAGGTCTGCCAGGACCGCGAGCAAGAGAGAGGTCTCTTTCTCTTACAGCATCATCTGGGGCCAGATGTTGTTGGTAGAAAGTTGTGTCAGTTGGAGTTTATGTTCATGCCTCTTGTCCGGGACGTCCCGTCTAATAGGCAGCCGGGGTCGGCTAGTCTTACGGCTTCCTCTACAAAAGGCTAAAGTGCTCTTTATATTGCACAGGGCTATAAACCGCGATGAGTGGTTTCAGTTCCCTGTCGCCGGTGAAGCAGTTACTCTTGAATGTGAGGACCGTGACACCGGGTGTGTCACATTCATATAGTAAATCAGAGCTAGCGGCAAAACTGCTCAGTGACATAAGACAAGGGCCTAGACCTTAGAATATAGGGTTTACGACCTTGTCTCCAGCTAGCTCAACCGGTGCTTCTTTCACTCCGAATATGGGTGTCATGACGCCGAATATGTCTGTAGCGGTCAAGGAGAGAACAAGGATGTAGCGAGCACTATAAAATCCAATCACGCTCACCCTGTGACAATGGAAAGGAGGAAGCCGGCAAGTCCTGAGGTACGCTCGGCTAGGTCTCCCTGGACTGCGAGCAAGAGGGAGCCCCCTCTCTCTTTTTACAACATCTGGGGCCGGATGCTGTTGGTAGGAACTTGCATCATTCGGAGCTTACATACATGCCTTTTGTCCGGAATGCTCCGTTTAATTCGGCTTCTTCAGCGTCTACTAAGCACTCTCGACCGCACCTTGGCTACCTGACTTCGGATATCTAGTCTGCATCGTCAATAGGTCCACTCTTTGTCGAGGAAGTCACACCATCTAGAAGCCAAGGAAACGAGGCCTCATTCATAGGGACATCCGCAGTTAAGAGCCATCTCGGACACACTGTCTCAGGAGCAGCCGGCGGATAACCAATACATGACTTGCTGGACTAATGGAATAATGGACTTGCTGTCGCAGATTGCACAGCTCATCGCAGTATTCCTGCTAAGGCAGAAGCACTCAACATCAATCTCAAAACTTCAGCTGTCGGATGGTGCTTGATCAGTCCGGTCATCTGCCTGTTCAGATGCCGGTGACCGTGATTCTAAAACTGATTTAGATGAATGATGAAAGGGATACGGAGGAGGATAACCTTCCCTTTCGGAACAACTCATGGATGATATGGATACTATCCATTATCATTTCCTTGAACTTGTTCCAGTGAATCTCAATGTTGCAAGTAATTGTGAGAAACCGCAAGTGTTGTTAGACGCTGACTTCATCCGGACAAAGAGCAGGATAATATCTCTTTTCAGGTTAAGTCTACAGGGGTGTCACAGGTCTTTGATTATGTAGACGACGCCATATTTAACTTCCTATGGGAAGAAGTAATGCGGTTTCTTATCATCATCTTCTGTATTTTTAACTGTTTTTTGATCACATACATTTAAAAAACAACCAGGGAAAATGTGTTGAGAGTTTCTCTGCGTTGAATGCATAGGCTAAGGTCTTAGTTGTAACCTACCTTACCTTCATCATTTCGCTGTTCGCTCTGACACAATTGAGAAGATAATTTCTTATTCAGAGCTAATTTAGACTCACGGTCTTATGTACTTCACTGTTAAGTACTGTGACGCAACGTCTATATGGAAAGGAATTTTGTGGACATTTGTACCTTCTTAAAAATTCTTTCCAGGCCTATTTATCACATATATCTCTGTCTTAACAGATGTTAAGTGGGAGCCATTCTGATGTGACGAAGCCTTGCATCGTCATCATTAATATTTGACTAGATGGAAAACTCGCTACAGGTCACTTTAGTTTTCCAGACACTAAGTCTTTGACGGTAAGCTTTCATTAATGTAGGATTAAGCTACAAGAAAGCATCAATTCTCGGCTCTTTAAGTTGGGGTCTAATCGACCAACACCAGCAGAAAGAGTAGGAGAGGTTGTCCTAGATGCAGATCGTCTATAAGGACTCATAGCGAGGGTATAGCTATCCCTCCTATATATTACTTTAGGGATTGACTATACAGCCACTTGGATAGGGGGTTTAGGTCTGTTTGAGTTTACTGATCAGACACCCCTTAGCCGGTAACAGACACCCCTGAGCTGGTGGCTCGAGGCTCTTATAGAGCTCGGTCCGACCGATAATTAACTGGATAACGTGTTTATCATGGCTCTAAAGGTTATTTAGGATAATCATTCAGTTGAAAAAGCGAGTGTTCGAATGTTCGACTGTCCGGCAATTATAGTTCTTAAGATCACTTGAAGAATGAACTAGATAATGTCTCATGGGATGAATGATAGAACACGTATCCTACAATTCATTTCCAACAAGCTGGCTCGTTTGTTTTTTCATTGTCCGAATTAGCCAGTTGTTTTTGTCTCACTTTTGTCTTCTATCAGACACATTAACAGTGAAGATTTTATGCGTCGGATGGGATTGTGCTGAGCGTCTATGAATGTTATTTCGATGGATCGCTTACGCACATGTCGCCTCCAGTTATTCTTAACTGGAGTGGGAAGACGTTTTTTCTCTCAGGACCTGTATTGTTTTAATGGCTCTAGTAAACATAAGGTCAAGTTTGGGCAGATATTCTGTGGTTTGAGTTCATAATTGGGTTATAACCTTGAGTCAGACGGATTCTATATGCAGGGTTCTTGGGACACTCAGTTCTTGGAGATCACATATTCATCAAGAATGATGTCTTATTGTTTACGCTACATCATTGGTTTATATTATTAGCGAACATGCATGTGGGATCGCTCCAGGATAGTTAAGTTTGCGACGCATAGGAACAATAGTTTCCTTCATTTGTGTTGCCAGTGTTAGACTTTTGAGCACATACAGTTGACGTTCAGCTGTATTCAGGGGAATGAATGGTAGGGTAAGTGTATCCTTCAATTCATTTGATTCAGTAGATTATGTTAAGATTTAATAATCTCAGTGTGATTCCTACTAATAACATAGCTGTCGTCACAATATCCTTCTATCAGTTTTCTAAAGTGCCTGTTATTGAACATTCGCAGAAGCTTCCTCCTCGAGAGGACCATCTTCTTCAGGGGAAGTTTTGTTCTTCATGTCATTCTCCGCCCATATTGGCATAAGGGAGTCTGTTAGACATGAGGGAGCCTTTAGGGTTCCTATATTTTTGCTGTCTGGACCAGCAATGATTAAGTAATGTGGGTGAGGAGTTTTCGACATGTCTTTGAATCCCCCCCCCCCCACACTCACACTCTGTCTTGTATATATATATTTATACATACATACTATGCCTTTGGGGTCGTGTTGAATGGTGCCCTCATAGGCATATACGCAGTTTTTGTTGCATTAGTTTCCGGTGTTGATTTTCTGAATTCTGATATACATGCTCTTATTAAATCATCATAATTGCTGCTATTTGAGTTCATAGGTGACTGCATAACCAGTTAGTGGTTTTTAGATGATAACATGCTGGATTTTAATGCACTCGCGCAATATTTTATTATGCTCTCACTTTGGTGGACCTTGAAATTATTATATATTTTGGGGACAGTCCGTGTTGGAGTCTGTTAATCATACCTATCTCCATTTCTAGATCCTGGTCTCTATTTTGTCGGTTCTCAAATCACATATTCTCACGTGTTTATTGTTGTAGATATCATATAGTGCACATTGGAGAGTGTTCTTACTGGATTTTATTGTACAGAGGCCATCTGTGGATGATATTTGAAGTGTGATTTCTCTGCAGAGATTGTTCAATGTATCTCGTTTTAATATGAGTATGTTATATATTATATAACTGATTTTGTCGTACTAGTATACGCCGTCTGCAGTGCATATTTTGTAGCGGACAATATTATTTACCAAAATCGTTGCTATAGCCTTGGCTTGTGAAGTGGCGTTAAGCACCATTTATTATTCATGAATTAATTCCTGAGTGGCTGAGCGATATTTTTTTATATTGTTTCCTGGTACCGCTTATTGATTCCAGGGGGCCGGTTGATTCACTCTCGGCACAGCACAAATTGTAACAAAGTTATGACGTCACTTGTACCGGTGAATCAACCAGGACAGCTCAGTTGTAAGCGAAAGTAAACAAAAAATGACGGAGTCGCATTGAAACATCGTCTGTCTGTCAGACATTTTGTCGAATGACATCACGGCACAAATCTTGCACCACCTCGTGAGGAGGTGTAAATTTGTGCCGGTCGGCACAATCCCGTCACATGTTCTGTTCGTGGTTGATTGTGAGGAATCCCTGTTCCGTCACAGTTTGTGCTGTGCCGAGAGTGAATCAACCGGGCCCCAGAGCTCTCTCCTCTTTCTTTCGAAGATATGTTCCAAAAAAAAGGAGGGGGGGGGGTGTGGGGTCATTTTCTCCACTTCTCTAGCTTATTGGGTATGTAACTATGAAGGAAGCTGTTTTATCTGTACAATATTCGGCATTCAGCTGTAGTGTTATTGTATGGCGTATGCTTATGGGCAATTTTCTCTCATTCTCAAATATGCCATCCTAATTTTTAGGGCTTAGTCCAGACTAGCCTTAAAAATTGTGAACTCGTTACATCCTAATTAGCATGATTTCATGCTCAGATTTAGGATTTACATAATTGGGATCCATATTAGGATATGTCTCCTCTATTATGGTATAAAAAAACATACATATAAATTCTAATTATTCTAATTTCCTTCATCATGGATTGAAGGATTTGATCTATGTTGATCAACTATTTCGGAAGTTCTAGGCCCTCCACCTTTTTATGATTCAGCTAAGTCTGGGCCATTGGTATACAGTATAAAAACATGAAAAAATTTAAAGTAATTTATATATTTTTTATACTTACCAATGGCCCAGACGGGAATGGCCCTCCCATGAGTGGGTAGTACTGGGCACTCATACCTCCCCGCTGAATTATTATATTATAATCTTTTTTACAAAGAATGATGTTGGTGCCAGTTTCGGTGTTTTCCTGGCGTCTGCGCATGCATGGAGAGTAAATGTATGGAGGGTCAGATAGGACTTCTTATTTTTGGTTTTGCATGCAAATTTTGGGGATTGGGGGGCAAAATTTGTGTTTGACCCTAGATAATTTTGAGTTAGCACCAGCTAAGTCTGGTCTATTGGTAAGTATAAAAAATATATAAATTACTTTAAATTTTTTCATTTTCGTGTTACAATCATTCATGTACGTCCCGACGTTCATCACAACTCTCAACTACAATGCACCTTTGGCTTCTGTAAAGCTAAAATGTTTTGTTCGAAGAACATCAGGCAAGCACACAATCAAATTTTGTTTCAAAAGAACAACACCAATGACAAAAAATATTTATAAAGTGGAAAGAAATGATATCAATGCAGCGTTCAGTACAGTGCAGCAGACATGGGTGCCATTTTTAGTAACAAACCTGAATGGCTGGTTTCGAGGGGGCATATCGAGTCCCGGATGTAAGATGGTGCTATGTAGAAATGGTCTATAGCCCCAGTCAAGAAACAACAAAGGGGACGTTTTGACCAACTATTGGGGATGTTTTGATTATTTCTGGGGACATTTTGACCAACTATTTGGGGACGTTTTGTCCGAAACATAAGGGGACATTTTGGATTGGGGATGTTTTGACTAGGATTCCTCAACAGAGGATCTCTTGAAAAATTTGAAAGGACACATTGTCACACAATTTCGCAAAATGAATTTCTCTTGAAGACTTGTTGAGTTGAGTATGACTATGAGTCCCCATCTCATTTAATATAATTTTGCTGAAAAAAATAGTAACATAGTAACAAACATACCAGTATCAATAATTAAAAAATAAAACCATTCTAGATGAGAAATTTCAACTTGGAATTAAACCTAGCATATTTGGTGGCACAAAATGTCCCGGTTTCGATTTCAGAACGACCTGCCTGTGGGACAGAATGACCCATAACCAAAACTGGGAAAAATGAACCAACTTCGAAAATCGGGCGCCAGTCAAAGTTCGTTTGGGAGGTGTAATTAACAATACGTAGATTGGGATGTTTTGCACCCGTGCATTTGTAAATAATCAATGATATGCCCATACCATGTAGAAGGAATAACAGTATGTTTATTGTTTGTTTGGTTTAAGCAAAAATATCAAGTTACTTTCAGAAGCAAAAAGTCGGCTTTCTGTTTTGAATTCGTCATGTGGCGCATGCAGGTGACGTACACTTTCCAGTGGCCTATATTTCTTTAGTATTTCTCATTATTTGTCAGTCAGAGTGATTCAAATAAATCTTTGTGTCATCAAACGAAATTATCAAGAGTTCTTGGAATGCATATGTTGAAATGTGGTCCGTAGGGATCAGTCTTTGAAAAACCACCAGGCTGCTTCGAGACTTTCAGTGCTGCCATACAACGTTTGTTTTCAAGAGTAACAAGAAAATTCAGATGCAAGGCACCATTGCGCCAAAAAACTGAATTATTGTGGTTTTTCGTTTACTGACACTCTGTTATGCGATTGCTTGCGCTTGCTCATTTCTTGGAGTTTGAAGGGGAGGGGGGGCAGGGTTAAGGGGGGAGGTGCGAAAATTTTGTAGGGCCCAGATCCCTGGCCCACTCCACCCCACCCCAATTACAGTCAGGCATGTATTCACAATCTTAGTTGGTAGGAAATGTGGCTTAAAACGACAATTCCTATGGGCATTATTTTTGGGTGGCAAGTCTTGTTATATTCACATTTTACAAACAGTGGTGTAGCTGTCGACAGAGTGGAGGAGAGGGGTGAGATACAAGTTTATTAGCTCACCTGACTGAAAGTTAGGGGGAGCTTAAGTGATCACTTTCTGTCCATCCATCGTCCATCCGTCCATCTGGCGTGAACTTTACATTATCGACTTCTCATAACCCTGGGACCAAATTGAACCAAATTTGATACACATGTTCCTTATCATATGTCAATTCAGGTTTGTTCAAATAAAGTGGCCACGTCCACAAGGGGCACCACAAGGGGCTTTACTCTGATAGCACCCATAAATTGTTTTCCAAAATTAAAAAACCGTCAATTAGAATCTTCTGATATTTGGTACATAACATCTCTAGGAGAGGTAAGATTCAAGTTTGTTCAAATCCAGTCCCTAGGTTAATATTTGGGCTCCCTGTAGGAGGAAATTTCTTAAAATAAAAATCTTCTTCAGATCCACCAGTCAGAATGCTGGTTCAAATCGAGTCCCAGGGTTTATATTTGGGCTCCTGAGTTTTAACTTAGTGTAATATGAGGGAATTTCTTTAAATATCTTCTTTACATTCACCAGTCAGAATCCTTTCATATTTGGTATGCAGCATCTCGACATGGGGCAGTTTCAGGTTTGTTCAGATCGGTTACCTGGGTAAATATTTGGACTCCCTGTGGGAGGAATTTTAAACTAGATGGTGTCACTTGTGCGCAAAGCACACTATAGTGTATCCCCGCATTTGCATCCTTGACTTTGTATGAATGCTTGATACAAAGAAGAAATGTATTATATGACACACTAAAATCATATTGAGTGGCACAGGTAACACAGCTTCGTGCACACCTACAGACTCCACTGCAACATTTGGGCATGGTTTTAGCATTTCGAATTACATACATGTACCCTGGGAGCCTTTCGCCGGAAACGGTCTACGAAAACATGAAGTGGCAACGGTGGCACCCCAAAAATCCGAAACCTTCGTGCACATCTACAGACCCTACTGCAACTTTTGAGCATAGTTTTAGCATTTCAAATTACATACTCTGGGAGCTTTTTGCCGGAAATGATCTAAGAAAACACGAAAGAAAAACGGTGGCACCGCCACGTGGCATCTGAAAAATCTGAAACCTTTGTACGCATCTACAGACCTTACTGCAACATTTGAGCATGTGTTAAGCATTTCGAATTACTTACCCTAGGAGCCTTTCACTGGAAACGGTCTAAGAAAACACAAAAGTGGCAACGGTGACACAGCCACTTAGCACCCAAAAAATCCAAAACCTTCCTACGCATTTACAGACTCTACTGCAACATCTCAGCATGGTTTTAGCATTTCGAATTACATACTCTAGGAGACTTTCGCCGGAAACGGTCTAAGAAAACACGAAAGTGGCAATGGTGGCACAGCCACGTGGCACCTGAACAATCCGAAATCTTTGCACATCTACAGACCCTACTGCAACATTTGAGCATGGTTTTACCATTTTGGAATACATACTGTAGGAGCCTTTCGCCGGAAATGGTCTAAGAGAACTTGAAAGAGGCAACGGTAGCACAGCCACGTGGTACCCCAAAAATCCAAAACCTTCGTGCGCATCTACAGACCCTACTGCAACATTTGAGCATGGTTTTAGGATTTCGAATTACATACCCTAGGAGCCTTTCACCGGAAACGGTCTAAGAAAATGTGAAAGTGGCAACAGCACAGCCACTAGGCAGCTGAAAAATCTGAAACCTTCGTGCACATCTACAGACCCCACTGAAACATTTGAGCATGGTTTTAGCGTTTCGAATTACATACCCTAGGAGCCTTTCGCCGGAAACGGTCTAAGAAAACACAAAAGTGGCAACGGTGGCACAGCCACGTGGCACCTGAAAAATCCGAAACCTTCGTGCGCATCTACAGATCCCACTGCAACATTTGAGCATGGTTTTAGCGTTTTGAATTACATACCCTAGGAGCCTTTCGCCGGAAACGGTCTAAGAAAACACAAAAGTGGCAATGGTGGCACAGCCACGTGGCACCTGAAAAATCGGAAACCTTCGTGCACATCTACAGACCCTACTGCAACATTTGAGCATGGTTTTAGCATTTCGAATTACATACCCTTGCAGCCTTTCGCCGGAAACGGTCTAAGAAAACACGAAAGTGGCAATGGTGTCGCAGCCAGGTGGCAGCTGAAAAATCCAAAATCTCCGTGCGCATCTACAGACCCCACTGCAACATTTGAGCATGGTTTTAGCATTTCGAATTACATACCCCAGGAGCCTTTCGCCGGAAACGGTCTAAGAAAACACAAAAGTGGCAACGGTGGCACAGCCACGTGGCACCTGAAAAATCCAAAACCTTCGTGCGCATCTACAGACCCCACTGCAACATTTGAGCATGGTTTTAGCCTTTCGAATTACATACCCTAGGAGCCTTTTGCCGGAAACGGTCTAAGAAAACACAAAAGTGGCAACGGTGGCACAGCCACGTGGCACCTGAAAAATCCGAAACCTTCATGCGCATCTACAGACCCTACTGCAACATCTGAGCGTGCTTTTAGCATTTCGAATTACATACCCTAGGAGCCTTTTGCCGGAAACGGTCTAAGAAAACACGAAAGTGGCAATGGTGGCACAGCCACGTGGTACCTGAAAAATCCAAAACCTTCGTGCGCATCTACAGACCCCACTGCAACATTTGAGCAGGGTTTAAGCATTTCGAATTACATACCCTAGGAGCCTTTCGTCGGAAACGGTCTAAGAAAACACAAAAGTGGCAACAGTGGCACAGCCACGTGGCACCTGAAAAATCTGAAACCTTTGTGCGCATCTACAGACCCCACTGCAACATTTGAGCATGGTTTTAGCATTTCGAATTACATACCCTAGGAGCCTTTCGCCGGAAACGGTCTAAGAAAACACAAAAGTGGCAATGGTGGCACAGCCACGTGGCACCTGAAAAATCCGAAACCTTTGTGCGCATCTACAGACCCTACTGCAACATTTGAGCTTGGTTTTAGCATTTCGAATTACATACCCTAGGAGCCTTTTGCCACAAACGGGCTAAGAAAACACAAAAGTGGCAATGGTGGCACAGCCACGTGGCACCTGAAAAATCGGAAACCTTTGTGCACATCTACAGACCCTACTGCAACATTTGAGCATGGTTTTAGCGTTTCGAATTACATACCCTAGGAGCCTTTCGCCGGAAACGGTCTAAGAAAACACAAAAGTGGCAATGGTGGCGCAGCCAGGTGGCAGCTGAAAAATCCAAAACCTTCGTGCACATCTACAGACCCCACTGCAACATTTGAGCATGGTTTTAGCGTTTCGAATTACATACCCTAGGAGCCTATCGCCGGAAACGGTCTAAGAAAACACAAAAGTGGCAACGGTGGCACAGCCACGTGGCACCTGAAAAATCTGAAACCTTCGAGCGCATCTACAGACCCCACTGCAACATTTGAGCATGGTTTTAGCGTTTCGAATTACATACCCTAGGAGCCTTTCGCCGGAAACGGTCTAAGAAAACACAAAAGTGGCAATGGTGGCACAGCCACGTGGCACCTGAAAAATCGGAAACCTTCGTGCACATCTACAGACCCTACTGCAACATTTGAACATGGTTTTAGCGTTTCGAATTACATACCCTAGGAGCCTTTTGCTGGAAACGGTCTAAGAAAACACGAAAGTGGCTACGGTGGCACAGCCACGTGGCACCCGAAAAATCCGAAACCTTCGTGCACATCTATAGACCCTACTGCAACATCTGAGCATGGATTTAGCATTTCGAATTACATATCCTACGAGCTTTTTGCTGGAAACGGTCTAAGAAAACACAAAAGTGGCTACGGTGGCACAGCCACGTGGCACCTGAAAAATCCGAAACCTTCCTACATATCTACAGATCATTTAGCAACACCCTAGTGTAATTTTAGAACTCCGAATTACATAGGTTGGGACTATTCAGCAAAAAAGTGAAAAAATAACGCATTTTTTAAGTGGCTCCACAGAAGCCACCTGGTGGCACAAAAATTTAAAAGTTGTATTTTTGGGTTGCACAGACCCTATCGAACAACTGTAGAAAGTTACAGCGTTTCGAATTACAAAACCGGACGTACGAAAGTACGGACGTACGGACGTACAGACGTACGGACGTACAGACGGAGATCATGACAATATCCCCGCATTTTTTAAAATGCGGGGATAAAAAAAAATCTTCTTTAAAAATCTTCTCCTTCAGATCCACCAGTCAGAATCCTTTTATATTTGATATACAACATTTCTAAGGGGGGTGGGGGGGTGGGGTGGGGAGGGGGGAGAGTTCAAATTTGTTCAAGTTGAGTCCCTGGGTTTATATTTGGGCTCCATGTAGGAGCCCGAATATATCCACCAGTTAGAATCCTTTCATATTTGGTATACAACATCTCAAGGTGGGTCAGTTTCAAATTTGTTCAAATCGGTTACCTGCAAATATTTGGGCTCCCTATGGGATCCCGAATATGAACTTAGTGCAGTATGAGGAAAATCTTCTGATATTTGGAATATAACATCTCTAGGGGGTAAGATTCACGTTTGATAAAATCCAGTCCCTGGGTTAATATTTGGGCTCCCTGTAGGAGCCAGAATTTTGACTTAGTGAAATATGAGGAAATTTCTTTAAAAATCTTCTTCTTCAGATCCACCAGTCAGAATCCTTTCATATTTGGTATACAACATCTATAGGGGAGTGAGATTCAAAGTTGTTCAAATCGAGCCCCCTGGGTTATTAATTTGGGCTACCTATGGGAGCCTGAATTTTATCTTAGTCCAATATGATCAAATTTTTTTAAAATCTTCTTCAGATCCACCAGTCAGAATCCTTTCATATTTGGTGTACAACATCTCTAGGTCAGAATCAAGTTTGTCCAACTCAGAGTCGGGGTTCATATTTTGGCTCTCTATTGGAGCCCAAAGTTTAACTAAGTGCAATTTGAGGACATTTCTTTTAAAACCTTCCTCTTCAGATCCACCCGTTAGAATTCTTTCGTATTTGGCTTCTAACATCTCAAGGGGGATCATATTCCAGTTTGTTCAATTTGAGTCCCTGGCTTAATATTTGGGCTCTCTAACTGAATGTGACCCCAAATACTTCTTTGAACCACTTTGTCAGGTGAGCGATTAAGGCCCCTTGGGGCCTCTTGTTATTCCCCACCCCATAAAGTCAGAAGGGGGGATATTGAAATGGTGTTCAACTGTCAGTCTGTCTGTCCGTTACAAACTTTGTTATTTAATACAATTATCTAGTGTTCCTTTGTGGAATTTTGCAACATGCTCATTGTAATAATCATAAAGACTGGAATAAGCATCATGAGAGGTCTGTGAGAAAGGCTGCCATCATCCATGTATGATTATTTGTTCCCATGGCCAAGAGTAAATGGTCAAAATAATTACAAAAACATGCAAAAAATTAAACTAATTAGGAGTCCAACTGGCTCAGGTATTTTCAAAATAATCTACATATTCTAGCAAATGATAAACAATTGAAATATATACATGTACTTATACAGGGTCTCCCTATTTGCCGAATCTGACCAAATCTGACGAAATACCAAATCTGACTCAAAAAATACATTTATATTTTAAAAAACACGAAAATTTCTTATGTACGGAAATAATAATGAAACACCCATAATGTGTAGCCTTTAAATTCGCCAGATGTTACTAAAAAGTAATTTTTTAAACATGTGCAGAACTTACAGTCTACAATAAAGTGGAAACCTGGTTGTGCTAATAATGCGCTGTTTGGGCGATATTTGCGTCACATTCGTATTTGAATATCGCAATATTTTTATAAGAATAACGCATCAATTGGTCGTTATTTGGCCGGTCAAATGTGCTAAGATGATGAAGCCTCAAGGAACAAGTAACAAACAGTACAATGCTACATATTTAAAAAGAAAACATGGTTAATTATTAACAGTAATAATTTCTGTTAAAGAAAGCACAAAGAATTAGTGAAGTCATATCAGTGCTAAACAGTAAACAAACATAAACACTCAAAAAATTGTTAACAACAGTCATTTCAATGCAATTAAAAAACAAACAAGTACACAAAGATGTGTTTTAATAAGCACGAAGCTAAAAAATAATCCTGAAATTGAACACACTATTTTACAGTCAATTCATCAGTTCGTACTGCTGGGTGGACATATTCTTGCCTATGTATATATAATTCTGGAGAATTTTCGGCTATTACAAAGAATTATGAAGGATATTTTTCACTGTTGAATTTAATTCAAACAAACGTGTAAGTACTTCATATTTTGTTAAAATTTATGATAGATATTTTAAAATGTGTCCAAAATATATCACACACATATTAATAATACAACTAAACTAATTGTGCTTTCACGAATATTTCTGTTTCATTTTACATCACCCCAATTCGTACTTGATATCATTGTTATCAAACGCAAATGGAAGACTCCCCCCTCCCCCTCACCCACCTCGACTTTAAAAATTGAGAGCTTTATATTTATAAAAGTTTAAACTGCAATTACAATTACGTAAACATACTCTCAAGGATACTTGTGAAGCCGGGTAGGCCAAAGGAAATCCAAGCTTTAATTGCACCGACATCAACGAATACATCACATTCGTCCATTCATTTAATATCAAAAAAGTTTGCATGACTCAAATCATCCATATTATTATAAGTATTCGCTCCTCTTCTTTTCATCCGAAAAAATACGAATGATAGTTATGAAAACATCCTGCCACGCACGCGTTCGTCTTGCGATATTCGCCACAGAATGTTGAAAATATTGCATTATTGCTTTAGGAATATCGCCAAAATAACGCGCTAATATGGCATCATTAACAAAAGAATATCGCCTAACGGTATACTTTGTTATAGGCTGTACTGTATTCCAGCATAAACAATATTATCTGAAGCAGTACCCACCAAGGGAGTACGGTCCGCACATGTTTAAAATTTGTTAAATTTTGTGTTTTTAGCGCTACCTGGCCAATTTAAAGTCTACACATACATTATTGGGGGTTTCATTATTACTTCCATACATAAGAAACTTTAGTGTTTTTTAGCAATAAATGTATTTTGGAGGTCAGATTCGTTATTCCAAGTCAGATTTGGCAAATAGTGAGACCCCTTATACAAAGTAAAATACCAGGGCTTCTGTGACCCTGTTTTGGGGTCCCATGAAATGGACCCATTCCCCAAACCAATTTTCCCCAGTTGGCTAGTACTGGTGAACTTTATTAAGCACTTGAATAAAATGTGAGTGAATGCTTCTGTACAAATCATGCAAACTATCACTGTTGACGCAAAAAAACCCCAATCTACGAACGTTCTAATTCAGAGGATCTATATCCTGCTGCTACTACATCTTGGAATACATTGTGACATGATGTCACACGATCCATGTGCATTTACAATGGAATGACTCACTTGATTGTAAATGAATGTGTGTCGGTTATTTTATGATCGGAGCCTAAACGTTGTGCTACACATGTTTTTTTTAAAGATCAGCTAGTTACTGTTGCTAGTACTGTTTTATATAATGAGCAAAAAATATATAATCTTTTTCAGTGAAACTCATAGTATGACAAAATTGTCACTGAATCACTGCCTCAAATTTAGGACTTTCACCCACATGTATCACAATGTTTATATATAGCTATAGGCCTATAGCTAGCTACAATAAATTAAGTTTCTAATCACTAAAAACATCTGTGACAAAATAAAAACCTCAGAACATATAGTTGGAGATACATGTAAGAACTATTTCTATTCATAGAATTTTTAATGAAAACCAGTCAAAGGTTTTTTTTTATTCTAATTTTATATCTATCTTTCTTCTGGTCATGTACCATATAACAAAAGTTAAAAGAATTCTACCAGATCTGTTTTTAACCAGGGTAATCACCATGCTCAACATGCTCCGCTTTGAAACTATATTTCTATTTTTTATTCTCAAATTTTCAAAAATCCATTGACTGAGAAATCACATCTTTTTGAAATGTTAATATTATTGAAAATCTGCATTCCGTTTGTCATTTATTGTATGTTTTTGTCACAATTTACCAGAAATAAATGTTAATATGTGAAATGACCTCATTTATTCAAATTTTTATTGTTATGTAACTTAACTACCCAATGTATATGGCAATGATCATGCACATATACAGCCAAATTACCTTTCTCCAACTATAGGCCATTAAAATTCTGAAAGCAGCAGTTTTGTTTTTAATGGCCATTACACAGGAATATTCAGTTTTTGTTCTTAAGGGTCATAAATAATGCCCATTAAAATCATGTATAAGTGTCGTGGCAATATATATTAATTCAATGGCCATTAAATTTAAGTTAATACCATTAAATCAATGTTTAAAGACTATTAAAACAACCCTTAAAGATTGGCAGTACAAAATTTAATGGGTCTTAATGGCCATTAAAGTTCTTGTAGTACAATTACCTGGTTTTTAACAGTTTGATTGGCTAAAAATTAATAGGTATGCCCATTAAAGTTTTGTTTTTAATTTTACTTTAATGGGTGGCTATTTGCCCCATTAAAAAATGATTATAAACTTTAATGGTTTAAATTAATGGGTTCATGGGGTTTTAAGGGAGGAATAATGGCAAATTAATGGGTTTTATATGCAGTAGTGATGATTAGCTATTGTGTGGAAATATGTTGCCTTAGAAACCAAAAAATAAATAAATTCTCTCTTTAGTATTTTATGGCAGTATTATAGGAATCAGGTTCACTTTGAAAAAGGAAGTCTGGTTACGCAAACTCAGAAACTATAATAGTTGAAAACATTATTAGATTATTAGCTCACCTGACTGAAAGTCAGGGTGAGCTTTTCTGATCACTTTTCGTCCGTCGTCCGGCGTCCGTCGTGAAGGTGGTGTTTGGGCCTTTTTCTCCCAAACCACTGGCCGCATATTAATGAAATTTCATGTGAGCAGGGGCTATACAAGGGCATTTTGATTTTTTGTCAAATTAGGTTTCAGCTCATATTGAGCAGAGGGATGGGGCAAAAATGCTCCATTTCTTAAAAAATCTTCTTCTCAAGAACCAGCAATAGCAGAAACTTGATATTTGGTATGCAGCTTCCTTTTGAGGTGTAGACTCAAATTGTTCAAGAGAAGTTTGTCGGGCATTATTTGCCTTCGTTATGGGAGGGGCAAACATTTTGGCCACGCCTAAAATTTCTATTTTCAGAACCGTCAGGTCGATTTGAACCAAATTTGATATGAGGTGATAATGGGTCATAAGTAGTTGATTGATGCAAAAAAAAATTTTCTCATTGCTCCGTGGGAACCTCGGGAGCTAAAAATAGGAAAAAACTTAAAACTGCCATATCTCCAAAACTACACGGCACAGGGAATTCTTATTTTGTATAAAGCTTACTTTTATCTAGTACAATAGAGTAGTTAAAAAAAATCCCTATCGGTTTGATCACAAGGTACTTTTTTCAGGACTTTGAAAAAGTGCTGAGTCAGCACTTTTTAACACTGTAGGCAATGGGAAAAAGATTAAAAAATCTTCTCCAGATCCAGCAGGCAGAATCTTTTGATATTTGGTATGCAACATTGTAGGGTGGATCTGGTTCAAGTTTGTTCAAATCGGCCCCCTGGGTTCATATTTAGGCTCAGTACAGGAGCCCGACTTCGAACTTAGTGCATTTCAGGCAAATTTCTTAAAAAATCTTCTTCTCCAGATCCAGCAGGCAGAATCGTTTGATATTTGGTATGCAACATTGTGGGGTGGATCTGATTCAAGTTTGTTCAAATCGTCTCCCTGGATTCATATTTGGGCTCACTATAGAAGCCCGAATTCGATCTTAGTGCATTTCAGGCAAATTTCTTAAAAAATCTTCTTCTTCAGATCGAGCAGGCAGAATCTTTTGATATTTGGCATGCAACATTGTGGGGTGGATCTGATTCAAGTTTGTTCAAATCAGCCACCTGGGTTTATATTTGGGCTCAGTATAGAAGCTCGAATTCGAACTTAGTGCATTTCAGGCAAATTTCTTCAAAAATCTTCTTCTCCAGATTCAGCAGGCAGAATCTTTTGATATTTGGTATGCAACATTGAGGGGTGGATCTGAGTCAAGTTTGTTCAAATCGGCCCCCTGGATTCATATTTGGGCTCACATTAGAAGCTCGAATTTGAACTTAGTGCATTTCAGGCAAATTTCTTAAAAAATCTTCTTCTCCAGATCCAGCAGGCAGAATGTTTTGATATTTGGTGTGCAACATTGTGGGGTGGATCTGATTCAAGTTTGTTCAAATTGGCCCCCTGGATTCATATTTGGGCTCACTATAGAAGCCCGAATTCGAACTTAGTGCATTTCAGGCAAATTTCTTAAAAAATCTTTTTCTCCAGATTCAGTAGGCAGAATCTTTTGATATTTGGTATGCAACATTGTGGGGTGGATCTGATTCAAGTTTATTCAAATCGGCTTCCTAGATTCATATTTGGGCTCACTATAGAAGCTCGATTTTGAACTTAATGCATTTCAGGCAAATTTCTTTGAAAATCTTCTTCTCAAGATCCAGCAGGCAGAATCTTTTGATATTTGGTATGCACCATTCTTAGGGGGTGAGATTCAAGTTTGTTCAAGCCAAGTCCCTAGGTCCATATTTGGACTCACTGTGGGAGCTTGAATTGTAACTTAGTTCAAAATGAGGAATTTTCTTTAAAAACCTTCTCAAGATCCAGCAGGCAGAATCTTTTGATATATGGTATGCACCATGCTTAGGGAGTGAGATTCAACTTTGTTCAAGCCAAGTCCCTAGGTCCATATTTGGACTCACTGTGGGAGCCCGAATTATAACTTAGTTCAATATGAGGAATATTCTTTAAAAATCTTCTTTTTTTTTGAATTCAATTCTCTGGGTTGATTTTTAGGCTACCATGTCAGGTGAGCGCCCTCAGGCCCCTTGGGGCCTCTTGTCATAGTTTGTGTTGACATGTTTAGTACATACCTATCTAAGTCTGAAATAAGTGTTCCTGAGTAACCAAATGTTGTCAGTTTTTTGCTTTGAAATATAATTATTGGGGCTTAACTTATGAGAATTGGAAATGATACTCGCAAACAATTCTAACAAGGAAAACAATGAGAATGAACTTTGATTCTCTCAAATGTTCATTTGATTCTTGTCACAAATTCTGAAAGTATCCTTAAAAGGTTTGGGAAATTCTACTAATTTTTGCTTCCTCATAATAAGGTAAACTTTTTGATTTAGCAATGGTTTCTCATGAAGTCTTGGCTGCCTATACAGGCAGCCAAGAAGACTTCACTAGAAACCACTACCAAGGCACTGTTCCTTTCCATCATCAAGACTGCCAAAAGCATGCGTGTTGGAACATGCATTCTTCATGGACCTGTAAGACGAGAAATTCACAAAAATTTGATCTTATACCTTAAGAGTTGAACTCTAGTAAATATATAAATATGAGGTTTGTATTTACTATGGAATATGTACTGGTTTCACTCACAGGGGTATAATTGTTATCTAAGATTCTACATGATTTAAAAACAGAGAATTGATTCTCTCTGCAAGAGTTTGCAAGAATCAAAACTGATTCTCATGAATCTGGACAAATTTTAAGGCCTGTGTTTGACCCTCTCCCTATCTCAACTCCAGTAAACTCAATGAGCTTGTTCCAAAAAAGGATCAGTCTCTGTTTAGAAGACACAATTGTTTTAAACATGTGATAATATTGGATACATTTGACAAGGGTTTTTTAGCTCACCGAAGGGAGCTAAACTTATCACTTGCCATCCGTCGTCGTCCATCCGATGTCCGTCCGGCGTCGTGAACATTTTTTCAAACAACTTCTCTGAAACTGCTAGGTCGATTTGCTCAGAACTTGGTGTGGATTTTCATTACCATATGTCAATTCAAGTTTGTTCAAATGAAATGGACATGCCCACTTGGGGCTCCATAGGGGGCATAAATCCGATAGCACCCTATGTATATTAGAGAAATTACTAAAAAATCTTCTTCTCCCACACAAGTGGGCAGAATCATTTGATATTTGGTATACAGCATTATGGGGTGGATCTTATTCAAGTTTGTTCAAATCGGCCCCCTGGATTCATATTTGGGCTCACTATAGAAGCCCAAATTCAAACTTAGTGCATTTCAGGCAAATTTCTTAAAAAATCTTCTTCTCCAGATCCAGCAGGCAGAATCTTTTGATATTTGGTATGCAACATTGTGGGGTGGATCTGATTCAAGTTTTTTCAAATAGGCCCCCTGGATTCACATTTGGGCTCAGTATAGAAGCCCGAATTCGAACTTAGTGCATTTCAGGCAAATTTCTTAAAAAATCTTCTTCTCCAGATCCAGCAGGCAGAATCTTTTGATATTTGATATGCAACATTGTGGGGTGGATCTGATTCAAGTTTGTTCAAATCGGCCCCCTGGGTTCATATTTGGGCTCAGTATAGGAGCCCAAATTTGAACTTAGTGCATTTCAGGCAAATTTCTTTCAAAATCTTCTTCTTAAGATCCAGCAGGCAGAATCTTTTGATATTCGGTATGCAGCATGCTTAGGGGGGTGAGATTCAAGTTTGTTCAAGCCAAGTCCCTGCGTTCATATTTGGGCTCACTGTGGTAGCCCGAATTATAACTTAGTTCAAAATGAGGAATTTTCTTTAAAAATCTTCTTCTTCAGATCCAGCAGTCGGAATGTTCTTATATTTGGTATGCAGCACCCTTAGGGGGGTGAGATTCAAGTTTGTTCAAGCCATGTCCCTAGGTCCATATTTGGGCTGACTGTGGGAGCTCGAATGATAACTTAGTTCAAAATGAGGAATTTCCTTTAAAAATCTTCTTCTTCAGATCCAGCAGTCGGAATGTTTGGTATGCAGCATTCTTAGGGGGTGAAATTAAAGTTTGTTCAAGCCATGTCCCTAGGTCCATATTTGGGCTCACTGTGGGAGCTTGAATTGTAACTTAGTTCGAAATGAGGAATTTTCTTAAAAAATCTTCTTCTTCAGATCCAGCAGTCGGAATGTTTTGGTATGTGGTGTGTAGCATCCTTGGGGGGGGGGGGGGGGGGGGGGGGGGGGGGGAGGCATTTTCTTTAAAAATCTTCTTCTTCAGATCCAGCAGTTGAAATGTTTTTATATTTGGTATGCAGCACCCTTAGGGGGTAAGATTCAAGTTTGTTCAAGCCATGTCCCTAGGTCCATATTTGGGCTCACTGTGGGAGCCCGAATGATAACTTAGTTCAAACTGAGGAATTTTCTTTAAAAATCTTCTTCTTCAGATCCAGCAGTCGGAATGTTTTGATATTTGGTATGCAGCATCCTTAGGGGGGTGAGATTCAAGTTTGTTCAAGCCATGTCCCTGGGTCCATATTTGGGCTCACTGTGGGAGCTTGAATTGTAACTTCGTTCGAAATGAGGAATTTTCTTAAAAAATCTTCTTCTTCAGATCCAGAAGTCTGAATGTTTAGATAGATAGATAGATAGATAGATAGATAGATAGATAGATAGATAGATAGATAGATAGATAGATAGATAGATAGATGGATGGATATGGATGGATGGGTGGGTGGATGGGTGGATGGATGGAGATGGATGGATGGATGGATGGATGGATATTTTATTTGTATAATTTTCTTACATACAAGTTAAATACAATAATAACAGATGCATTAGATATATTGTACAGGGGTAGCATGGACAAGATTGTCCGTCCTCCTGCCAGACCTAAAGTAAATTATTTTCAGATTTGAGACTGAAATGCGACATGAAATGGCTACACAGGTGTCACATGAAAAGCATGGTGTAGCAAAATCTGCTTGGGTTATAAGTATATAAGTGTGTAAATAGTTAAATACCTACATGTATAAATATCATTTATTTCAGTGGTTGAGACTACTGGTAGAAAAGTACTGCTATTGTTAGTTCTGACTGGGACATGTCTGGTTATCGAGTATTAGGAAGGGGAATGGGGCTCAATTTGTAATGTTGATTGGTCGGTTTGTTCCATTGCCTGTTTCCCAGCCTAAGCGGGTGGTGAACTACAAGACTTCTATTCCTATATATAGCAAGATTTAATCAGAGGGAGCTAGTTGTATTATTAACAACTACAAGTGCGTTGAGGAAAATGTAGAATGACGAGAGGGACTCTCATATTGTACGAGGTTTTGCAACCTGTCTACAGTCTGGACAGAATTGGTTCTTATATTTTACAACATTAGAATAATTTGATAAGTAACTTTTTATTAATTCTTTTTTAAAGCAGCTTTTAAATTTGAGATTTCTGAGTGTCTGATCCAATGAATTCCAGATGGTTGGTAAAGAATGTTTTGGAAGGACAGAGGAAAACTCCGTTCTTGGAGTAGATGTGTTCAGGTTCCCAGCTTGTTGGGTATTCATTGCAGCTGTGTCATCAAAGAATGTTTTAAGTGATTCGGGTAGATTTCTGCTCTTCCAGTCAAATATGAACGATGCCGCTTGCAGTCTATACTGATCCTGAAGTTTCAGTATCTTCTCATTTTAGAAGATGGGTTCTGTGTGACTCCTGTAGCTTTTGTTCGATATAATTCTCATGACTTGTTTCTGTTTTTTGAAAATAGCATTTATGATATATGACAGTACATGTGCTGTTTCATCAATAGTTTTTTTCATTAATTTCATGGATATATTAGAAAAGTCAACACAGTTTTTGTTAGAAAGTTTTGAGCAAATGGATAATATTTCAGCTGGGGATGTTTCTATTAAGAAAAAACTTTTAGGGTTCTTTTGGTCCATGTAATCAAGTGGATCTATGCCTTCAACTGGTTTTTCCCCTGTTAGCAGTGTTTGAACCTACTTCTGAAAAGTAATTGTTAAAGGATTCTGCAATTTGACCTGGAGTGGATAGTGTATTATTTTTATATATCATCCTCCCAGTTAGATTTTTTCCGAAGTTCTGGGCAATTTTAGTGTATCCTTCAGAATAGCCCACATGTGCTTCATGTTATTTTTATTTTCTGCAAGTATTGTTCTGTAGTAAATATTTTTGCTTTTCCTCTTTAGTTGATTGAATATTTTACAATAAGCTTTATATTTATCTATGTTGGAGATAGTTGGATGCGATAGTGTTTTAGCTAGGAGTGAATTTTTAGTCATTGATGACTTAAGTAAGTCACTTGTCATCCAGGGATCTCTTTTGATATATTTTGTTTTTCGTGTAGGGAATGTGAGTGGGAAGGTCTGTTCAAATGCTTGTAAATACTCATCCAAGAATTTTTCGTACGCTTGATCTGTAGAGAGACAACCATACACTGCGGCAAACGAAAGATTATTCAAAGTTTCCTTAAACTCTGTAATATTTCTGTCACTAAAAATCCGAACGGGTCTCCTGGTATTGATGGACCTATGTTGATCTTTTTGAGATTATTCTACATAGAATGTCGCAAAGTGATCAGATACGTCTGTAATTATAATGCCACAATCGAAATTTACTTTTCAATTAGTGTGAATGTGATCATTTAGGGTTGCTGAGTGCTCAGTGACTCGGGTAGGTTTAGTAATCACTGGGAGATAACCACGTTCGAACATCTTATCTGTAAACTCAGCAGTTTTTGGGTGCATTTCCGAATTGAGTAAATCAATATTGAAGTCACCTATTAAGGAAGCCTTGGTATGGGATTTATTCAAGTTTGTCATTATGGCTTCAATCTGTTCTATGAATTCATTGATATCGGCTCTGAGAGCTGTATTAGGTCAGTATATAACTCCAACAATGTACAAGCTTTTTTTGTTAGGATTAATCTCGATGAACAGTGTTTCAATTACATGTGGAATAAAGATAGATAATTCGGGTCTGGGTTGATGCTCCAAGGTATCTTTAATAAATAAACCTACTCCCCCCCCCCCTCCCCCACCCACCATCATCATTATCTGGCCGTGTTTTATATTCAAATGGGTGGTAGCCTAATTGTGAAAATTTCGGAAATGGCAATAATATCAAACACATTTTCATTATCTTGCGTATCACATAATAAATTTTTAAAACTATCCCAGTTCGAATTTAAGCTTCAGCAATTAAGACCTAGCAGAGATATGCCCTTTCGCGAATCAGATAACTTTTGTGAGACTTCCGACGGCAAGTAGTAGTTGCATGAATGATTCATGATCGAATATGGATTTGTAAGAGTGCCACAGTCATGTCCATCTGTTCTGCTTGTAAAGTCATGTTATTTATTTGTCTTGAGTTCACCAAGATTTATCTCATCTGTTGTGGTATCCTTTTGGGTTATTTTCATTTAAATTGTACCATTTTCCAATAAGTCTCAACACATAATAAATGAATTGTGGGAATCTACATTCGGAGACATAACCAGTCACCATGCTTTCATGCGAATTCAAATTAAATATTGTAAAAAAGAACATAAATACAAAACAAGCCATTAAATTAATGAAGTTGGGAGTAAGAAATGTAACTAAAGTTATTCCAGAGATCTCTAGAAAGTGAGGCGATGAATTTCATTCAAAGGATGTTTTTTGCTTGTTTTTGAGAACTTAATTCACTGAGCTGTTTTAGATGACCAACTTGCATGGGTAGGGAAAATATTTATTGCATTGAAGATGGGGCAAGTGTGGTTCAAGATATTCCACAAACTTTTGCTTTACACAAAATAGTCCGTCCTGAAATTTAACAAAGTTTACATCACATGATATTTCTTTCACTGAGAAGGGGGGACGGGGTGGTACAAAACATTTCTTGAGACTAGGGGCTAGGGTAATGCAAAATATTTCATATAGTTTTTGCTGTATACAATGTAGACAGCAATAACATTAGGAAAGTTTACATCACATAGGATTCTTTTCACTGAATGGGGAGGGGGATGGTGCAGAATATTTCACTTGTTTGTGTACAGGTTAGACAGCAGTGACATTAGTAAAAGTTTACATCACATGGGAATCATTTCCATGGGACAGGGGTGGGGCACTGAGGTTGTGCACAATATTTCAAAATTTTTTTTCTATATACAAAATACACAGCAGTCACATTAGCAAAGCTCACATCACATGGCATTAAATTCCCTGAGGGGAGGGTGTGCTGGGTTAGTACAAAATATTTCATAACGTTTTTGCTGTATACAAATTAAACAGTAGTAACAGTAGGAATGTTTACATAACATGAAATACGTTTCCCAAAAAGTGTGGGGAGGGGGGCGGGGTGGTACCAAATGTTTCATAAAGTTTTGATGAACACGAAGAAGACAGTAGTGATACTAGGAAAAGTTTACATCACATGACGTTTATTTCACTGAGACTGAGGAAGGGGCTGAGATGGTACAAACTATTTACAAAACAAACAAAAAAGTCAGAAGGGGTAGAACAAGAACAAATTATAAAACTTTTGTTGTGTACAAAAAAAAAATCATTACTGACCTCAGCAAAGTTTAGGGTTGTTTTGTACAAAATAGTCAGTAGTGACCTTTATTAATGTTTGGAGTGGCACAAAGCATTTCTTAAAACTTGACACGTTTGTTTCCACAAAATAGTCAGTAGTGACTCAAGGTTCAAAACATTATGCTGTATATAGATTTGTTAGCAGTGACCACTGGTTATGTTTAAGTCGTATGAAATTTTTTTTTCACTGAGGATGGGTCAAGGTTGGTACCAAAAATTCCAAACGTTTGCTCTACACAGCTAGTCAGTGCTGAACTAGGTAACATTTACACACAAAAGTTTTCATTCACTGGGCCTGGGTGTGGGGGTCATATAAATTATTTTATAAAATATTTGTCATGTACAAAGTAAACGGAAATAATATTTGTCATGTACAAAGTTAACGGTAATAACAGTGGGAGATTTTACATCACATGAAATTCATTTCCAAGAGGGGGAGGTGGGGGTGGGGTGGCTGGAGTCGGTGGTACAAAATATTTTATAAAAAGTTTTCTGTATACACAGTCGACAGTAGTGACATTAGGCAAGGTTGAACATGACATGGGATTCATTTCTCTGGGGTGGTACAGAATATTTCATGAAATTTCGTACCATCCCTGACCCACCCTCAGTGACATGAATCTCATGTGATGTTAATGTTTCCTGGGGTCGTACAAAATATTTCAGAAATTTTTTTGCTGTATACAAAGTAGACGGTAGTAATATTATGAAAGCTTACATCTTATTAGGTTCAGTTTCCCGATGGGGTGGGGTATGAGAGGTACGAAACATTTCATAGAATGTTTGCTGTATACAAGTAGGCAGTTATAACATTTGGAAAGTTTAAATCACATGAGCTTCGTTTCCCTGAAGGAGGTGGAGAGGGGGGGGTCTAGGATGGTACAATATATTTCATAAAATTTTGATGTTTACAGAGTAGGCAGTAGTGACACCAGGAAACATTAACATCACATGAGATTTATTTCACTGAGGGTGGATCAGGGGTGGTACAAAATAGTCATTAGGAACCCTTGGTGAGGTTGTGGTGGTATAAAAGAATCTATAAAAACCTTTGTTGTGTACAAAATAGTCATCAAAATAGTTTACATCACATGAGATTCGTTTCCCTGAAGGAGGTGGAGGTGGGGGGGGGGGGGGGGAGTCTGGGGTGGTACAATATATTATATAAGATTTTGATGTATACAAAGTAGGCAGTAGTGACACCAGGAAACATTAACATCACATGAGATTCATGTCACTGAGGGTGGGTCAGGGGTGGTACGAAATAGTCATTAGAAACCCTTGGTGAGGTTGTGGTGGTATAAAATAATTTATAAAACCTTTGTTATGTACAAAATAGTCATTAGTAATCTTGGTAAAGTTTAGAGTTGTACAAAATATTTAAAAAAAAAAAAAAACTCGAAACGTTTGCTTAAACAAAATAGTTAATAGTTAATCTTAGTAAAATTTGGGGTGGTACAAGGACATTTCTTTCACTGAGGATGGAGCAAGGGTGTTACAGAGCATCCTGTAAATGCTAGTCAGTAGTGAACTTTGCACCACATGAGAATACATTCACTGGGGATGGGGCTGGGGTGGTACACATATTTCACAAGACTTTTACTGCATACAGAGTAGACAGTAGTGACCCTAGTTAGACTTTAAATCACATGAGATTTCTTTCAAAGGCATGAGACTTAGGTACTACAAACATTTCATAAAACCCCTGGTACATGTATAAACAAAGTAGACAGTTGTGAAACTAGGAAAAGTTTACATCACATGAAATTTCTTTCTTTGTGCCATAATTCCATAAAACGTTTACACCACTTAACATTTCTTCCACTGAAGAATACGGTTTAAATCACATAACATTACTTACATTGGAGAAGGGAGGGGGGGGGGGGGGAGGGGGTTGTTAGTTCGAAACATTCCATAGATGTTTGCCATATACAAGATAGTCAGAGATTACATTTAGTAAATTTTAGATCACATGAGTTTTCATTCACAGAGGATGGGGCTGAAGTGGTTCAGACATTTGATAGACTTCTTGCTGTATACAAAGTAGACAGTGTTGGCACCAGAAAAAGTTTACATTACATGATATGTCTCTCCCTGGAGGAAGGGGTGGTCTGGGATGGTAAAGAACACTTCCTGAAACTTATGTTGCATACAAGTGGTGGTCCATACATTTTAAAGAACTTTTGCTGTATACAATGTAGACAGTGGTGACACTAGAAAAAGTTTACCTTACATGAGATTTCTCTCCCTGGGGGTGGGGCTGGGGTAGTACAAAAACGCTTCATAAAACTTCTGTTGCCTACAAATAGACAGTAATGGCACTGGGAAAAGTTTTCATCATATGTGACAGTGGTGCTAGACATTTCTTGAACATTTATTGCATACAAAATTTAAAAGTTTGCATCACATGAGATTTCTCTCATTGATGATGGAGCTGAGGTGGTACAAACATTTCATAACATTTTTACTGTTTCCAAAAGCGACAGCAATGACTCTAGGAAACTTTTACATCCCATGAAATTTTAATCACTGGGAATGTTGTCTGAGGGAGTACAAATGTTCCATAAAACATTTGATGTTTTTAAAGTAGACAGTAGTGGTGCCAGAAAAAGTAAACTTTACACCACATGAGATTTCACTCAATGGGGATGGGGCTGGGGTGGTATAAATATTTCCTAACTCTTTCACTGCATACAGAGTAGACAGTATTGACCCTTGTTAAAGTTTACATCACATGAGATCTCTTTCAAAGGGTTGAGACTTAGGTACTACAAACATTTCATAAAACCTCTGGTACATGTATATACAAAGTAGACAGTTGTGAAACTAGGAAAAGTTTACATCACATGAAATTTCTTTCACTGTGCCATAATTCCATAAAACATTTACACCACATAACATTTCTTCCACTGAAGAATACGGTTTAAATCACATAACATTACTTACATTGAAGAGAGGGGGGGGGGGGGGGGGGGGTAGTTCGAGACATTCCATAGTTTGCCATATACAAGATAGTCAGAGATTACATTTAGTAAATGTTAGATCACATGAGTTTTCATTCACAGAGGATGGGGCTGAAGTGGTTCATACATTTGATAGACGTCTTGCTGAATACGAAGTAGACAGTGTTGGCACCAGAAAAAGTTTACATTACATGATCTGTCTCTCCCTGTAGAAGAGGGTGGGCTGGGGTGGTAAAGAACACTTCCTGCAACTTATGTTGCATACAAGTTAGTGGTGCATACATTTTAGAGAACTTTTGCTGTATACAATGTGGACAGTGGCGACACAAGAAAAGGTTTAGCTTACATGAGCTTTCTCCCCCTGGGGGTGGTGCTGGGGTGTTACAAAAACACTTCATAAGACTTCTGTTGCCTACAAATAGACAGTGATGACACTGGGAAAAGTTTACATCATATGTGACATTGATGCTAGACATTTCTTGAACATTTATTGCATACAAAATTTGAAAGTTTGCATCACATGGGATTTCTCTCAGTGATGATGGAGCTGAGGTGGTACAAACATTTCATAACATTTTTTCTATATACAAAAGAGACAGCAGTGACTCTAGGAGATTTTTACATCACATGAAATTTTAATCACTGGGAATGTTGTCAGTACAAACATTCCAAAACATTTGCTGTTTTTAAAGTAGAGAGTAGTGACCCCAGGAAAAGTTTACATCACATGGCAACTCTTTCATTAAGGATGTTGCCAAGGTGGTGGAAACACTTCATAAAGCCCTCGATCTACACACGGTAGACAGTAAAGCACCTTGGATGAGATTTCTCTCCCTGTGGGTAGGGCTGGGGTGATACCAGGATGTTGCTGAGGTGGTGGAAACATTTCATAAAGCCCCTGCTGTACACAAGATAGACAGTAAAGCACCTTCGATGAGATTTCTCTACCTGTGTGGGGGGGGGGGGGGGGGGGTGGCTGGGGTGATACAAAACATTTCTTAGATTTTCTACTGTATACACAGTAGAGAGCAGTTGGTCCAGTAAATGTTTAAATCACTTGAGATAGTGATTTCTTGAACATTTCTTAAACAATGAGCATTGACAGTCTGGAGGTGATTTCTTGGGCATTTCCTGAATATTTACTGCATCCAAAATAGACAGTAGTGATACTTGGTGGATGTTCTAATATTTCCAGTGGGATGGGGAAGTAAGCATTACACTTCAAGGAAAGTTTACATCACTTGACATCTCTTTCACTGATGATGGTGTTAAGGTGGTACATGTAGAGACATTTCATAAACCTTTTGCTGTATACAAGGGAAACATAAATGCCACTTCAAAGGGTTTACATCCCATCAGTTTTCTCTCCCTGTGGGTGGGGCTGAGGTGATACAAAACATTTCCTAGACCCCCTGCTGTATACACAACAAAACCGCGAGGCCGATTTGAACCAAATTTTACATGAGTGCTTATTGGGTCATAAGTACCTAATTTATGCCGAAATTTTTTCCCCATAGCCCCGTGGGAACCACAGGAGCTAAAAATAGAAAAAATGAAAACGCTCATATCTCCAAACTACACGGCACTGAGAATTCTTATTTGTTGTGAAGCTTCCTTAGGACCAACAGAATGGAATGATCAAAAAAAATTGCCATCGGTTTTATCATGGGGTACTTTTTGGGGAGTTTGAAAAAGTGCTGAGTCAGCATTTTTTAACACTGTGGGTAATGGGAAAAAACATAAGACTACTTTTCTCCGAAAGCACTGCTCCAAAAGCTTTAAAATTTCACATATAACATCTTTGGAAGATTGTTTCACATGTTTATTGAAATGAATTGCCTGGGTGGATATTTGGGCTCTCTAGGGGAGCCCAAATGTTTAAATTAGTGCAGTATGAGGAGTATTTTTGAAAAATCTTCTTCTTCAGATCTAGCAATAAGAATGTTTTGATATTTGGTATGCAGCATCCTTAGGGGGGTGAGATTGAAGTTTGTTGAAGCCAAATCCCTGGGTTCATATTTAGGCTGAAAATTTGGGGTCCCGTTGTGTACTTTGAAATTCTGGACGAAAATCGGAAAAAATTTTTTTTTGTTTTTTCTGCGTTTCGGTCAATTTTAAGACAAAAAAATTTTTTTTTTTTTCCCCTGAAAATTTGGGGTGCGGGTGGGACTTAGAAAATTTTGGACCAAAATCCGAAAAAATTTTTTTTTGTTTTTTATGCATTTCTGTCAATTTTAAGACAAAAAAAAAAAAAATTTTTCCCCTGAAAATTTTGGGTCAGCCAAATCCCTGGGTTCATATTTAGGCTGAAAATTTGGGGTCCCGTTGTGGACTTTGAAATTTTGGACCAAAATCCGAAAAAATTTTTTTTTGTTTTTTTATGCATTTCTGTCAATTTTAAGACAAAAAATTTTTTTTTTTTTTCCCCCTAAAAATTTTGGGTCCGGGTTGGACTTCGAAAATTTTGGACCAAAATCCGAAAAAAATTTTTTTTTGTTTTTTCTGCGTTTTGGTCAATTTTAAGACAAAAAAAAAAAAAATTTTTTTTCCCTGAAAATTTGGGGTCTGGGTGGGACTTAGAAAATTTTGGACGAAAATCCGAAAAAAATTTTTTTTGTTTTTTATGCATTTCTGTCAATTTTAAGACAAAAAAAAATTTTTGTTTTTCCCCTGAAAATTTGGGGTGCGGGTGGGACTTACAAAATTTTGGACCAAAATCCGAAAAAATATTTTTTTGTTTTTTATGCATTTCTGTCAATTTTAAGACAAAAAAAAAAAAAAAAATTTTTTCCCTGAAAATTTTGGGTCCGGGTGGGACTTAAATTTTGGACCAAAATCGGAAAATTTTTTTTTTGTTTTTTATGCATTTCTGTCAATTTTAAGACAAAAAAAATTTTCCCCCCCCCCCCCCCCCCCTAAAAATTTTTTTTTTTGTTTTTTATGCATTTCTCTCAATTTTAAGACAAAAAAAAAAAAAAAAAATTTTCCCCTGAAAATTTGGGGTCCGGGTGGCCCAAAATCCGAAAAAATTTTTTTTTGTTTTTTCTGCGTTTTGGTCAATTTTAAGACAAATTTTTTTTTTTTTTTTTCACCCTGCTTTTCTTGGGAGGGGGCGTATGCAGCTTATTCAAGTCAAGTCCCTGGTTTGATATTTAGACTACCGTGTCAGGTGAGCACCCTCAGGCCCCCTGGGGCCTCTTGTTTCAATATTTCTTGAACATTCACTATATTCAAAAAAGGCACTAATGATGCTACGTGGATGTTTTAAATATTTCAGTGGGATGGGAGAGTAAGCATCGCACTTCAGAGGCCCATTACTCAAAATGAAGTAGGTGTGTATATGGGCTGGGGGGGGGGGGGGGGGTCATTGACAGACTGGATGTTGGGGGAATAGAGGAGGAGCATTACCATCCTCTATTATAGGGTTTATTTTCATTAGAAATGGCTGTAATTTGTTTCTAAATATCTGTAAGGGGCCTGATTTGCTTTTTGCTTTGGCTATCTTTGTATTTGATAATTATTTTTCCATTACTACTCCAAGAGTCTTCACACTATCACATTCCTTTGCCTTTTTTTATCAGTCTGCTATTTATATCAATTAGGTCTTCCCTTATAATTACCTTTTGCCCTTTTAACAATCTTCTCTTCTGAATTACCAGATTTTTAGCTCACCTGACTGAAAGTCAGGGTGAGCTTTTCTTATCACTCTTCGTCCGTCATCTGTCCGTCCGTCGTCCTGCGTGAAGGTGGTGTTTAAGCCTCTTTCTCCTAAACCACTGGCCACATTTTAATTAAATTTCATGTAAGTAGTGGTTATATAGGGGCATTTGGGGTTTTCTTCAAATTGGATTTCTGCTCATATTGTGGAGTGGGGTGGGGCTAAAATGCACAAAATTTTAAAAAATCTTCTTCTCATGAACCAGCCATAGCAGAGACTTGATATTTGGTATACAGCTTCCATTTGAGGTGTAGACTCAAGTTTGTTCAAGAGAAGTTTGACGGGCAATATTTACCTTTGTTCTGAGAGGGGCAAGAATTTTTGCCCCGCCCAAAATTTCTATTTTCTGAACCCAGAGGCCGATTTGAACCAAATTTAATATGAGGTATTATTGGGTTATAAGTACTGGATTTATGCCCAAAAAATTTTTCCTGCAGCCCTGTGGGAACCACAGGAGCTAAAAATAGAAAAAAATTAAAATACCCATATCTCCAAAACTGCACTGCACCGAGAATTTGTATTTGGTGTGAAGCTTCCTTAGGACCAACAGAAAGGATTGGTAAAAAAAAAATTGCCAACGGTTTTATCATAGGGTACAGTTTCAGGACTTTGAAAAAGTGCTGAGTCAGTACTTTTTAACACTGTAGGCAATGGGAAAAACATTAAAAAATCTTCTTCTCCAGATCCAGCAGGCAGAATCTTTTGATATTTGATATGCAACATTGTAGAGTGGATCTGATTCAAGTTTGTTCAAATTGGCCCCCTGGGTTCATATTTGGGCTCAGTTTTGGAGCCCGATTTTGAACTTAGTGCATTTCAGGCAAATTTCTTCAAATATTTTCTTCTCCAGATCCAGTAGGCAGAATCTTTTGATATTTGGTATGCAACATTGTGGGGTGGATCTGATTCAAGTTTGTTCAAATCGGCCACCTGGGTTTATATTTGGGCTCAGTATAGTAGCCCAAATTTGAACTTACTGCATTTCAGGCAAATTTCTTTGAAAATCTTCTCCAGATCCAGCAGGCAGAATCTTTTGATATTTGGTATGCAACATTGTGGGGTGGATCTGATTCAAGTTTGTTCAAATCAGCCCCCTGGGTTTATATTTGGGCTCAGTATAGGAGCCCAAATTTGAACTTAGTGCATTTCAAAATTTGAATTTGAAAATCTTCTCAAGATCCAGCAGGCAGAATCTTTTGATATTGGGTATGCACCATGCTTAGGGGGGTGAGATTCAAGTTTGTTCAAGCCAAGTCCCTGGGTTCATATTTGGGCTCACTGTGGTAGCCCGAATTATAACTTAGTTCAAAATGAGGAATTTTCTTTAAAAATCTTCTTCAGATCCAGCAGTCGGAATGTTTTGATATTTGGTATGCAGCATCCTTAGGGGGGTGAGATTTAAGTTTGTTCAAGCCATCTCCCTAGGTCCATATTTGGACTCACTGTGGGAGCCCGAATGATAACTTTGTTCAAAATGAGGAATTTTCTTTAAAAATCTTCTTCAGATCCAGCAGTCGGAATGTTTTGATATTTGGTATGCAGCATCCTTAGGGGGTTGAGATTCAAGTTTGTTTAAGCCATGTCCCTAGGTCCATATTTGGACTCACTGTGGGAGCTTGAATTGTAACTTAGTTCAAAATGAGGAATTTTCTTTAAAAATCTTCTTCTTCAGATCCAGCAGTCGGAATGTTTTGATATTTGGTGTGCAGCATCCTTGGGGGGTGCGATTCAAGTTGTTAAAGCCAAGTCCCTGGGTTCATATATGGGCTCCCTGTGGGAGCCCGAATTATAACTTAGTTCAATATGAGGAATATTCTTTAAAAATCTTTTTTTTTTTTTAGATCCACTGGTCAGAATCTTTGGATATTTGGTATAAGCTTTTCTTAGGAGGAGCAGATGCAACTTGTTGAAATCAATTCTCTGGGTTGATATTTAGGCTACCATATCAGGTGAGCGCCCTCAGGCCCCTTGAGGCCTCTTGTTTCATATTCTTTTCTCATTTTTTCCAGAGTTCTATCAAGATCTTCGGTTTTGACAAGGGGTCTCAACGGCTGATCCAGATGTTCTCTGGTGACCAACGATTTCAGTTTTGAATTCATGTTATTTATTTCTAATCAGATTTTGTCTAATTGGGTTCCTTTAGTTTGTTTAGTGTCCTTAGTTTTTGATTTTGATCTATCAGTGGAGAAATGAATCAATTGTTGCCCGGAGGCTCCGGTTTATATTTTTTTCTGAACTGCAGAAAAATATAACATACTGTCATCAAATAGGGGAATACGAATTCCACAAATTTTTGATTGTTCGACAATCTCGTTCATATCTCCTCTTAAATGGCTGCAACTCGCGTGTACTACTCTGTTATGAAGTTAATTTCTATTTTTAGATGAACGTAAGGCATTTGACAGTACACACAAACAGATGTATTAAGGTTATTCTCCCACCAACAAATTCACTCCACTTCAATCCGCCATTTTCCGAGATTAAAGATGTTTTGATATGTGGTGTGTAGCATCCTTAGGGGGGTGAGATTTAAGTTTGTTAAAGCCAAGTCCCTGGGTCCATATTTGGGCTCCCTGTGGGAGCCTGAATTATAACTTGGTCAATATGAGGAATTTTTCTTTAAAAATCTTCTTCAGATTCAGCAGTCGGAATGTTTTGATATTTGGCATGCAGCATCCTTAGGGGCTGAGATTGAAGTTTGTTCAAGCCAAGTCCCTGGGTTCATATTTGGGCTCACTGTGGGAGCCTGAATGATAACTTAGTTCAAAATGAGGAATTTTCTTTAAAAATCTTCTTCTTCCGATCCAGCAGATGAATGCTTTTGATATTTGGTATGCAGCATCCTTAGAGGGGTAAGATTCAAGTTTGTTCAAGCCATGTTCCTAGTTCCATAAAATTTGTCTCTCATGACTTCATTCCTTTGTAGTGTTGATGAACCATGTCTAACTGAATGTGACCCCAAATACTTCTTTGAACCACTTTGGCCGGTGAGTGATTAAGGCTCCTTGGGGCCTCTTGTTTAGGTAAAAGATTAAATTGTTTGATTGCTAAAAATAAAATCATAGTTCTGATGTATAATTTTGATAGTTATTTTGGGTGGTATATGATATCTGCCATGTCGGTTTTTGCAACCAATCTACTTTTGGGGTAAATGACTGATACAATCCTTGGAATAAAGTAGAACTTGCTTGAGAAGTAGAACAAATTCGGATGGATTTGATTACAGGTAGTAAGTTAGAAAAGCTGACTGTTGGATTTGAATAAATCGCACAGGCACTCTGGTTTTCGTATCATGTAAAACTCTATGACATGATAGAGTATGGTTGTTAAAAGAGCTGTTGATGTCCACTAAACAACCAACATTGATATGATTTGCCTCAAGTGAAGAACTATTAACTGGTTGGGTGCTGGAAGCCACTATCATGGCTCTGTTGAAATGTGTTGAAAGGCACTATAGTGACTTTACACTGTGTGTGTTAGCTTGGTAGTAGAAAAGAATGTTTCCACAAAATTTTTTGTGCTAAAGGTGCTCTCCAGTAAATTGTAACAAAATAATTATGAACAAAATCCCATTAAATCAAGGCTTATTTTGCTGGAGGCATGGTATCTATGAAAAATAATACTTGCATTACAAATCATCCTTTAAAAAATAATTAAGCACTTTACCAGATAATATAATCCATTATAACGCCACACAAAGTAGATCTTCAGTTTCTCAGGCCATTATTTGTGAAATTGCATGCGGACGAGCGTTTTTTTATTTTATTTTTTATTTCAGTAATTTCTTCTTCGCCATCAGAATTTCATATTCTTGGTTCAAGTTTTAGGCCTCATAATCTACAGAATAGCATGGGTGGTGGTGTATTTCATCCCTTGAGTGCAAGAAGGCTTTGCAATGCTAAAGCATTGCAAAGCCTTCTTGCACTCAAGGAACAAATTCATCAATTTTTTTAACTTGGGTAAAATTTCAGACATAAACCATTTAATTATTATTTTTTTAAAGTTTAAATTGGTTATAAAAAGAGAGCATGCGGCAGCCAAAAGGACCATGTGGGAGGGCCTGAGAAACAGATTTTTTATTTTTTTAGGCCTAACTTGTTTGACTGACCTCAGAAGCTGTTTGACAGATATCAGAGAACTCTGTCAAATAATATATGATGGGTATTAAGCCAAATACCAATGAGGCTGAACAAGGTTTCTGATGGTATGGGAAGTTGTCTTTAGAATATTAATAATTCATTAATAAGGTTTTATCTCATTTTTTTTTAGGTTGGCATGTTTTAGTATTTATAATTGCTGGTCTTGTGTGTTTTATACCTGGAGGTAAGTTAGTTATGTTCAGGAATAGTCCAGTCAATCTGATACTTAAAAAACAAGAAATTGCTATAAAAAAGATTTTGCTTTTAACGAAGCATATATGTCTAAATAACATCTTGCTAAAAATCCCAAAAAATCCCACAATTGGAAATTATATTTTTGATGACTTATTTCTTCGTGAGATAATAAAAATAGTCAAATTATACTCCAACTGCCAAGAAATTGCTATACAAATGTTTGTATTGTTTTTGGGCAGGAATTAGTTTGCAAAATAACATATGAAAAATCCCCATTAATCCAATCACAGGAAAATGGTTACTTTGGGGTGAAAACATCGAAGAATTCAATAAAATCAGCAAAAAATGTAATTTGCTCAATACTCATTAAAAGAGTTCAAACAATCATATTTTTATACTAAAACCAATGGCCCAGACTTAGCTGGTGCAACCTCAATATTATTAAGGGCCATACACAAATTTTGAATCCCCCAATCCCCAAAATTTGCATACAATACCGAAAATTAAAAGTCCAATCTGGCCCTCGATACTTTTAGTACTTGCGCATGTGCAGTACCCAGGAAGAGACCGGAATTAGCCCAAACATCATTCTTCTGTTTGGCCCAAAGTCAGTAACAATTGAACTGACATCTGTGCTTTAAATTATCATTTTTGAAGATGCCAGACACAAATCAATGATGATTTTCATGGAATCAACAGTGTAACAGGATGCTGGATGTGAATAACGGTGGTTTCGGATATTCAGGGCTGTAACTGTATAATTTTTATCTAAATTATTCATGTTCCCCAATTTCGTGATCTGATTCTGAACATCGTCATTGTAATATGACTCCACTGTTTTTTTGTTACTATTACTTCCCTTCCCTCTCCTGAACACTCCTGTTATACTCTCAAGCTCTTTCGGGTTTTTTATTGAAGAATTTTTTATTAAATTCTTGGGAGTTTAACTTGTAAACAGAATAGGTATTTTGTTTATCCTCTATGTTTACGTCCTGTCTATTTCAGTTCAAGACGTTTTTGTACTCTTGCATCTTCTGCATTGTTTTTTCTTCATATGACGATCTAGCTTTGCATCAGGTGGTTGTTGATCGGTTACTGACTTTGGGCCTTTGTTGTGCCTGTTGTTGATTAGTTTCCATTTTTTTCTCTTGACGACGTCTGTTCAATAATCTTTTGGATTCGTATTAATTCAATGTTTAGTTTAAAAATAATTACTCTTTTTCTATTAGGATACATAGTATATCTTATTCCAGTAGTTTAGCTTTAATTAGTTAGTGGTTGTCCACACCTTGGGCTCATGAGGTTCCCTTGGGGCACTTGGGCTTCATTCCAAATTTTTTGAAAAATTTTATTCAAAATTTTTTTGTTTTGTCTATGTTATGTATCCTTGTGATGTTTATTTTTGGGAGTGCAGCGGCCTTATGTTTTTGACTTCATTATTATTGTTGCCATTATAATAATTGGTACTTAGTGTAAGTCCAAGAAGCCTCGGAATAAGGCTTGTTGTTTGCTGATAGTCCTTCAATACTTATACTATGGGATGCGAACGTTGGAAATGGGTGTTAACTTGTGTGGTGGACGGTGAAGTTCTGATGGGAACCTTCACCGCTGGCTAATACTAGTCTTTCAGTCTCTTTTTCAGAGGAACAAGAACATGGTGATGGTCTTTTGACACCTGTTCGTTACATGCTGCTGTCGTTGCACTCTGATGAGCCCCGCTCTGATGAGTAAAACAGAGCTAGCTGCCAAGGTGCTCATTACATAACTGCACAGGATTAAAGCTGGAGTAGCTTAATTCTCTGCATGCAGCTAGCTCGACCGGTGCAGTGGTTGGCCCTTTTAAGGGAGCCGAGATGCCAGGTAGTTCCGTTGTGGTCGAGTAGTATAATGTGGATAGAGCAAGCACCTTATAATATAAAAGCTCACCCAGTGACGATGGCAATAAGGAGAAGAAGCCTTTAAGTTTCTCTACGGGATGCTTGGCGAGATCTGGGAACCCTCTCCATCCTGTTTGCATTCGGGCCAACTGTATCCATTGCGAGAAACTATAATGAGTCAGAACACGCGTCGGATGTTCCTTCCACAATGCAGTTGGCGTTGGTTGCGGTTATGGCTTCTTCTTACATGGAAGTACACGCCAAGGGGATTAGCCTACAAGTTTCTCAACGGGATACTCGGTGAGATCTGGAGCCAGAACGCGAGTTGGAGAGCGTTCTTCCATCTCGTTAGCAGTTGGGGTCGACTGTTTGTCCGTTGTGAGAAACTTTTATGAATCGGAGCAATGCTCCTTCCACACTTCATCCGGTGTCGGCTGTTGTTACAGCTTCCTCTACTTCCAGGAAAAAGCATGTTAAGGGGTAGAAGGCTACAAGTTTCTAAACAGAACGCTCAGCGAGGTCTGGAGCCAGACCGCGAACTGGAGATCCCTCTCTGTTCCGTCAGCAGTTGGGGCCGACTGTTTTTGCTTCGAGAAACTTCAGTGAGTTGGGATGCCCGTTCATGCTTGCAGTTCTGGACACTCCTTCCACACTGCAGCCAGGGCCTGTTGCAGCTATGGCTTCTTCCTCTGCTTCATCGATGAAGCACGTTAGACCGCAGACTAGCTATCCGACTTCACATGTTTATGCTGTTCCACAGAGATGTTCCCAGTCTTCACCATCGAAGTCGGATTAACCTGCAGCTGGTCGTTCGAAGAATTTTTATACGGGACATGCATCGAAGATCTGTCGACAGATCTCCATCCTGTGAGAAGCATGTGGTGAAGAAGCAGATAATCGCTGCTCTGAAAGCCTCGTTCACAGACCTGCTGCCACAGATTGCACAGCGTATTGCAGCATCCCAGTAGTCGCAGGTTCTGTCATCAACAGTCTCCGGTGGTGAGCTGTTGGACGGTGCTGTGTTGGTCCAGTCATCTGCACATTCGGATGGTGTTGACCATATTTCAGATGGAACATTCAGATGGTGAGAGGGCTAAGGAGGTTGATTCTCCAGCCCTCATCGAACTGCACATTAAGACTATGAATTTGTATTCATAAGCTCTTTGAATCTTGTTCCATCTGAACAAAAGTCTGAATTTGCTCGGCAGAAAACAGCTTAAGGTACCGGGCGAAGGAAAGACGAAGATCTTCCTTCCTGGATCTTTCGGCTCAGGTGTTGAAGGCTTTTGGTCTGATTAACAACGCCTCCCTTGGCGTAGCAATAGTATAAGAAAGGTAATGATCTATTCCTTATGAATAGAAGATCGAGTGCTCATAGATAGGCTGAGACAGCTGTCTTGTTGGGAATAGAGCCATTAGAAGGAATAAGTATGTCTTTTCCTTTTCAGTGTTGTATTCCTAGGCGTCAGAGACATTTAGTACTATTGTGAATGCCATAGTAGACTTATGTACAGTTAGAGCGGTCTTTTCTTATACATTAGCGGCTAACAACGTAAGTCTCCGTTTAGTGAGCTGTCTAAGTCTGCAGGGTAACACACAGATATCTGTTTTCACCGATATATGACTTTTAGGCTGTGTTAGCTATGCTGAGACCGCTAGCTTTTTGGAATAAGGCTGTTAGAAGGAAAGAATTATGTTTTCCTTCTCGGTGTAGTATTCCTAGGCGTCACAGGCAATTAGTCCTATTGTTGTCGCCTTAGTTTGGCTTATGTGAAATAAGAGCGGTCTGTGTCTATATGTCATTAGCGGCTAATGTCATAGTGGCCTTATATATTGTTACAGCGGTCTTTTTCTTATACATTGTGGCTAATGTTGTAAGTCTCCATTTAGTGAGCTTTCCAAGGCCGCAGGTGAAACAAATATTTGTATTCATGGAGATGAAGACTAATAAACTGTGTTAGCTACCTGAGACTACTGTCTATTTGGAATTTTGGTCGTTAGAGCAGTCCTTATTCCTTAACTTGAGCGACTAATGCTGTGAGTCTCCGTTTAGTGAGCTTTCAAAGTCGCAGTTTCACCGAGATATCTGTCTTCACGGGATGAAGACTTATTAGCTACGCTATCTAATAGGAGACTGCTGTCTCTTTGAAATTAGGGTCGTTGAAAGGAAAGAGTATGTTGTTTCCTTCTCGGTGTTGTTTTCTTAGGCATCTGTGGCTTTTAGTCCTTTTGTTGACGCCTTATAAGAATCAAGTGTGGCCCTTTTTTCCCTTAACTTGAGTGACTAACGTTGTAAGTCTCCGTATAGTGAGCTGTCTAAAGTCGCAAAAAATTTACACTGAGATATCTGTCTTCACGGTGATGAAGTCTTCTAAGCTCCATTAGCTAGGCTGAGACCGCTGTGTTTTGTGAATAGAACCGCTAAAGGAAAAGAGTGCTTTAGTCTTATTGTTGACACCTTAGTAACCAAGCTAGAAGTTTGAGCGGTGTTTTTATCCATGTCATTAGCGGCAAGCATTGTAAGTCTCCTTTAGTGAGCTTCTAGAGCTGCAGTTATCAGCATTTAATTGTCTTCTCGAATAGAAAGACCTTTAGCTGCTTCATTCAGGCTGAGACCACTGTCCTATCAGACAAGGTACCGTTACATGAGAAGAGTTCGTACTCTCCTTAGCAGTATTGTTTTTAGGTTAGTTGTCTGAGGCTTTTAGCCCTATTGATAACACCATATTAACCTAGTGTGATTAATGAGCGTTCTTTCGATTGCCTATAGTTAACTCCTTTTCAGGATTTTATTCCTGCTATAATCAGTACGAGGTGCAAGGAGTTCATCTAGGTTTCTTATGATCTGGTGCCAGAACATAGTTTTCGTCTCCCTCTTTCATTTTTATCAAACCTAATGTTGTGGATTATATTTCCACTTGATGATTGAATATTATGTCTATATGGTGTATTATTTGACGACATGGCGTACTGTCTTGATTTCAAGGGATATGTCGACAGTGTTTCAGCGGGTATATTCCTTGCAATAGTGCCATGTTTATCACGTCCCCTTCCGTCCTTAGTGGCATTATGGAGTCGGTCAGACGGAAGGAGCCATATGGTTTCTGTACTATTCTAGATAACTAACACTAAAGCGTTATGAGTCGTGCCGGGTTAGTCTCATTCTGCTTGCTTTGGCTAACTACAAGCTTTTTATGTGTACCCATACTATGTATGGTACACATAATGTCGGCATCCGGATGGCCATCCGTTGTTCGTCCATCCTTTGTCCATCCGTCCGTCCGCCCATCTGTCCATATCCATATTTTTATACTGTACCAATGACCCAGACTTAGCTGGTGCAAACTCATTAAATTCAGGGCCAAACCAAATTTTGCCCCCCCCCCCCCAATCCCCAAAATTTGCATCAAAAACCAAAAATAAGATGTCCTGGTAAGTCCTCCATACTTTTACTGTACTGCGCATGCGCAGTGTCAAGGAAGTCTCGAAATTCTCGCCAAAATGTCATTCTTTGTTTGGCCCTGTAAACAGTGTCACATCACTGATATTTGTGCTGTAAATCTCAGTTTTAATGATGCCAGACACATAATTATGAGAGAAATGGTGGATATGAAGTACATTTAGGATGTGGAGAGGAGAAAAACAGTGGTTTCCAATGTTCAGGGCTGTAACTTAAAATTTTTTTATAAAAATTTATTCATGTTGCCTATTTTCGAGGCATAGGCCTGCTGTTGTCATTCTTGCCATGAATGTTCCATTGTTTGTTCAGTGTTTCCTCTCTCCCTTTCCTTCATTCCCCCTTGCCATTCTCCCATGCTTTTGACTTATTTTTGTAATTTTTATTACTAAAAATTTCTTGGGAGTTTTGGCTTGGAAACAGAATGTTTTCTGTTCTGTCCCCATGTTTACGTCCTCACCCTAGGGGTGTTTAGGCGTTTAGGTCTGCATCTACCATCTGATGCTCTGCAGTGTCTTCTGGGGAAGGCTCTGTTTAGCATCAGATAGTGTTTAAATTGGACACTGATTACTGGGCCATGTTTTCCAGTGCCTGGTGTCAGTTTTCTGGTTTGTTTACACTGTTTGTTTATGTTCACAACGGTTACTTCTGATAAATGATTCCTTGTCTTCTGCCTTGATTATTCATAATAAGATACATTAATATTGTCCGTAAGTGTTGCATTAATTTTTTCAGAATAATTTAAAATTTTTGTCCACACTTAGGCTTTTTTGGGATCCATTTGGGCTCTGGGTTCCCTTTGGGAACTTGGGCTTTTCTGAAAAAAAATTTTCCAAAAATTTTTTCTTTTTGAATTGTTTTTTCATATTGTTATAACGGATTTTTATACTATGTATCTTTGTTTGCAAGGTTTATTGCAGGTACTATGATTGATTATTTTTACAATGAAAGATTATTGTTCAAATTGTAATGGAAGGAAATCTTCCTCTGATTCTCATGATTTCTGCATTAATTGTAGTCAGTGTACCCGCACTAAGCCTTGTGCTATATGTAGCAATTGGGATGACAAACGTTGGACACTTGTGTCACGGTATATTGTTAGCGGGGACATGCCGGTCCTCTCTCCTCAAGGTCACTCAAGTTTTTCACTCTCTTTTTCAGAGGAACAAGAATTGGGTGATGTTTCCGTGATGTTGTCTTCCAGTGCACGTCCGTCATCACAATCCAGGGAAGAGCTAGCGGCAAAAGTGCTCATGGATATACGGCAATTGCCTAAGAGGCCCCTAGTAGGGTCGACGACGTTGGCATCTACGTCCGCTAGCTTGCCAGGCGTCGCGTCCATTTACCGAATGGTACAGCACCCGGCTTCGCTCGTTGCGGTCCAGGAAAAAATTAAGGGTGTTGCGAGCACTATAAACATTCCTCAGGCACACCCAGTGACGACGGATCTAGGTTTAGGATGGAAGAAGCCTTTGGGTTCAGTCCCTAACTCGTCCAGCTCCGCACAGGCTGCGAGCGAGAGGTCTCAATCTCGTACAACAACATCGCGGTCTGGATGTTGTTGTACAAAACGTTCCTCAGTCGGAGCTTACGTCCACCCCTCAGAACGCTCCGGTGTATAAACAGTCCGGAGAGGCTGTATCAAGGGCTTCTTCCTCCGCACGTCAGCATCCTCGACTGCACCTTGGCTACGTGACCGCCAATATCCAGCCGGCATCGCCTTCCAGAGATTCATCTACAGCCAGGTCACGCCATCTGACAGCCAAGGATTCGAGGCCACCTTCATCTGGACGTTTGCATAAGAGAAGTATGCAAGAGACAACGTCCACGGAGCTTCCTGCGGCTAAATCCGCAAGACCGCAGCTCCGCAGGCCTCGTTAACGGACATGCTATCACAGATAGCACAAATCTTAGCAGCATCCCAGCATCCGGCAGAAGCCCTATCAGAGCAGGAAGAATCTGATGATGCTGGGTCGGTACGTTCCGCAGCTGGATCGGGAGCGGACGACTGAGATATCCAGAAAGCTTCAGACTCTCTGCTTTTCAAGTCTGCTTCTAATAAGTCGGAACCAGCAGATAAAAATAGGCCTGGATCTTCTGGGACGAGCACGTCCAGGGGAAGTTCCTTTAGAGGTGCGTACGTGCCCTCTATGCTTTATTCGCGAGACCGTCAAGGCAGCGACTCTAGCAGGGGCCGTAACGCTGGCCGTAATAATAGGTCAGACGCCCCTAGGTCAACGGTGCGAGGTGCGGGTCGGGGAGGATGTGGTTTCTCCTTCTGCAAGCCTTTCAGGTCCAGGAAGTGATGGTGTAGACCTCTGTCGCGTTCCTGTGGGCGGAAGGTTGTCGAGTTATTTACAAAATTGGGAATTGATTACGGAGGACCCTTGGGTTCGAAGGGTAATTGCAGAAGGACTGAAACTGTCCTTCAAAGGAAAGACTCTGTTAACTCGAAGTCCAAGATGGACTGAACTTCCGTCGAATATTCTAAAAAGAGACGCTCTTCTTTAGGAAGTTTAGTCTCTTTTACTGAAGAACGCGATAGAGGTTGTAGAAAACCAGGAATCTCCAGGTTTCTACAGCCATCTGTTTGTGGTTCCCAAACCAGACGGCTCGTTCCGTCCAGTAATAGTTTAAGCTGGATAAACAAGTTGATTGTGGCTCCAAAATTTTATATGGGGACCATTCAATCGGTCAGAACGAGCATTCGAGTGAACGACTTTGCTGAGAGCATAGATCTCAAGGATGCATACTTTCACGTCATGGTACATAAGGCGTTCAGAAAGTATCTTCGGTTCGCTGTCCTAGGAGTTGTATATCAGTTCCGTGCGATGTGTTTCGGTCTGAATCTAGCGCTCTGGGCTTTCACTCGGATAATGAACTCGGTCATGACTTACTTCCGAGCTCATTCGTCTGCGGTAACGTTGGCCTACCTGGACGATATTCTTCAGAGGTACGGCAACGAGTTAACACTTCAGAACAATGTGCAGAATCTTCTACTATGGCTCTGACGTCTTGGTTTTATAGTAAACGAACAGAAGTCAGATCTGGTGCCGTCCAAGTCATTCACCCACCTGGGGATGAGCTTTGAGACGCACAACAATCTCGTTCGTCTGCCGTTAACCAGAGCGAAATTAGTCAGTTGTTATGCTCGCTATTGTCTAAACTCAGAGAAGGTTACAGCGAGAGAAGTCATGAGACTGATAGGTCTGTGCGGAGTTGCCGCGGATCTCATTCCAATGGGGCGGCTACGCACTCGTCCTCTCCAAATCTTTCTGACTCAGAATTGGAAAGTGAAGACTCATTCGCTCGATGCAGACATCCTCTTGTCAGATCAAGTGAAACAAGAGATTCCGACTTGGGCAGACATTCAGTGGTTAACTCAGGGAGTTCCACTGCAATTGCCGGATCCAAGATTTACTATCATGACGGATGCCAGTCAAACAGGTTGGGACGCGACACTATGCCCGTCGGATTTGAGATGCCAGGGTCTTTGGGATCCTCAATTCTTAGGCAAGCACATAAATATCAAGGAAATGATGTCAATTTGGCTTGCGTTGCGTCATTGGATGGACGTTATTCAGAACACACACGTTCAAATTTTGTCCTACAATACGACTGTAGTAGCATATATTCGGAATCAGGGAGGCCCTCATTCCATTCCGTTGTTCAACCTAACGGAATGAATCCTTCTGTTTGTACTGGAACATCAGGTTCTACTATCGGTCCGTCATATTCCGGGTCGTCTGAATGTGTTAGCAGACTCCCTTTCACGGAAGGGTCGCCTGTTGCCATCGGAATGGACTCGCAACAAACAGGTTTTCAATCAGATTTGCTACCAATGGGAGCGACCAATGATAGATTTGTTTGCGACGTACTTCAACAATCAGTTGCAGACTTAAGTGTCCCCATGTCCGGATCCTCGAGCGTTTGCAGTAGACGCTCTATCGATCCCGTGGGGTGGGATAATAGGATATGCGTATCCCCCAGCGCCCTGATTCGGCAGATATTGCTCAAAATAAAGCAATCCCACTGCAAGATTCTGTTGGTAACGTGGATAAATCTACTCAGGTGTCTGTTGTGGGACATGCCGCGGAAGCTTTCTCCACGGGAGGATCTTCTGTCGCAAGGGAAATTGCGCACGCTTCACCACAATCCGCAAAGTCTCAACCTTCACTTTTTTCCGTTGTGCGGTCCTTCTTGCACAGTAAGCGTTTTACAGGACGAGCAGTGGACGCAATTTCTAACTGCAGGAGGACCTCCTCTTCGCTAAATTATGATGCAAAGTGGAACGTCTTTCGCCAGTGTTGTAGGGATCACTCTGGATATATATGATCCCTCCATTCCTGACATTGCTAATTTCCTGGTCTATTTGTTTGACAAGATCAAACTGCCGCCTGTTACTATCAAGGGTTATAGGTCTATGCTATCTGATACCTACACTTACCATGATACATTGATTCTAATGTCTCTTTATCTAAATTAGTTAGAAATTTTTTGATAAATAGACCTAGAACTCTTAGATTAATTCCGAAATGGAATTTAGCATGGGTTCTTCTTAAGCTAAAAGAAGCACCTTTTGAGCCTCTTGATACAGTGGATTTCAAATTCTTAACATATAAGACAGCTTTTCTATTAGCCTTCTCTTTTGCTAGAAGAAGTAGTGAGCTTCATGCTTTATCGGTAGATGATTCTCACTATCGTAGTGTTGGTAATACTATTACTTTTACTACCAATGTTGGATTTTTGGCTAAGAATCAGGCTCCTGATAAGTATCCTGAACCTATTGTTGTTAGGGCCCTTCCGTCTTCAGACGGGCGTAGGCCTTTACTCTGTCCTGTTAGAGCTATACGTATTTATAAACGTAGGTCTGAGTTTATTAGAAAGGGACGTAAGCATTTCTTTTTGTCTTTGATGCCTAATAGAAAGGACATTATGGTTCATTCTATTGCTAGATGGATTCAATTAACTGTACGTACTGCTTATGAAAAGTTATCTTCTTCTCAGCTGTCTGCTCTCAAGATTTCGGCTCATGAAGTAAGAGCTCTATCAACATCTTGGGCTTATGCTAATAGTGTTGCTATTACAGATTTAATAAAGGCTGCATATTGGTCTCAGCCTTCCACTTTCACTAATTTTTTTCTTAGAAATATTGAGTCCATTTCTGGAGATCTACATTGTTTAGGTCCTTATCTGTTGCTCAGAATATTGTCCACTAAACAGTTGCAACTATAGTTATGTAGGCTTTCTGTTCCGGCAGTGACTCTGTCCTGCTGCCCTCTTCTCTCTATTTGATCCAGGGCAAGGGGAAGGGGGGGGTGTTCCCTTAGGTCACCTGCTTTATAGTGAAAAGCAAGGGAATATCTCCCCCAGAGTCAGTAATTCTGAGTCGGTACCGGGATGGTTTTAAAGTGTAAAGCTAATGTTTACTCATGTCATGTAATATTTTTAAAGTGTAGCTCGGTGTGAAGCATTTGTATATGTCACGTGTCAAACGGGCGTTAATATACAATCCTCGGACACTTTTAATGAGTATAAAGAGTCTCATTTCTCTGGACTGTCTTTATTTATTGGCTTACCTTTAAAAATAATTAGTATAAAGGGTTATACTGGATATTAATAGAGATCATTGATGTATTTGTGCTCAGTTACGGAATTGTTTTGTGTCTTTCTTTTTTGATAAAATGTGGCTCAGTTGGTAGAGGTGCAGGCTGCAAGCCGAGAGGTCCTCGGTTCGAATCCCACCTGCGGCAACCGCGTTGTGTCCTTGGGCAAGACACTTCACCCCGATTGCCTACATGGGGGCACGATGACGCTGTGTACTGAGGCGTACTGCACGTCGATGGTGCGCATGTCTTCAACCAATCTAACCCTGCCTGTGCTGCGGTGCAGAGTTCAGAGTTACGATGTTGGAGAGCTGACAGCTGCTCGTCGTTGCTCGGTGGTTCTCTCCGGGTACTCCGGCTTCCTCCACCCGTAAAACTGTCACGGTCACGATTAGCCATTGTGCATAAGTATGTGACCTTAAACACCAATAAATAAATATAATAATATTTTGATAAAATAAGAAAGATACATATAAATCCTATCTCTCCTTTTCTCCTAGAGGGGATAATTCTGTTATATTTAATTGAGCCTATTGGATTTTCCTTTATGTCCTGGTCCCTCCAGCCTGTTTACCATTCAGCTAAGTCTGGGTCATTGGTACAGTATAAAAATGTTAAAAAATTTATAGTAATTTATATATTTTTTATACTTACCAATGACCCAGACGGGGATGGCCCTCCCAGGAGTTGAGAACTCTTGCCTCCCCGCTGCGTACCTAACACTTACCAGGCACTGGTCGTAAGAATGACATTTTGGCGGGAATTTTGAGACCTCCTTGACACTGTGCATGCACAGTACAGTAAAAGTATGGAGGACTTACCAGGACATCTTATTTTTTGTTTTTGATGCAAATTTTGGGGATTGGGGGGGGGGGGCAAAATTTGGTTTGGCCCTGAATTTAATGAGTTTGCACCAGCTAAGTCTGGGTCATTGGTAAGTATAAAAAATATATAAATTACTATAAATTTTTTAACTTCTTTGGCATTCGATAACTTGAAAAATATTGCTTGGATTGTAAAGTTACTTTATATTTGTGTTCAGGTTAATGATGTGCCGAGCTGTATAGTTTTTGGTGTAAATCTGATAATTTGATCCTGAGATATTAACCCTTTATCCTTCAAATTGAAAATTCCTCCAATCCCTTTGGTATTTGATAACTTGAAAAATCTTGCTTGGATTGTTTAGTTACTTTATATTTGTGTTCAGGTTACTGATTTGCAGAGCTGTATAGTTTTTGGTGTAAATCTGATAATTTGATCCTGAAATATTAACCCTTTAGCCATCAAATTGAAAATTCCTCCAATCCCTTTGGCATTCGATAACTTGAAAAATATTGCTTGGATTGTCTAGTTACTTTATATTTGTGTTCAGGTTACTGATTTGCCGAGCTGTATAGTTTTTGGTGTAAATCTGATGATTTGATCCTGAAATATTAACCCTTTATCCTTCAAATTGAAAATTCCTCCAATCCCTCTGGCATTCGATAACTTGAAAAATATTGCTTGGATTGTCTAGTTACTTCATATTTGTGTTCAGGTTACTGATTTGCCGAGCTGTATAGTTTTTGGTGTAAATCTGATGATTTGATCCCGAGATATTAACCCTTTATCCTTCAAATTGAAAATTCCTCCAATCCCTTTGGCTTTCGATAACTTGAAAAATATTGCTTGGATTGTCAAGTTACTTTATATTTGTGTTCAGGTTACTGATTTGCCGAGCTGTATAGTTTTTGGTGTAAATCTGTTATTTTGATCCTGAGATATTAACCCTTTATCCTTCAAATTGAAAATTCCTCCAATCCCTTTGGCATTCGATAACTTGAAAAATATTGCTTGTATTGTCAAGTTACTTTACATTTGTGTTCAGGTTACTGATGTGCCGAGCTGTATCGTTTTTGGTGTAAATCTGATATTTAATCCTGAGATATTAACCCTTTATCCTTCAAATTGAAAATTCCTCCAATCCCTTTGGCATTCAATAACTTGAAAAATATTGCTTGTATTGTCAAGTTACTTTACATTTGTGTTCAGGTTACTGATGTGCCGAGCTGTATCGTTTTTGGTGTAAATCTGATATTTAATCCTGAGATATTAACCCTTTATCCTTCAAATTGAAAATTCCTCCAATCCCTTTGGCATTCAATAACTTGAAAAATATTGCTTGGATTGTCTAGTTACTTTATATTTGTGTTCAGGTTACTGATGTACCGAGCTGTATAGTTTTTGGTGTAAATCTGTTATTTTGATCCTGAGATATTAACCCTTTATCCTTCAAATTGAAAATTCCTCCAATCCCTTTGGCATTTGATAACTTGAAAAATGTTGCTTGGATTGTCAAGTTACTTTATATTTGTGTTCAGGTTACTGATGTGCCGAGCTGTATAGGTTTTGGTGTAAATCTGATAATTTGATCCTGAGATATTAACCCTTTATCCTTCAAATTGAAAATTCCTCCAATCCCTTTGGCATGAGATAACTCGAAAAATATCAATCCGATTGTCATGTTACTTTATATATTTATTCAGGTTACTGATGTGCTGTGCTGTATAGTTTTTTATGTAAATCTGATAATTTGATCCAGAGATATTAACCCTTTATCCATCAAATTAGACTCTCCTCCAAATCCATTTCTATATGTACCCATACCATGTATGGTGTACATAATGTCGGCATCCATGGTGGCCCTCCGTCATACAGCTTTCTACTTGTTGCGCGTATGGGTACACGTCTGATGATTTCATCAGCCTATTTCTAGCTGTATTACTCTTTATTGAGAATAGCAACAGCAGTATAGCTTGGAAATGTAGTGTGAAGTTTCTTTTTCTTATAGTGAAAAAGGAATTTGTCACTGTTCCAAGCCTTAATATTACTGCGCCGACCTTACTTATCTAGCGATTCAAGTATTGCGGGTGAGGGGGATTCGATATGAATTATTCCTCAAAATCCCCCTCCCCCCCCCCCTCCTGCCAATATGTTAAGAGGCGATTACAGGGCAGGACGTATTGCTCTTCCTGTAAGCCTTCTATCGATTCAGTTATTTGCATGTCTTTCATTGCTCTTCGATTGGTGGGTGGGTTGTGGTCTAAAGGCGACATCAGGGGGCCCAGCCACTCTAGTTGGTTTGCTTCCTGTGATTGATCGTTCATAAGTGATATATGAGCATATGATTCCTGAACAGTAACTGTTCTTGGATTCCACATTCTATCATGAATACATTCGGTTGATATTGCTAGCCTTCGTGTTCCTGTATGGCAGGCATGTCGGTTATCTGGGCGACATTCTCCAAATGTGGCAATTAGTCTACTCTAAGTAGTTACTCTCAGAGCTGTCTGCTTTTCTTAGGATGTATGAGTCTACTCCTCAGGTTGATCGCATTAACGTTGTTTTATTCCTTCAGTTTCCTGGTTAGTTTTTGTATCGCTCAGTCACACCTTTGATACAGGCTGTATTCAAATGAGGGTACAGGTGGGATTCTGTTGATTGCGTGCATAATATGTATACATTATTAGGCAGACGTATTACGGAATAGATTCTCTTGAATTCTGGCTCTGTGTTAGTATAGTGCTTATGAGAATTTTGGGGCTAGTTGGATCAGTTATGGAGTTTCCAACAGGCTGTTTATGCATACGTTTTCTATTTTTGACTTCATTATTCGGAGTGGTAAATTCTTTCTCCGAAAAGTCATTGGTTTTAACGGACCTAGGGAACAATGAATTATTTGGGGACGGTCCGTTGCAGGCTTTTTAATCGTATCCCATTCCATATTCTGAATCCAGTTTTCAACCGTAAAGTGGTACACAAGGCATATTCCTACTCTCATATAATTGAACGGTTACAATTTGGAGGTTCATTATTGGAATTAATTGTACCCCTGAACGTGGTCGCCTGTGTGTTGGCTAAGATCTGTATGAGTTCTATCTGATAACTTTCCATTGGAATTCATTTGAACAAGTTTAAGGTTGTACATATTGATATCACTGGTTTCGACCTATCTACGTATTCTGGATGCAACATACATTTTGAAGCTAACGATTTTAATAACCGGGATTGCCATGATATAGTCTTGGCTGCTGATGTGGCGTTAAGTACCAATAAATTAATAATAAATTAATAATATTTAATAGCCGGGTGCCTTTTAGATGAATATATATATTATTCGGTACCTCTTTTTCACTGATTCCAGACTGCTCCCCTCATTGTTTTGAAGATTATTCCTTCAAAAAAGGGGTGGGGGGCAGGGAGTGTTTTCCTCTTTACCTCTTCTGGCCTTTTAATAAGTGTGTAACTATGAGTTAAGCTGTTATCATCTGTAGATTATTCTGATCTTATGTACAGCTTGTTACATTATATATGGCGTGTGTTTGTGGGCATTAGTCCCTCACTCTCGGACACGCCTTTCCTAATTTTAAGTGTCTTATTCCGGACAAGCCTTAAAATTGGGGGCTCGTTACACCCATTTAGCGTAATCATTTATGCTAAGTAATAGGGAATTACTTGGATATTGCTCCTTATTTCGGTGGTGTGTCTTCTCTATTGTTGTATAGAGAGACATATAGGTAATTCCTTAAATTTTAATCTCCTTTTCACTTTGGGAGTTCTAATGCAGGCTAAGGAACTGTATGTTGGTCTGCTGTTTCTTTAAGTCCTAGGCCCTCCGCCTTTTTTACAATTCAGCTAAGTCTGGGCCATTGGTTTTAGTACAAAAATATGACAAATTTAAAGTAATTTGTATATTTTTTATACTTACCAATGGCCCAGACGGGGATGGCCCTTCCATGAGTGGGCACTCATACCTCCCCGTTGAGTTGTCACTTCAGTAGCCACAACTAGGAAGAATGATGTTGGCGCCAATTCTGGTCTCTTCCTGGGTACTGCGCATGTGCAAGTACTAAAAGTATAGAGGGCCAGATAGGACTTAATTTTTGGTTTTGTATGCAAATTTGCTTGATTTGGGGGTTCAAAATTTGTGTTTGGCCCTTAATAATATTGAGGTTGCACCAGCTAAGTGTGGGCCATTGGTAAGTATAAAAAATATACAAATTACTTTAAATTTATCATTTTCCCATCCTTACCAAAGTAATATAATTGCTTCATTCTCTTCTTTTTCTCTCTGTTGAAAAAGTAGGCAATAAGGCAGTAAGAATCCTAAGAAAAACCGTAGGAGATTATAAAAATGACTAAGATCAAAAAAGAAAATCAAACCGGGTGTACCAGGTACCAATTTGTGTATGGTACACAAAACCTGGTAACCCTTACCCATAACAGTAGTGCATCCCATTGTACAATTCCCGCCCAAATCTCTGGAAGTCAATTTCCTCTTTTCCAAGACAACAAAGAAGTCTTGTGTTGGAGTTCTCTACTGTTTTTTTGGAAAAAAAACTGATGAATTTGGAAGATACTGGAGTGGAAATGGTTGTTCTATGCTTTTAGGATGTTATCTACGCATCCTCAGAAGTATTTCAAGAATTTTTTTATTCAGGGAAGCATTTTTAAAATTTCTTAGTCTATTTTGTTGATGAAACAAAATTATGTCACCTATTTTTTCTCAACTTACGAAAGTAATACAAATTGCCTAATATTCCTCCCTCCTCTCAGATCGAAAAGAGTTCAGAATTTAGAGTTCCTAAGAAAATACCCCTTAGGAGACTATAAAATCATCAAAAGACAAAAAAGAAAACAGAACCAGTTTTGCCAGGTGCCGATTTGTGTAGGTAAACAAAGGCCCGGTGAACTGTACCCTATTTGACCTGTCACCTATTGTCCAGTTCCCGCCAGTATTGCACAATAATATTAATTTCTTCTTTTTCATGTCCTTGTGAAGATGTGAAATTCTCAGCTCTGATATAAATGTTTAGTTATATGCAGATTTAGAAATTTTCTTGGAGGTGTTTGATGGAATTCAACAGTGGTACAATGTTATAGATGTATTCCAAACAGTTTTTGTGAAGAATTTCTCAGGGAAGTGATTCTTTCGATCCTCACCAAAATAATATAAGTGCCTTGTCCTCTTTAAAATCTCCTGGTTGAAAAAGTGGCAGATTTTGAAGGACCCCAAGAGAAAACTCTTAGGAGCTTTAAATTTCAAAAAGACAAAAAGATAACCAAACCTGGTTCATCAGGGGCCAATTTGTGTATGGTACACAACACCCTGGTGATCATAACCTGATGAGCCCGTCGCCTATTGTCCAATTCCCGCCCAAACATGCACAATAAATCAGTTTCCTCTTTTCCAAACCTGTAAACAAGCTGGGTTTGGAATTGATCTGCTTATGTTGTGAAAGAAATGGTAGATTATGAAGGATTTTGGAGGTGATATGGATGGATTCTGTGCCTTAGTGACACAGTTTTCTAGTGTTATTGAAATTACAGAATTTTTATCTCACGAAAGTGGTATTATATTTATTTATTTATTTGTGTTTAAGGTCACATACTTCTGCACAAAGGCTGATCGTGACCGTGACAGTTTTACGGGTGAAGGAAGCCGGAGTACTCACAGAGAACCACCGAGCATTGACGAGTAACTGTCAGCTCCTCAACATTCTAACTCTGTTCAAGCTCCGCTCAAGCAGGGTTACAGCAGTTGAAGACATGTGCACCATCGACGTGCAGTATGCCTTAGTACCCGACGTCATCATGCCCCCATGTAGGCAACTGGGATAAAGTGCCTTGCCCAAGGACACAACGCACGTTGTCCCGGACGGGGATCGAACTCCGGACCTCTAGCATAGAAGTCCAAATATCTACCACTGAACCACCATGTTCCCCAAGTGGTATTATAAAATCTTAGTCTGTTTTTACTGATAAAATGATTTCTAGTCATCTATATTTTCAGTCCTTAACCAAAGTAATACAAGTGCCTTGTCCTCTATAAACTCTCCTGGTTGGAAAAGTGGCAGATCTTGAAGGGCTTTAAGAGAAAACTCTTTGGAGATTTAAAATTCAAAAATACAAAAATGTAGCCAAACCTGGTCCTCCAGTGGTCAATTTGTGTATGGTATACAACACCCTGGTGAACATAACCTAATGAGTCAGTCATCTATTGTCCATTTCCTGCCAAAACATGCACAATAAATCAATTTTCCTCTTTTCTAAACCTGTAAACAAGCTGGGTTTGGAATTGATCTTCTGGTATTGTGAAAGAAATGGTGGATTATGAAGGATTTTGGAGGTGAAACAGATGGATTCTGTGCCTTAGTGATGCCATATTTTTATACTACAACCAATGGCCCAGACGTAGCCTGTGCAAACTCAATATTATCAAGGGCCAAACACAAATTTTGAACCCCCCAATCCCCAAAATTTGCATACAATACCAAAAATTAAAAGTCCTATCTGGCCCTCTATACTTTTACTACTTGCGCATGCGCAGTACTCAGGAAGAGACTGGAATTGGCGCAGACATCATTCTTTGTTTGGCCCTAAGTCAGTAAACATCTCAACTGACATTTGTGTTTTAAATCTCTCTTTTGGTGGATGCCAGACACAAATCAGTGAAGTATATGGTGGATTCAAGGCAATAAATGGATGATGGAAGTGAACAACGGTGGTTTGAGACGTTCAGGGCTGTAACTTTTAAATAATATGAAAATTATTTCAGGTTACCCAATTTCAGGATATACGCCTTGACGTCATTATTTTTGCTAATGATTTACCTATTGTTGGTTATGTGTTCCTTCCCTATCCTTCCATGAACCCTCCAGTTAAACTCCTAAGCTTTCTGGCTATTTTTTATTGAAATTTTTTATTAAATTTCTTGGGAGTTTAACGTGTTGTACAGAAGGTTTGTTCTGTTTATCCCCACTGTTATGTCCTCACCATAGGTGTGTTGGGCCGTTATTGTCTTGCATCTCCTACCAGATGCATTGTTTTTTTCTTCACATGAAGATCTAGCTTTGCATCAGGTATCAGTTAATTATTTACTGACTTGGGCCTTTTGTGTGCCCTTTATCTAGTTTCCAGTTTTTCTAATCCTGACGTTGTTTACTTTTAACAATGCCCTTAACAGGTAATATTCAGGGTTTTATTTCATCACAATTATATTAGGATACATTTATTAATATTTCGGTAGTGTAGTCTCTATCGGGATGCCCTTGGGCTCGTGTGGTTCCCTTGGGGAGCTTAGGCATTTCCCCCCCCCCCCCCCCCCCCAAAAAAATGGGGAAAAAATTTGTTTTGATTTATTTTGAAATTATTTCTAATTGTCTTCGTCATGTATCCTTATATTGTATGATTATATGTTAGATGTTAGGAGTGCAGTGAACTTGTTTGGATTATAATTATTCATGACATTACTGCTCTCAGTGTAGGGCGAAGTAGTCTACATCAGATTTACATGCTTGTTGCCTTGCCTGTAGTCACTGCACTCATACTGATTCAGTTCCTACTTGTGTGGTCGGAGTGTGTGGTCGGAGTCGACTCAGTAGGACACTAATGTTGGAAGCTGGTCTTGCGCTATGTATTCGCGGTGAGTTTCCGATGCCAGAGCTGTCACCGCAAGATAATTCGAGTTTTCAGTTTCTCTTCCAGAGGAACAAGAGCATCGTGATGGTATTGCGACACCCGTCCAGAATTTGCGGCCGTCGTCGCACTCTGAGGAGCAAACAGAGCTAGCTGCTAAGTTGCTCTTGAATTTAAAGGGAATAAGGCCTCTTATTCCAGCAGCTAACCTGACCGGTCAGGTGGTTACCCGATAGTAGGAAACGTAATACCGTGTATGTCCAATGCGGTCGAGGAGAGTGTAGATTTGGGTAGAGCGAACAGCTTTTAATCAAAAGCTCACCTATCAACAGCAGCAAAATAAGGGGAAGAAGTCTGCAAGTTTCTCTTTGGGAAGCTCGGCGAGGTCTGTATCAGACCGTGAGTGGGAGAGCCTTCTCTAACCCAGTAATAGTCGGGGTTGACTATTGCTTGGAGAAACTTGCACTGAGTTGGAGCAAACGTCCTCCTTGGCTGCTCGGGACGCTCATTGTACACTGCAGCTGGGGCTGGTTGCAATTACGGCTTCTTGCTCCACTTCAGAGAAGCACATTCGACTGCACACTAGCTACCCGACTCCACATGTTCATGCAGCCAAGCGAAGACGCTCCAGTCTTTGCCCTCGGAGTCGGTCCATCCGGTAGCTAGTGATTCGAGGCTTGATTCATTGGCACATTCAACATGCGGCGGAGAATATAAGCCACTGCTCCACAAGTCTCAGTAACGGACTTGCTGTCGCAATTGCACATCTTATCGCAGTTTAATAAACCCAGCAAAGGGCACCTGTCAGCAGACTATGGTAGTGAGTCGTCGGACGGTGCTGGGTCGGTCCGGTCATCTGTGCAAGTAGAAGAAGCCAGAAGTTTCTCTACGGGATGCTCAGCTAGATCTGGGGTCAGCTCACCGATTGGAGAACCCTCTCCATCCCGTTAACAGCCGGGGTTGAATGTGTCTGTTGTGAGAAACCATATTGAGTGGGTCCGGCGGCAGTTATGGCTTCTTCTTCTTCTTACATGGAAGCACAGAAAAGGGGATTAGCCTAGAAGTTTCTAAGCGGGATACTCGGCGATATCTGCTGACAGATCGCGAGTGCAGAACGTTTTTCTTCCCGTTAGCAGTCGGGAACGACTGTTTTGTGTTGTAAGAAACTTCAATTTGTAGGAGCATCCATCCAAAATGTGACCGGTTTGGATGCTTCTTCCGCACTTCAACCAGGTCGGCTGGTATGGCTTCCTCTTCTTCCATGGATATGCATGCTAAGGGGTAGATGCCTACAAGTTTCTAACGGAATGCTCAGCGAGGTATGGAGTAGACCGCAAGCTGGAGACCCCTCTCTTTATATTATATTGTATCTTGTTTTTCATTTAAAAGCTAGTAGTTTACGTGGGCTCCATTAAGTGAAATTTACTCAATTAACATGAGTTCACTCTATAACTGACAAAAAATTAACAGATAAATTTTATACTGAAGGTATAGTAATTGGTCTTGCATTTGGAAGTTGTACTCAGTTGATGGGGTTATTCAATTAGAAGATATCCACTGAAGTGAGCTCCAGGGCAGTGAAAAAAGAAAGTGACATATTTCATACTACATTCACTTTGATACTGCACATTGTCTATTTATATTGTGCATTACAATGCGAGGTAATGAGGCGCAATCTGCTGGAAAATGGATATATTGTCAGGAATATTTTGTGTGTTTGTCAACCGCCTGACAGTGTTATTTGTTCGTGTCTTTCTGTCTGTCTGCCTTACCTTCTGTCAGTCTTTTAATTTGTCTGTCTGTCTGTTACATTCGTCCGTCCGTCCTATCTGCCTGCCTCCATATCCCCAGGCCTAACTTCTACCCTCTTCGACAAGTATAGAGTATATACCAACGTGATATTTCGTGATATATGTGTGTTTTTTATCCAAATGTCTATCTTCCCTGTCTGTGTTTCTCGACATATTACAACTTTTTTTATTGGTTTTTGTGTTTGGAAGTTGCACTCTGTTGATAAGGTTATTAAATTAGTAGGTATTCATTTAAGTGGGCCCCAATGCAGTGAAAAAAAGTGGCATATTTCATAGCACCCTCACTTTGACATTACATATTGTCATTTTTAGGTATATAGTGTATTACAATGGGAGGTAAGGAGGCACAATCTGCTGGAAAATCGATACATTGTCATGACCATTTTATCTGTTTGTCAGAAGTCTGACTGTCTTGTTTGTCCGTGTCTATCCATCCCTCCGCCTGACCTTCTGTCCATCTCTAAATTTGTCAGTATGTCCGTTACATGCGTCCATCCATCCTACCTGCCTGCATATCCCCAGGCCCAACTTATACCCTCTTCTACAAGTTTAGTGTATATTTCAACGTGATATTTTGTATTTTTCAGTTCGTGCATTCATTCATTTATTCTGTGACGTATACATATAAATGGCTCATTCAATTCACATTTTCATCAATCTGTTCATTGATTAATCTGTTCCACTCATCACACGAAAATGAAATTATTTGTCTATCTCACATTTATTTCATTCACTTCTTCCTTGTACATAATTCCTCTTTCTTCCATCCAACTCTATATGAGCACATGGAATCGGGCTGTCAAACACATTTCAAATAGCTCAACACTAATATTTAACACACATACTGAAGCTGGTGACAATAGTGCTGTCAATCGATATGGCAGGTTACATAACTTTAAACGAGGTCCAGAGTTGCTCGGAATACGACTTCATAGCCCAATATAACAATACATCCCCTCTCCGACGATGGTGAGGATTCTCCATTCCATAGTCAAAAGCCCGAATGTAAATATTATTTGCCTGAAAAGTTTCGATCGTTTATCAATAATGAAACCCAATCTTTCTCGTTTTTTCATATTAACTGTCAAAGTATTAATGCTCACTGGGAATCTTTACATGATTTTCTGTTCAACCTGCAAGGAACCGAAAATAAGGTTGGCATCATTGGCCTAACGGAAATCTTCAATGTCCCCTCTAATATATCATACTGCCTTGACGGCTATCATAATCTTATAAAACTCAACCGCCACGACGGTGATGACGGTAGAGGAGGAGTCTGGTTCCTTATTAAAGAGAATATTGATATTAAAATTCGTCATGACCTGTCTACTTTCATCCCTCATATCATAGAATCTCTTTTTATTGAAATTAATGTTAATAAATCTTGGAGAATCATTGGGGTAATTTACAGACCTAACACACCACCGAAAGCAGACATTGATATCTTCTTAAACAAACTAAACGAAATAACTGACAAATTAAATCAGGAAAATGTATCTTCCTATATAATGTGCGATATTAATATTGATCTACTTAAATATGACTCCAACACCAAAACCGATAATTATATCAACCAAATGTTCAGCCAGGGATTTTTACCTGTCATTACTAAACCCACCCGCTTAACTACACATTCAGCCACACTCATCTACCTCATATTTACTAACAATATTTTATCCACTGCAGTATTGGAAATAATAATAACTGACGTCTCCGACCACTTTGGTATTTTTCACACAGAAACTGTGCCCCTCAAAACAAAGAAAGAATCATATTCATGGACTCGAAAGGTAAATGCTGAAACTATTGCAAACTTCAAACTACTTCTATCACAATGTGATTTTTCCTCTGTTATGTGTTCAGATAACCCAAACACGGCTTATAACAATTTTTTACATATATATATATCTAGGATTATTTGATGCGGCTTTCCCCCGAATATGCATCTGTACTCATCAAAAATTCATAAAGAGGCAACCCTGGATGACAAGAGGGTTAGTTGTCTCATCTAATAATAAAATCAAATTCTATAATAAAAAGATAAAAAAAACCAACTGAGTTTAATATAAAAAACTACAAAAACGACTGTAGAATATTTAATAAAGTGAAAAAGCAATGCAAAGCAACTTATTTTAAAAGTATTTCTAAACGAGCACAAATTTAACATGTGTAAAACATGGCAAATACTAAATGATGCCATTAAAAAGTTCAACGAAACAACCAACTTGCCTCAGATTTTTAAACATAATGATAAAGAAATAAGTGACCCGACAGAAATAACTATAGAATTCAATACTTACTTTGCAAATATAGGAAAACAAACAAGTGATAAAATACCTGGTACTAACAAGTCATTTCACGACTTCATGGAGGCAAATTCTACTAATAATTTTTCCATAAGCCCTACATGTAATCTTGAAATTATGAATATTATTAAATCCCTAAAGTCAAAAGGAAGCAAAGATTGTGATGATATTAGTTCAAATCTACTTAAGCAAACTATTGACCCCATCGTTAACCCATTAACACACATCTTCAATTGTTCGTTTTCATGTGGCACTGTTCCAGACAAAATGAAAATCACAAAAGTTATTCCAATATTTAAAGCAGGCGACCAACATAACTTTACAAATTACAGACCCATTAGCCTTCTTCCGACATTCTCAAAAGTGTTAGAAAAACTTATGTCAGTAAGACTTTTAAAATACTTAAATTGTTTTAGTATCCTACATCCAAATCAGTACGGTTTTAGGAAAAATCATAGTATGGTGCATCCTGTCATGCAATTGTTGAAAACTATATCAGAATAAAATAATAAAAGAAGCAAAAACAGCACACTTGCATTATTTTTAGATCTTTCAAAAGCATTTGATACAATAAACCATGACATTTTAATAAATAAACTATATAGATACGGTATTAGAGGTTTGGGTAATGACTGCTTTAAAAGCTATTTATCTGATAGGTCACAGTATGTCGCATACGGACACCATACATCTGACAGAGCACAAATATCACACAGAGTTCCACAAGGCTCGATACTCGGCCCAACACTGTTCCTGATATATGTCAATGACATCTATCATGTACATGCCTAAATCTCGTATCTTTTGCAGATGACACTACTGGGCTTTATTCGGTCCAACTCATAAATAAAGAGCTTGAAAACTGTTTGAATGGTGTTGTGCGAATCAACTTGTGCTAAATGCAACAAAAACTAAATATATTTTAATCAACCCTTCCGCCAAAAATAAAACATCAATTCACCAAAATATATTAATAAATGGCCAAATCATAAGTAGAGTAGGTTCAAATAATGCAGAAAAATATCTTAAATTCTTAGGAATACATATTGATGATAGTTTATCTTACAAACATCATATATCTCAACTCTCTTCAAAGATTGCTTGGGCAAATTTCGCACTAAATAGAGTGAAGACCACGCTTCCCCGTGAAGCTCTGAAAACACTTTATTATACCCTTATACACACACATTTAGTGTATGGGATAAACGTATGGGGTAATGCTAGAATGGCCAAAAAGATACTGCTTTTTCAGAAACGCTCCATCCGCATAATAAACAATAAGAAATATAATGCACACACTGATCCCCTCTTTCAGGAAAATAAGATTCTTAAAGTAAATGATCTCTTCAAACTGAATGTGTGCCTGTTCGTTTTTGACTGGTATCACGACAACCTGCCAGTATCCTTTAGACATTATTTCCACGCAGTAGTCAATACTATGGGTAGAGCTAGTAGAAGGAGAGATACTCTCCAAATTGTTAGATCAAGGCCAAGGTCTCTTGAGAATTTTCCAACACACATGTATCCCAAACTCTGGAACAATTTAAACCTTGATTTACATAATATAAACAACAGAAACATTTTTAAAAAACAATCACAAAATTATTGTCCCAATACTCCGACAACATCGACTGTAATAATCCTTACTGTACTGACTGTGCTTTTAACAATAGGTAGAATATTTTCTGAATAAACCGAGTGGGTATGCATTTTTCATTTTCATTTTTATGCATTTTCAAGATAACACAAATTTAAAGCTTTCCAAGCACAGAGCCGACAAACGTGGGCAGTGAAATGACAATAGGGGAATTTTGTACCTGGTCTACTCCTGTTGAGGACTCCAACTCTCAGCGTCGGTCCGTGGGAGTCTCTCTCTGAGAGCACCCCACGGAGTGGCATCGGGGTTTGAAGTTGTCAAAGAGGGAGAAGTAGTTACTATTGACACATTTCTGCTGGTACTGTATTCGACTGGACAAATTCTCGTCTCTTGACCCTTTGCCCAATGTGGCGGCCGGGGCCGGCTAGCGCTATTCTCAAAAATTGCCAATCATCAGTTTTCATTATTTTTTCTGTTTTTTGTTTCAGGAGCATGGGTTATGGCCCTTCATTGGAGCAAGTTCATTGAGCTCGTTCCGGTGGGGGGGGGGGGGGGGGGGGGGTCGTGACCTGTGTTCTTGGGAATGAAAGAAATAGTTATTCAAAAGTTGTTTTTTTTGCAAGTGTCGTCTGCTTTTCATGTTGGGTAAAGGGTTAACTCAATTCTCGTCTCTTAACTAAACTGTGTGAGTTACACTAGCCAACAGCGACCAAGACTAAGTATAGATGAACGGTTGTTGGACAGTCCGATTCCAATGTTGCACGATATAATCCCCGGGAGACGACAGGTAGACAGCCAATCAGGCTATGCCGTCTCCCTGCAGTATACAGGTTTATTAGATTATTTTTGTTCTATAATTATGTATGTATATTTTTGTTCTATAATGATGCATGTATAATTTTTTGTTATACGCCCGTTTGAAAAGCGGGACGTATTATAGTATGGCGTTGTCTGTCTGTCTGTCCGTCCGTCCATCCGTCTGTTTGGTTTCCGAACAATAACTTTAGTATTTGTTTTCCGATCGGCTCCAAATTTGGTATGTGGTTTAATCACAACAAAATACAGGTCAAGTTCGAATATGGGGTTGGTCCGAACATTTTTCGCCTAAATTATGGCCCCTGTTGGACTTAGAATTCGTCAAATATTTGGTTTCCAGATGATAACTTTAGTATTTGTTTTTCGATCGGCTCCAAATTTGGTATGTGGTTTAATCACAACAAAATACAGGTCAAGTTCGAATATGGGTCGGTCTGAACAATTTTTGCCTGAATTATGGCCCCTGTTGGACTTAGAATTTGTCAAATATTTGGTTTCCGGATGATAACATTAGTATTTGTTTTCCGATCGGCTCCAAACTTGGTATGTGGTTTAATCCCAACAAAATACAGGTCAAGTTCGAATATGGGGTCGGTCTGAACAATTTTTGCCTGAATTATGGCCCCTGTTGGACATTATATGATGTATAAGGTAAAGTAATTCTTGAAACCTCTCGCACTGATACATAATAGTGAAACCACTTTGGCTTCCTTTATAATTTTGCAGCATGACAAATCACTGTCAAGTGAAGCTAGAGAGGTCGAACAGGTTCACAGTGTGATCATGGGGTCTCAACCATATAAATCTAATACTCACTTCAGATATATTGCAAAACTACCATGAAACATTGGAAAATGCAAATAAAAATGTATGAAGTTCAAAGAAAACACACCAATATTGTGTGACTTACTTCATCAAATAATTAATTGGTCAAATAATTACCCAATTAACAAACTGACTAGTCAAATAAATCTCATGGTGTTGATGTGTTTTATTTAAACTTTATATCTTTTTCTATACACATGCCTCTATATAAACCACAGGAAGTGAAACAGTACTTGTTTTCTTTGGAAAACAAATAAGATTTTACAGTCCAAATAGGATTCATTCACCAATGCTTGAGTTGGAAATCCTCTAACCTTAAACACCAATAAATAAATAACTAAAGATAGGAAGCTTCAGTGTTTCTAATATATATATATCTATATAAATATGTTACAGTCAAACTGTGAAATCAAGAATTTTTTTTTGAAATTATTAAATTATTGAGTCCTTTTGTGAAGCTATTGTCCTTAATTTTTAGTCTTTTTCTCAAATGACTGAAAAATTTAGTCATTTCACAAAATCACTGATTTCAAAAGTCTGACCGTAACATATATATATATGCCACTATAAATTTCTCGCACTCTAAAAAAATTGCAAATGTGTTAAAATGGTACAATTTGAACAGTTCACGGGCGTATGATGCAATGCCCAGCGCTGCTCTTGTTTTTTGTTGTATACTGCTAAATAAAGATTCATTCATTCATTCAATGAGTAGGAACATCCATCCAAAATGTGACGAGTTTGGATGCTTCTTCCGCACTTCAGCCGGGTCGGCTGTTACGGCTTCCTCTTCTTCCATGGATATGCATGCTAAGGGGTAGATGCCTACAAGTTTCTAACGGAATGCTCAGTGAGGTATGGAGTAGACCGCAAGCTGGAGACCCCTCTCTTTTTCCGTCAGCAGTCAGGGTCAACTGCTTTTGATTCGAGAAACTTTAGTGAGTTGGGTCGCCCGCTCACGCTTGTGGTTCGGAACGCTCCTTCCACACTGCAGCCGGATCCGGTTGCAGCAATGGCTTCTTCCCCTGCTTCATTTATGAAGAATGTTGACCGCAGACTAGCTATCCAACTTCGCATGTTCGAGTTGATAGCTAGTCGTTCGAGGCATTTTTATACGGACATGTGTCGAGGATCTGGGTGGGGCCAGATCTCCGTCCTGTGAGCAGCTTATGGTAACAAGCGGATTATCATTGCTCTGCTAGTCTCGTTCATGGACCGGCTGCAGCATAATCATTCATGCTAAGAATACGGAATTACTTAGATATGGCTCCTTATTGATGATGTGTCTTCTCTATTACGGTATAGAGAGACATACATGTAATTCCTTTACAAATTTAATCTCCTTTTCACCTTGGAATGCAGGCTTAGGAGCTGTATTTGGTCTGCTAATTCTTAAGTCCTAGGCCCTCTGCCTTTTTCCGATTCAGCTAAGTCTGGGCCATTGGTTGTAGTATAAAAATATGATAAATTTAAAGTAATTTGTATATTTTTTACACTTACCAATGGCCCAGATAGGGATGGCCCTCCCATGAGTGGGCACTCATACCTCCCCGTTAAGTTATTACTTTAGTAGGCTTGTCTACAAAGAATGATGTTGGTGCCAATTCTGGTCCTTTCCTGAGTACTGTGCATGCGCAAGTAGTAAAAGTATGGAGGGCCAGATAGGACTTTTAATTTTCGGTATTGTATACAAATTTTGGTGATTGGGATGTTCAAAATTTGTGTTTGGCCCTTGATGATATTAAATTTGCACCAGCTAAGTCTGGGCCATTGGTAAGTGTAAAAGATATACAAATTACTTTAAATTTATCATTTTCAAGTGTTATTGGAATTACAGAATTTTTCGCTTAGGAAAGTGGTATTATAAAATCTTAGTCTGTTTTTACTCACGAAACGATTTCTAGTTATCTATTTTTTCTAAACTTACCACAGTAATACAAAGTGCCTAATATTCCTCTTTGCTCCCAGATGAAGAAGAGTGCAGAATTAGAGTTCCTAAGAAAATACCCTATTAGGAGACTATAAAATTGTCAAAAGACAAAAAAGAAAACTGAACCAGTTTTGCCAGATGCCAATTTTTGTAGGTACACAAAAAACCTGGTGAACTGTATCCTACTTGACCTTTTACCCATTGCCCAGTTCCAGCCATATTGCGTAATAATATCAATTTCCTCTTTTTCATGTCCTGCATGATGGACCTGAAATTCTCAGCTCTGCAAAAATTCTCCATTATCTGCAGGTTTAGGATGTTTCCTGGAGGTTTTGGATAGTTATCGATGATGCTGCAGTGTTTTTATAGGATGCTAAGCAGTTTTTAACCCTTTACCTAACGCAACGGCCAAAACCGGCCAGCGCTATTCTAAAAAATCGCCCATTAATTTTCATTATTTTTTTCATTTTTTGTCTCAAAAACATAGGTTATGACCCCTCGTTGGAACGAGCTCGATGAGCTCGTTCCAACGAGGGGTCATAACCTATGTTTTTGAGACAAAAAATTAGTTATTCAAGAATTAATTTTGCAAGTGTCGTCTGCTTTTCAGGTTAGGTAAAGGGTTAAGAAGATTTCTCTCAGGAAAGTGCTTTGTTTATATCTTTATTGTCCAGTAGGCTCAGGTTTGTTATGGCAACCAACATCAGGGGATGGAGTTTTGGCATTTATTTGCTTGGGGAAATTCTAACACAGATTTATGGCTAGTTTTCCTCAAAGGTATTGTTTTGGAACTTAAGTTTCTAAATTTGATTTTTAATTTCTGATTCACAGTAAGGAATCGAATATTTGCATTTTGAATGTCTTGGTATTTCTGGGATAGTGCTGAACAGTTTAGCTTTCCAGGGTTTACTTTCCAGCCTGTTCCCCAATCCCCATTCTCTATATGGCTGGATTATCAGTTACTTTGAAGCCCTCCATACTTTATTGCTTGGGTGTAATGCCTTGTATTTAGGGCATGTGTAAGGCATGTATTTATATATATCTGTATATATATTTATATATATATTTATGTGTATCTTTTGGTATTTCTGTTATACCTCATATTGGACCTATTTTTAAGTTATAGCTTGATTGATTGTATTATTTTCATCATCTCCTTACTGTCAACTCTTTCCCCAGGACATGCTGAATTCTTTATTTTGGTCATAGAGGCTTTATGTTCCCTTAGTATGCTTTTATGGCCTTACTATATTCTATTATTATAACTCTATATACATTATACTCCGTCCATACCTATTGTTCAGTCGGCACTTTGTATCACTTTGGTAAGCACTTTTCAACAAACGATAAGCCTGGTCCCCATCTGGGAGTGCCATATCATATATTTTTATTTTGTTATACAGACGCTCATATTCGTTTTTTAGTCAACAATATTCATATTGGATGGACGTTGAAATGTTTCAAAATTTTCATATGCAGTAAAAGCAGATTGTTGTTTTTCGGTTCCATACAAAATTTTAAGTTTATTAATCAGCACCTTCATTCCGTCGTCACTGTTCAAATTCGCTACCGATAAGTCTGCACAAGTCTGTCTCCACTTTTCTGACAGGGATAGATAAACCGCTGGAGCTTGCTTTTCCTTACTAAGTGTTGTTACACACTGCCATAATTCTATTTCACGCAACCATAATTCAAAGTCACCATTGTCTTTTAAAGTTGGCGGCATAAACATTTGTTTACTGGTAGCCATCTTGCTATCAAATGTTTCAAAGTTTGAAAGTGTCACGATGAAACAACATAAGTTCACAAATATCACTAATAATGGATACAGCTTCTCACTTCGCCGTAACCTCACTCTGCTACCATTGCTAAATGGTAGACTCACCTTATGTAACATAGGTGTACACACTCTCCATCTCAACACCAAGACAATTATATATAGTATCCAAGCTCACATTTTCCATCCTGCTCAATATTAACTACATGTTCTTTTCGGTACACTCCAGTAAACTCTGTCAACATCACAGACGTATTTCCATCATGATATATATTTATGTACAGCTCGGACGTATTTAACACTTTTGCTGTGAACGTCCACATTTAGCAATAAGGCTAAAATGTCGGGCAAAGGTAAATGCAGTGCCGTTTATGCTTACTTTCGAGAAGATTGACAACAAATCCCCCAATTGTACCTGTAACTTTGGCCCAAAGTAGTGGCAGTAAATTTGGGGAATACTTAAAATGTTAAACGATATCCACAGAACCACCAACAGAAGGAATATGAAAAATTAAAAAGTCTTATGTAAGAATCCACACATGTGAAAAAATCATAAGTAGATTTATTGAACAGGGTACAGCCTCAGACTCACTCATATTCAACCAAATAGGGATTGAAACTTACCTGACAGTATATGTTTTAGATGTAATATAAATTATATTTAACCTTAAATCATCTGTGTAAATTGATTTGGAGGTAAACATAAAATTTAATGAGCTTTGAAACCTCGAAGTTCACATGGGAAAAATGACGAGTAAATTATGTTAATTAGCCGAATTCTGGTGCAATCAATGGAAGTGTCACATGCTCAGAGATAATGCTGCGCATCAGCAGTTCTGTTTTTGTTGTTAACAATAAAATGGTTAAATTTTAATAGAACATATCCTGTCAAATAGGTGGCAGGTAACTATTGAAAATTTTTAGTTCTCCTTGACAAAGTCAAGCTGAGCTTATCAAATCGCTCTCCGTCCATCCCTCTGTCCCTCCATCCATCCATCCATCCGTCAACACCATGTTTTTGTCTTCTCCAAAAAAAAACACTAAGCCAATTCAGGTGAAAGTTTGTGTGAGTGATGGTCCCAAAGGGGCATTGCATTTTTGTTCAACTCAACATGCCCAGCCCCATAGGGAGGGGGTGGGGGAAAATGTTCCACCATATTTTTAAAATCTTTTTCTCATGAACCAGTGGGTACAATGACTTGATATTTGTAATGGAGCTTCCTTTTGAGGTGTAGAATCAAGTTTGTTCAAACAAGGTTCGTGAAGAAATATTTGGCTTTGTAATAGGAGGGGTAAGATTTTTGGCCCCGCCCAGAATTTCTATTTTCTGAACCGATTGTCCGATTTGAACCAAATTTGGTATGTGGTATTATTGGGTCATACGTACTTGACTTGTGCAAAAAAAAAAAAATTCCTGCATACCCATGGGAACCCCAGGAGCTAAATATAGAAATATTTTCAAACGCCCATACTTCCCAAACCACATGGAACAGAGAACTGTTGTCTGGTTTGAAGCATCCTTAGGACCAGTAGCATTAAATGGTAAAAAAAAAAAATTGGCATCGGTTATGTTACGGTGTTCTGTAGGGGGGTTTCGAAAAATGCTAAGTCAGCATATTTGCAAAAATTGAACAAAATCTTTTCTCCAGAACCAATGGTTAGAATCTTTTGATATTTGGTATACAGCAACCATTGGGGGGGGGGGGGGGGGGGGGGGGGGGGATACAAGTTTGTTAAAATCATATTTGGGCTCAAATACAGGAGCCCAAATTTAATTTAGGGCAATATGGGAAATATTCTTTAAAAATCTTCTTCTTCAGAACCTTCAGTCAGAATCTTTTAATGTTTGGTATACATCATTGTTGTGAGGGTCAGATTTAAGATTGTTGAAACCAAGTCCCTAGGTGAATATTTGGGCTTCCTGTGGAAGCCCAAATTTAAAGTTAGTGCAATATGGGGGATAGATTTAAAAATCTTCTTCTTCAGATCCACCAGTCAGAATGCTTTTATATTTGGTATACAACATCTCTAGGGGGGTCAGATTCAAGCTTGTTCAAATCGGGTCCATAGGTTAATATTTGGGCTCGCTATGGTAGCCCAAATTTTAACTTAGTGCAATATGAGGAAATTTCTTTAAAAATCTTCTTCAGATTTACCAGTTGGAATGCTTTCATATATGGTACACAACATCTCTAGGGAGGGGGGTGGGGTGGGGGTGGGGTGGTCAGATTCAAGCTTGTTCAATTTGAGTGCCTGGGTTAACATTTGGGCTCCCTATGGGAACCCAAATTTTAACTAAGTGCAATATGAGGGAATTTCTTTAAATATCTTCTTGTTCAGGTCAACCAGTCAGAATGCTTTCATATTTGGTATACAACATCTCTAGAGGGGTCACATTCAACTTTGTTCAAATCGAGTGCCTGGGTTGATATTTGGACTCCCTCTGGGAACTGGTATTGGCCATGTAGCTGAAGAATTAGAAATTTTGTATTCAGTACCCTTTAGAGGTGTAACTAAGATTAATCCACATAGATTGTATCAAGGGGCTTCATAGGGGAGGTCCACTTTTTACATTATGACCAACTAAAGAAAAGGCATGATGCTTGGACTATTTTAGTCACTTCTGAGGGGCTCAAGGATTGACAATATATCCTATGGACTATGGAGATGGATTGCTTTATGTAGATTCATTCTTGGACTGTTAAAATCATGTTCTGTTCAAGGTGAGCGCTTCAGGAAAGGAAGTTTTGAAGTTTTGATTTGAATAATTTTTGGAGAGTTATAGTCCTTGTCGACATTGAATTTACCAAAATTGCAGGTTTTTGGAAGATATCTTCAGTTGCGATTAAAGAAATTAAATGATATTTGGTGAGTGACATTATTGGGTATGAATACATGTCCAGGTTGATAATGAGATTATTCCTATCATAACATAAAAGTTGGCGAGGGATATGGATGTCGTTAGACTGTCTTGTTAGCTCGCCTGACTTTCAGTCAGGGGAGCTATAGTGATCACTCACCATCCGTCGTCCGTGAACATGGTGTTTGCGTCTTCTCCTCCAAAACCACTGAACTGATTTAAGTGAAATTTGAGATAATAGTTTGTTATGACATCGCATTTTGATTTTGTTCAAATCAAGTTGCCTCGCCCCTTAGAAGGACCATGCCCAAAAAGTGTGCTTAAATCTTAACAAATCTTCTCATGAACCAGCAGTAGCAGAGACTTGATATTTGGTGTGCAGCTTCCTTTTGAGGTGTAGACTCAGATTTGTTCAAGAGAAGTTCGAGGAGCTGTATTTGCCGGCGTTATGGGAGGGACAAGAATTTTCGCCTCGCCCAAAATTTCTATTTTCCAAACCGAGAGGCTGATTTGAACCAAATTTGATATGAGGGCTTATTGGGTCATAAGTACTTACTTTATGCCCAAAAAATTTCCCGTTGCCCCATGGGAACTGCAGGAGCTAAAATTAGAAAAAATTTGATGTGAAGCTTCCTTAGGACCAACGGTTTTATCATAGGGTACTTTTTTGGGACTTTTGAATAAATGCTGAGTCACCATTTTTTAACACTATGGGTAATGGGAAAAACATTTAAGACTACTCTTCTCCCAAACCACTGCTCCAAAAGCTTTCAAATTTCACATGTAACATCTTTGGAAGATTGTTTCACACATTTATTGAAACCAAATCCCTGGGTCCATATTTGGGCTGCCTATGGGAGCCTAAATGTTTAAATTAGTGCAGTATAAGGAATATTCTTTAAAAATATTTTTCTTGTGATCAGAATACTTTGATATTTTGCATGCAGCATGCTTTGGGGGTGAGATTCAAGTTTGTTCAAGCCAAGTCCCTGGGTTTATATTTGGGCTCACTGTGGGAGCCCAAATTATTAACTTAGTTCAAAATGAGGAATTTTCTGTAAAAATCTTCTTCTTCAGATACAGCAATCGGAATATTTTGATATTTGGTATGCAGCATTCTTAGGGGGGTGAGATTCAAGTGTGTTCAAGCCAAGTCCCTGGGTTCATATTTGGGCTCCCTATGGGATCCCGAATTTTAACTTAGTTCAATATGAGGAATATTCTTCAAAAATCTTCTTCTTCCCATCCACCAGTCAAAATCTTTTGATATTTGGTATACAGTATCCTTAGGGGGGGGGGGGGGGGGGGAGGGGGGGTGAGATATAAGTTTGTTAAAGCCTGGGTCTATATTTGGGCTTCCTGTGGGAGCCCGAATTGTACCAAAATTTCTATTTTCTGAACTGAGAGGCCAATTTGAACCAAATTTGATATGAGGGCTTATTGGGGCATAAGTACCTAATTTATGCCAAAATATTTTTTTCCGTCGCTCTCGCAGGACCTAAATATAAAAGAAATTTAAAACTCCCATATCTCCAAAACTACACGGCACTGAGAATTTTTATTTTGTGTGAAGCTTCCTTAGGAACAGCAGAAAGGAATGGTCCAAAAGAAATTGCCATCGGTTTTATCATGGGTACTTTTCCAGGACTTTGAAAAAGTGCTGAGTCATCATTTTTTAACACCGTGAGTAATGTGAAAAACATTAAAGAATCTTCTTCCCTCATACCACTGCTCCAAATGCTTTCATTTTTCACATATAACATCTTTGGAAGATTCATTCACATGTTTGTTGAAATCAAATCCCAGGGTACATATTTGGGCTCTCTATGGGAGCCCAAATGTTCATATTAGTGCAGTGTGAGGAGTATTCTTTAAAAATCTTCTTCCGATCCACCAATTAGATTCTTTAATATTTGGTATGCAGCATCCTTAGGGGGGTGAGATTCAAGTTTGATCAAGCCAAGTCCCTGGGTTCATATTTTGGCTCACTGTGGAAGCCTGAATTATTACTTAGTTCAACATGAGGAATATTCTTTAAAAATCTTCTTTTTTTTAGATCCACTGGTCAGAATCTTTGGATAATTGGTATAAGCTTTTCTTAGGAGGGGCAGATGCCACTTGTTTAAATCAATTCCCAGGGTTGATATTTAGGCTATCATGTCAGGTGAGCACCCTCAGGCCCACTGGGGCCCATGCCTGAAAATAAGCAGTCTGACATTTGCAAAATGAAGTCCCCAGAGGGTGACTTTGATGATGCTATGCCATACAGTGGGCCAATTTATCCTCTGGGTACCTCTTTCTGTTTAGTTTTGAGACCCTGATTCAGATTGATGTCCCCAGAGGGTAAATTTAGTGATGCTATCCTGCTGTGCAGGGTAGCATCACTATATTCACCCTCTGAAGACCTCATTTTGCAATGACAGTCTACTTATTTTCTGGCTTGCTGGGGCCTCTTGTTTAAACTTATCGTGGTTTGTTTGTATACTATTTTAACTTACTGTAAGCAGTTGTGCAGTACTATATGTCAGGTATAAATTGTAAAGTGTCAATTCTGTATTCCAATATGCAGTTGTTATAAGGAACACATGTATTTTTATACTGTACCAATGACCCAGACATAGCTGGTGCTAACTCTTAAAATATAGGGCCAAACACAAATTTTGCCCCCCAATCCCCAAAATTTGCATCTAAAATCAAAGAAAACATGTCCTGAAAGGCCCTCCACACTTCGCCCCCACTGCGCATGCGCAGTGTCAAGGACGTTCCGAAATTGGCGCCATTAATCATTCTAAGTTTGGCCCTTCATCAGTTAACATCTGACTGATCTTTGTGCTTATAAATCTCAGTTTAAATGATGCCAGACACATAAATATTAGTGAAATGGTGATTCTAAGGAGGATAGAGAAGGAGGAGAGGAAAAAAATGTGTGACAGAATATTATCAGGGCTGTAACTTAAAATTTTTTAATGAAATTATGTTAAGTTACCTATTTTCGAGGCAGCAGCCATTTTGTTGTCATTCTGATTATTTAGTTACACTGTTTTTTAAGTGTTTTCCTCTCTCCCTGTCCTTTAAGTCCCCCCCTTGCTATTCTCACATGCTTTTGGCATAGTTTTTGTAATTATTATTACTAAATTTTCTTGGGAGTTTTAGCTGAATAACAGAATAAATTCTGTTCTTTCCCCATGTTTACGTCTTCACCTACGGGTGGTTAGGCGTTGTGTTCTGCATCTACCATCTGATGTTTTGCAGTTTCTTCCCTGGAAGTCTCTGTTTTGCATCAGATAGTGTATTTTTGGTAACTGATTTCGGGCCTGGGTGCCTGGAGTCTTATTTTAGTGTTTTTACACTCATTGTTTACATTTTCAACAGCCCTCTGTGTGGGGGGGGATTTCTAAAAAATAATATCTTGATGTTATTTTAATCATAACTAGATACATTATTATTGTTCGTAAGTGTTGAATAAATTGTTTAAAATATTTTTAAAATTTTTGTCCACACTTGGGCTTGGGATCCATTGGGGCTCAACGTTACTTTTCAGAAACTTGGGCTGTTCTGAAAAAATATTTTTTCAAAATATTTTGATTTCAGTTATTTTTTCTATATTAATGGATCATATTATTATTATGTATTTTGATTGCCAGGGGTTAGTGCGAGTACCAGGACTTGTTTTCTTTTCACATTGAAAGGATATTGATCAATTGTTTTAAGAGGAAGTCTTCCTCTGACTTTATTATCATTCTATATGTGGTCAGTGTACTCGCATTAACTCCTGTTCTGTATCGTATGATTTCGATGACAATAAGGGAAGCGTATGTCACGGTATGTTATTGGGGATTTGGACACTCCGGTCCTTTCCCCGCAGGGTCACTCTACTTTATCAATTTCTATCTCAGACGATCAAGATTAGGGTGATGTATCCGTGATGTCTTCCAACAGTGTGCCTCCGTCGTCACAATTAATGAAGGGCTAGCGGAAAAGTGCTCATGTAAATACGCCAATTGCCTAAGAGGACCCTAGTAGGTTCGACGGCCTTTGACGTCCGCTAGCTCGCCCGGTGTAGCGTCCATTCACCGAATGGTTCGGCAGCCGGGTTCGTCCGTTGCGGTCTAGAAGGAATTTTGGGGTGATGCGAGCACTATAAATTAACTTAATGCACACCCAGTGGCGGCGGATCGGAGGGAGAACGGAGGAAGCCTTTTAGTCCGGTTCATAGCTCGTTCCGGTCCATCCGGACGGCAAGCGAGAGAGGCCCCTCTCTCGTTCAACAACATCTGGCCCCAGATGTTGTGGTACAAATGTGTCGCAAGCGGAGCATACGTCCGTCGCTCGGGACGCTCCGTTGTATAGGCAGTCCGCGGAGACTGCTAAGGCTTCCTCTTCTCGTCAGCGCACACGACCGCACCTTGGCTGCGTGACCGCCGATATATTACCAGCTTCGCCGATCAAGGATTCTTCGGCGACCAGGTCACACCATCCGGTAGCCAGGGACACGAGGCCTGCAGACTCCGGACGTTCGCATAGGAAGTGTGCGGGAGTCAACGTACACGGAGCTTCCGGCGGCAATGCATCGTAAGACCGCTTCTGCACAGGCCTCGGGAACGGACGTGCTTTCCTTAATAGCACAGTTTATCGCAGCATCCCAGCATCAACTGAATCTGTCGCATATATTTTATCCGACGATGCTGGGTCGGGACGCTCCGCGGAAGCGGGTACGGACGTCTGAAAGTTTCATCCGGTCCGACGGGATACCGAAAGGGATTCGGAGGATTTCGAGCTTTCCCTTTCGGAACAACATATGCTGTTGTGTATGTCATCTGACTTGGTCTTCTACAGCTTCTTTCATCGGACCAGAATGCTGCGATGCCGGATAAGAAACTGATAGCGTCGGTGGACTTAGAAATTTTTGGTTCGGTTCAGGGACATCGTCCCTCAGTTCCGACATAGTCCAATAATGTCACACAAACTTTCGAATTATTGAACGTCGCTATATATATTATTATTTTATGCTTGCTAACCAAGCATTTCTGGTTTCTTGTTCGAAGAGTTATGGAGATGTCTTTCAAAAGTGTGCCTCTGTCGTCATAGTTAATGAAGAGCTAGCGACAATAAGTGCTCATGGAATATGTCTATTGCCTACGGAGTGACATTCGCTAGCTCACCCGGTGTAGCGTACATTCATTGAATGGTTCGGCTGCCGGGTTCGTCCGTTGCGGTCTAAGAAGAAGATTTGGGTGATGCGAGCACTTAAATTACTTTAGTACTCACCCAGTGACGGCAGATTGAGGACAGATCAGAGGAAGCCTGTTAGTCCGGTTCCTGGCTTGTCCAGGTCCGTCCGGGCTGTGAGCGAGAGAGGTCCCTCTCTCGTCCAACAACATAGGGGACCGCATGTTGTGGTTCAGATATTTTACATTCGGAGCATATGTCCGTCGGTCGGGACGCTCCGTTATATTGACAGTCCGAGAGACTGTCCTTGATGCTTCCTCATCCTCACAGCAGGGCACACGACCGCACATTGGCTACGTGACCTCGAGTATCCGATCAGTTTCGGCATTCAGTGATTCCACGGCGAATAGGTCGCGCCATCCGGTAGCCAAGGGACACGAGGCCTATACACTCCGTTCGCTCGCATATTGGTAGTATGCACGGGGTAACGATCACGGAGCTTCCAGCGGCAATGCATCGTAAGACCGCTTCTCCTCAGGCCTCAGTGACGGACGTGCTATCCGAGTTAGCACAGTTGTTTCGCAGCATCCCAGCAATTGACTGTTTCTCGGTCGAATCAGGAATTATCCGACGGCGCTGGGTCGGTGCGGTCCGCGTTTGCATCAGGTACGGACGACCGAACGCTTTATAGGGTCCGACAGGATGGCGAAAGGGATTCGAAAGATTTCGAGTTTTCCCTTTAGTAGTATTGGAAGATGCCTTTCATGTCTTCTGGCATTATCTTCCAGTGATTGTTATTTCGGACTTCATTGCTGCGATCTTGGATAAGAGACTTATAGCGTCATTGGACTCGGATTTTTCGATCGGTTCAGGGACATTGTCCCTGACTTACCGACGCAGTCCAATATTGTCATTATAACATGTGTTTTATTTTTCGACGCTATATATATATATATACAAGCCTGCTACCAAGCATGATAGTTTAGTTTCTTGTCCGCGTTGCTCATTTCTGCCATTTTATCATTTATACGAATAGTTTATTTTGGCAGAGCAGGGCATACCGAGAGTTCATATGCGTCTAGACGGTGTGATTAAAGACTGCATATTTTCTTTTTCGCCGTTTATGTCTTTTCCAATTTCAATGTTGGGAACGACATGATGTATAGTAGACTTAACTTAGACGCTTTATCATACGTAATCCGCCTTACTGAGGCGTTATCATTAAGTCTTCAAGAAAAGATTTACGGGATATTATTCTCAATGTAATTTCTTTTGAGGGCAGTGCTTTGTTCACGTATAACTCCGCCCTTCAGTGGCTGATTGGAGTTGGTTAGACGTGACGCAGCCCTAGCTACATCCACACGCGTGGATAGTAAGGTTAAGAACTCTCTCAGAGTCGCTTCGTTCTCGGAGGAGCTTCTCTTCGACGGCAACTTTTCGGCAATCCATGAATTGCTCGATTTACACGTTCTCTTGTCTATCTAGTGTTACAAGAGATTCAGACTGGGGCAAACATTCGGTGGTTGACTCAGAAAGTGCCACCGCAGTTGCCGGACCCGAGTGTGGCTGTTATGACGGTTGCCAGTCAAACAGATTGGGATATAATACTGATCCCTACGGATTCGAAGTGCCAGGGTCTTTGGGTTCCGCAGTCTCTTAGCAATCAGTTTTCTTCCGCGGAATAATGTTTTTTAGGCTTGCTTTATGTCATTGCATGAACATTATTCAGAAACGCATGCCCAAATTCCTGTCCTTTAATTCGACAGTAGTGGCGTATCTCCGGAACCAGAGAGGCACTCTTTCGTTTCCGTTATTCAATTTAATGGAAAGAATCCATCTGTTGGTTATAGTACACCAAGTTCAGTTTTGGTCTGTCATATTCCGGGTCGTCTGATTGTTTTATCGGACTCCCGTTCTCTTACGGGTCGCTTGTTGCTGTCAGAATGGACTCTCAACAAACAAGTATTCAATCAGATTTGCTATCTATGGGAGCGCCCAATGATGATTTATTTATGACACAGCTTGCTAATCAATTGCAGACGTATGTGTTGGCTTGTCCAGATCTCTGAGCTAATGTTGTTAACGCTTTATTGATCTATAGGACGGAATGATAGGATACGCGTATCCTCCGGCGCTGTTGTTTCAGCAGGTATTGCTAAGATAAACAACCACAATACATTTCTGTTGATAGCATTTCTATCTTCACAGAGATCATGGGTAATTTACTCTCTTGTCTACTGTGGGTCTTAACGTGAAATCTTCCTCTATATGAGGATCTTTTTTCACTGGGTAAATCGTGTCATCTTTATCACAACCCGCAAGGTCGCAACCTTCATGTATTCCGTTGTGTGGTCCGTATTGCATTGTAAGCACTGTACTGGACGAGCTTTGGACGCGATTTCTTACTATAGGAGATCCTCTTCTTCGCTATTCTATGCGGCTAAAGTAGAGGCTCTTCCGTCGTGGTGTAGGGATCATTATGTTCATATTGTGGATCCCTCCATACTACTCATTGCTATTTTTTAGTATACTTGTTTCACAAGATCTACTGCAGCCTGTTATTATTTAGGTTATAGGTTTATGTTACCTCATACCTATGCACTCTACGATAGTTTACAATTGAGTCTTTTGTCTCTTTATCTAAGTCAGTTAGTAACTTTTTGATAAATAGACTTAGAATCTTTAGATTAAATTCCTATATGGATTTTAACTTCGGTTCTTATTTAGCTAAGTAATCATTTGAGCCTCTGGAAACAGTAGTTTTCAAATTCTGACCTTTTAGACAGTAATTCTGTTGGTTTCTCTTTTACTGTAGAGTCAGTGAGTTTCATGCACTATCGATGGATGATTTTCACTTTCGTAGTTTCGGAATCACTACTTCCGTTACTATTTAGGTTGGATTGTTGCATAAGAGTTAGGCTCCTATTATCCGGAACCTATTATTTTAAGGTCCTTCCGTCTTCGTATGGGCATAGGCCTTTACTCTTTCCGGGTACAGTTTATGTATTTATAAACAGATATCTGTTTATTACTATGGGCGTAAACTTCTTCTGTCTTTGATGTCTAGTAGAAGGACGTTACGCTCCATTTTATTGTTAATAGATTCTATTAACTATCGGTACTGCTTATGGTATATCTTTGACTTAGCAGTTGTGCTTAAGATTTCGGCTCATGAAGTAAGAGTTCTTCTACTTCTTGGGCTTACATTAATAGTGTCGCTATTATAGATTTTTGAAGGCTGCTCATTGCGCTCAGCCATCCACATTCATGAATTTTATCTCAGAAATATCGAGTCCATTTCTGGAGGCCTCTATTGTTAGGTCTATTATCTACTGCTCAGAATGTCATTCACTTAACAGTTGCTACTATAGCTAGGTAGGCTGTCTGTTTCGGCAGTGTCTCCGTTCGGCTGCCCTCTTCGCTCTGGGCTTTTTGACCCAGGGCAAGAAAAAGGGGGGGGGGGGGGAGGGTGTTCCCTTGGGTCACCTGTTTTACTATGAAAACAAGGGGATACCTCCTCCGGAGTTAGTAATTCTGAGCTGTTATTGGGATGGTTGTTTAGTGAGAAGTTTAGGTTTTTAAAATTCATTCAAGTCTTAGTTTTTAAAGTATAGCTTTTGAATATTGCATATGTCAACGGACATGATTATGCAATCCTCAGACACTTTTAGGAGTATAAGAGTCTCTATTCTCTAGACTTACTTTATTTATTGGCTTACTTTAAAAATTATTAGTATAAGGATTATATTGGATATTAATAGAGTACATGGATGTATGAAGCTCAATTTTGGAAGGTGTTGTATCTTTCTAATTTATCATAAATAAGAAAGATACATGTAAGGCCTATTACTTCTTTTTCCCTACAGGGGATGACTCTATTTTATTTTATTGAGCGTATTCCATTTTGCTCTATGTCCTTGGCCCTCCAGCCTTTTTACTATTCAGCTATGTCTGGGTCATTGGTACAGTATAAAAATGTTAAAAAATTTATAGTAATTTATATATTTTTTATACTTACCAATGACCCAGACGGGGATGGCCCTCCCAGGAGTTGGGAACTCTTGCCTCCCCGCTGAGTACATAGCGCTTACCAGGCACTGGTTATTAGAATGATTAATGACGCCAATTTCGGAACGTCCTTGACACTGCGCATGCGCAGTGGGGGCGAAGTGTGGAGGGCCTTTCAGGACATGTTTTCTTTGATTTTAGATGCAAATTTTGGGGATTGGGGGGCAAAATTTGTGTTTGGCCCTATATTTTAAGAGTTAGCACCAGCTATGTCTGGGTCATTGGTAAGTATAAAAAATATATAAATTACTATAAATTTTTTAACTTTCCCATGTGTATTTGTGTACACAACACATCCCAGGATGCAACCCCCACCATGCAGCTGTCTCCTTTGATATACATCAATTGCCTGTCCTGACTGATGTACGAAATGACAATTGAAAATACTAGCAGTTCACTACTATTTGCATTAAAACGCCCCATCATTTCAACTTGAAAATAAAAATGAACTCTTTCACTACTGCTGTTGGCAAGTGGCTTGTTCCATCCATGCACTTGCACCCAACTACTGCCGTGCTGGAAATATGTCCATTAGATGAGAAAAGGCTGAGCACTGAGTAACCCTGGTGACTCAACACGTTGCAGAAGCCTCATGACTTGGATGACAAACACACAGACATTTTATGTGTACATTACCCTCTAAAATATGGATTCAACAATATATTTTGAAAAATTGAACCGAAAACAGAGTTTTTTTAGAAAACCAAAACCAAACCGAAACGCAAATTTCAAAAAGCCCCACCCTAATGAGCATGTCTGTTTGTATTGGAAATGAAACATTTAGTGATTGGCTTGCAAAAATGACCCTCAGTGTTGCAAAATATTACTATTATTGCTGTAAAGCAAGGTCATTAGTGCCACATCCCTCATGTGGATGGTTGAAATGTCACCAGCCTTTGGTAACAGGTGTCCTACAATGTATTCAGTTGATAGTGTGTTTCCAGAAATCTCACCTAAACTGTGGCACTATCAGTTTGTCCTGTATCTCCTCCGAGATGGAATAATGGGAGGGGCATATACCACATTTGGCATTGTTCTTGTTAAAAGTAGGTGTACATGGATCTCACAATTGAAACTGGGTACTGGACTCCCCTGCTGTAAAACAAAGACAATCTTTCACATACATACTAGGTATTACAAGAGAAATATAAATTAATAAAAATAAAATAAAAAATCATACAATGAGTTGAGTTTTTATGGTCCCTCCCCCCTCCCTATTTGCCCCATCTCCATTATAACTTGATGGTGCCCCTTAGCAGATAACTGACCAACAAAAATCTCAACCCTGTCTTGAGAGGCCACCTGTTTTGAGAGACCACTTTTGTCTGACAGAAGGGGCGGTCTCTCAAGACAGGTTTTACTGTACTATTATTATAGTAGCTTCGACAAATAGGTCTCATGGTTTGAGAAAATGTTTTTTTTTGCTTTGCAAATAATTGAGTAAAATACATAATTTTTCTTTTTCTTTTCATTTTAGCATATCATCTTATCTACATATATTGTGCTGTGAGAGGAAAGCCAGGATATGATTTGTACAAGTTGCCGGCTTTCAAATAGCTTGTGTGGAATATATAAAGTATCACTTGCAATAATATACAAATGGTGCTTTTCGATGTGCATTCCAGATTTACTCACTCTAGTCTTCATTCAGCTAGTGTATTACTATGTTTATTTCTGCATTCAAAACTCGCAGAAACCTGAAAAAATGACTACATTTATTGAACAGCAAAAAGGCTTGTGGCCAATGAGTTGTTTCTAGTAAAGTGTCATCTGCCTGAATAGGCCGACAACAGTTGACTAGAAACTACAGGTCAAGTTAAATGACTTTCTCTTCAACATTATGACTGTTGGTGTCAGAATACCTTTTGTACATCATCAGGGGTGGATGCATGCGAAAGTAGGGTTTTAGGGGTTGAAAGGTAAGGCATAAATTTTTTTACAGTGACCAGAGCTCTCAGTAAATCGCATATAAGCTGTACATCCATCAATTTTTATCAAAATCGCTTTGGAAATATATCTGGGAGTGTATAATAAACCCTTTTAAATTGTGCAAAATGTGTTGAAAATTTGTCACGTGTAAAAATGCCGCTATAATTAGAGAGACTTCATAGAAGGTGAGAAATAAAACATTTTTTTTAATAACTTGATTATATTTATTTATATTTATTTATTTATTGGTGTTTAAGGTCACATACTTATGCACAATGGCTAATCGTGACCGTGACAGTTTTATGGGTGGGGGAAGCCAGAGTACCCGGAGAGAACCACCGAGCATCGACGAGCAACTGTCAGCTCCTCAACATTCTAACTCTGCTCAAGCAGGGTTACAGGGGTTGAAGACCTGTGCACCATCGACGTGCAGTACGCCTTAGTACACGGCGTCATCGTGCCCCCATGTAGGCAACCGGGATAAAATCCCTTGCCCAGGAACATAACGCGGGTCGTCCCAGATTGGGATCGAACTCAGGACCTCTAGCATAGAAGTCCAACAGTCTACCACTGAGCCACCGCGCTCCCTAATAACTTGATTAGATCAATTCTGTTTTGCACTAATAATCATATAAAGAAATCTTTTTATGCCCCAATGAAGTTTCCATCTACTGACTTTAGAGGAGCTTTTTTGTATCAGTTCATTTTTGGCATGCATTCATAACTAAACTTTGAACTATTTTGATTTTTTTTTTCTTCGTTTTCAAAATGGATTGAGAAATTATGGATTTCCGTCCAATAATTTTTGAATGACTTCACAGAGCAAAATGTTTTGGGACGTGCTTTTTTAACACAGCAATATCAAGTTCATACTTCATTTAGATGTTAAACGTGAGCGTGGGTGTTGCAGGGTGTTTTAAATGTGCTACCCCACTGATGGCCAGGTGAAAATGGCATCTTCGATGTTTGGTGATGGGGTAGAGGGGGTATTTAGTAAGTGGTGCATACTGACAGGTTTAATTTTTATATGGTTATGTGGGTTCTTATATTATCATATTTCACTCTCCCCACTTCTAAACTCGTGATGTGAACTTGTGGTGAAAACAGATGGCTGGACATCACATCAGTGATTGCAATGCATAAATCGCTCTTACACTTTGCAAAATAAGCAAAGGGGTAAAATAGCGTTTGTACCAATTTGTTTTATTCAGAGCTCTATGTGCCTATATATTACCTGAAAAAACTTCTACAAATAGTGTATAACGGAATAAAATATTGTTGGCTTCTTATTGAATATAGGTATAAACATTTGGTTCCACTTGACTTTGTTGCATGTTCAGAATATAGCCAAAGATGCTGAAAGTTACTTTAGCTGGTAGAGTGCTAAATTTTTTCTCAAATGTGATTTGTAACATGAGTTTTTCAAAAATACCATGGTATCAGCAGAGGGAACCTTAGTTTAGCAAGATTTTGTTAAAAAATAATTGTTTTGTTTCGATTTGTTGGAGAGTGTCTGTTGGCACTCTCCAATAAATTATAACTAAACATTTTTTTCTTCTAGAGCTGAGTAAACAAAGTAGTTCATACAGTGTTTAGCTGGTCACCACTTTTCAACAGAGCTATGACAGTTGCTTCTAGTACTCAACTAGTTAAACACCAATTAACATTTAGCACTAACTTTCAATAAAGCCCTGGTGGAGGTGTCTGTTACTGAGCCAGTTGCTTCCAAAGATTGAGGAGGAAGTCAAAGTCTCTGCTGGCCTAATTCATGAGTGTTAAAAGACTTCAGTAGCTGTTTTCTGGTGAAGGGCTTTTCAGTTTTCTGTGTCAAGCCCCCTAACTTGGATTGGGTATTCTGCCTCCATCCTCTGAAAACTGGGTTTTTTTAGACAAAATAAAACTTACAAAAGTTTTTTTTTTACAAGTGGAATATATCTAGTTGTTATGGTGTTGTGATTTTTGGTGATCTATTGTAAATAGCTAAGTTAGAATCTCTTGAGCAGGAACCAGTCTGGCTGTAATATTGTTCTGACAACTGAGTGAAATATTCTCACATGCATGACCAGTCCCAATAAATCAAAACATATATTTGTCAGATATTAGAGTCTCATGAAGCTCATCAATATGTCACATGACCTAACTGATTAATAATTTGATTTCTGTAAAAAGCAACGTCCAGATTGCTGGAAAAATGGGAGAAGAATATTTTTATACTGTACCAATGACCCAGACTTAGCTGGTGCTAACTCTAACAAAACCAGGGCCAAACACAAATTTTGCCCCCCAATCCCCAAAATTTGCATCCAAAACAAAAAGAAATCATGTCCTAAAGGACCTCCATACTACGCCTCTACTGCGCATGCGCAGTGACGCAGACGTCCCGAAATTGACGCCAATTATCATTCTCTGTTTGGCCCTTCATCAGTCAACATCTCACTGATCTTTGTGCTTGTAAATCTCAGTTTAAAGGATGCCAGACACGTAATTTTTGGAGAAATGGTGATTCTAAGGAGGATATAGAAGGAGGAGAGGAAAAAGAAGTGACAAAAAATAATCAGGGCTATACTTAAAATTTTTTGATGAAATTATGTTAAGTTGCCTATTTTCGAGGCATGGGCCTCTTGTTGTCATTCTTGCTAAATGTTGCACTGCTTATTCAGTGTTTCCTCTCCCCTATCCTTCTAAAGTCCCCCCTTGCAATTCTCCCATGCTTTTGGCATATTTTTGAGAAAGTTCATTTCTAAAATTTCCCTGGGAGAGTTGCTTGGATACAGAATGTTTTCTGTTATTTTCCCCATAGTTACGTTTTCACCCATGGGTGTATAAACGTTGTGTTCTGCATCTTCCATCTGATGTTCTGCAGATTCTCCCCTGGGAGTCTCTGTCTTGCATCAGATAGAGTGTAATTTGGATGACTGATTTCGGGCCAGTTTTTTCAGTGCCTGGAGTCATGTTTTCTGGTATTTTACACTGTTTGTTTACATTGGCAACAGCCTTTTTTGAGAGGGGCTGTTTGCCTTTGGTGTAGTTTATCTGCAATTCTCCCATGCTTTTGGCATATTTTTGAGAAAGTTCATTTCTAAAATTTCCTTGGGAGAGTTGCTTGGATACAGAATGTTTTCTGTTATTTTCCCCATAGTTACGTTTTCACCCATGGGTGTATAAACGTTGTGTTCTGCATCTTCCATCTGATGTTCTGCAGATTCTCCCCTGGGAGTCTCTGTCTTGCATCAGATAGAGTGTAATTTGGATGACTGATTTCGGGCCAGTTTTTTCAGTGCCTGGAGTCATGTTTTCTGGTATTTTACACTGTTTGTTTACATTGGCAACAGCCTTTTTTGAGAGGGGCTGTTTGCCTTTGGTGTAGTTTATCTCACTATTAGATACATTTATATTTTCCGTAAGTGTCTCATTAATTATTTAATATAAATTTAAAATTTTTGACCACACTTTGCCATCGGATCCATTGGGGCTCAACGTTACTTTTCAGCAACTTGGGCTTCGCTGAAAAAATATTTTTTCAAAATTATTTTGATTTGCATTTGTTTTTTCATTTATTAATGGATCATGTTATTATGTATCTTTGTGTCAGGGGTTTGTGCGAGTAACTAGGACTTGTTGTTGTCCTTTCACAATGAAGGGACATTGTTCAAATTGTAATGGGAAGAAATCTTCCTCTGACTTCCATGATCATTGTATTAATTGTAGTCAGTGTTCTCGCATTAATCCCTGTCCTATATGTGAATATTGGGATGAGAAACATTGGAAACGTGTGTCACAATATGTTATTTCTGGAGAAAGGGCTATGCCGGCTCTTTCTCCGCAAGGTCACTCTACTCTCTCAGTTTCTATTTCAGAGGAACAAGAACAGGGTGATGTTTCCATGTTATCTTCTACAATTGTGCATCCGTCGTCACAAATGAATTCAGAGCTAGCGGCAAAAGTGCTCATGGAGATTAGACAAATGTCGTCCGCTAGCTCGCCCGGTGTAGCGTCCATTCACCGAATGGTTCGGCAGCCGGGTTCGTCCGATGCGGTCCAGGAGGAAATTTTGGGTGATGCGAGCACTATAAACATAAGATGCACACCCAGTGACGGCGGATAGTAAGCGAGAACGGAGGAAGCCTTTGAGTCCGGTTCCTAGCTCGTCCAGGTCCAGCCGGGCCGCGAGCGCGAGAGGCCCCTCTCTCGTACAACAACATTTGGGACCAGATGTTGTGGTACAAAATGTGTCGCAAGCGGAGCATACGTCCGTCGCTCGGGACGCTCCGTTGTATAGGCAGTCCACGGAGACTGCTAAGGCTTCTTCTTCTCGTCAGCGCACACGACCGCACCTTGGCTGCGTGACCGCCGATATATTACCAGCTTCGCCGATCAAGGATGTTACGGCGACCAGGTCACACCATCCGGCAGCCAGGGATTCGAGACCGATTGACTCCGGACGTTCGCATAGAAAAAGTATGCGGGAGCCATCTGATGCGGAGCTGCCCTCGGCGAAGCAGCGGAAGACTACGCCTCCGCAGGTCTCGACGCCGGACATTCTTGTGCAGATAGCACAGCTTATCGCAGCATCCCAGCAGCCGACAGAAACGGTGTCGGATCGAGAATTATCCGACGGCGCTGGGTCGGTACGCTCCACCGAAGCATCGGGGGCGGACGACCGGGAACATCATGAGGTCCGACCGGATGGTGAAAGGGATACGGATGATTTGGAGCTATCCCTTTCGGAACAACATAAAGCTGCCGTGGACTTCATCCGGCACTTTCTCCCTCAAGTTGTTCCATCGGGCCAGACTGCTGCGGTTCCAGACAAGAGGATTATAGCATCATTGGACTCTGAATTTTTTGAGCGGTTCAGGGACATCGCTCCCGAGTTTCCGTCGCAGTCCAATAATGTTGCAAGAACATTTGAATTATTGAACGACGCTATATTTAAACTTGCTTCCAAGACGGGGAAAGCAGGTTTCTTGTCCGCTAATACTCTCAACCTGCCTTTCATTAATGCAAGGAATAATTCGATACGGCAGGACAGGGTATCCCGAGAGTTCCTCTGCGTATGGACGACGAGGCGGAAGACTTAGAGCTATCATTACCGTCGTCGGCTTCTATTCCAACCGCGGTGTTGGAAACAGCTATTGCGTCTAACAGAGCCAATTTAGATGCCTTATCTTTCGCAGATCACTTTACTAAGGCGTTATCACTGCGCCTTCAAGGGAAAGAGTTTCAGGATATACAATCCTCTTTAAGACTTCTTTCAAGGGCAGTAGCTTATTCCACGTGTAACTCCGCCCTTTCAGTGGCAAATCTGGAGTTGGTTAGACGTGACGCAGCCCTAGCTACATCCACACTTGTGGATTCTAAGGTGAAGAACTCTCTTAGAGTCGCTTCGGTCTCCGGAGAACTTCTCTTTGACGGCAAGCTTTCTGCTATTTATGATAAAATTACAAAGAAAGCTTCGGATTCTCTGTTGTTCAAATCTGCCTCTAAGAAGCCGGATACAGCAGACAAGAATAAGACAGGCACTTCTGGGTCTAATGCGCCCAAGAGAGGTCCCTATAGAGGTTCCGGTGGGTCCTCTTGGTCTTATTCGAGAGACCGTCAGGGTAGCGACTCTCGTTCGGGACGTCCTTCGGGCCGGGACAATCGGTCGGACGCCCCGAGGTCAACGGGGCGAGGTGCGGGTCGTGGAGGACGTGGTTTCTCCTACCGCAGGCCTCACAGGTCCAGGAGGTGATGGCTTAAACCTCTATCGCGTTCCGGTTGGCGGAAGGTTGTCGAGCTTTTCACAAGAATGGGCGTCGATTACGGATGACCCTTGGGTGAGAGGAGTGACTTCGGAAGGTCTAAAGATATCCTTCAAACGAAAGCCTCCATTAACTCGCAGTCCAAAGTGGACTCAACTTCCGTCAAATCCGCAGAAAAGAGACGCTCTGTTATCAGAGGTGCAGTCTCTTTTAATGAAGAACGCGGTAGAGGTCGTAGAAAACCAGGAAACTCTGGGATTCTACAGCCATCTGTTTCTGGTTCCGAAACCAGACGGCTCGTTCCGTCCAGTCATAGATTTGAGCTGGATAAACAAGCTGATCGTCGCTCCGAAATTTTATGTGGAGACGATTCGGTCGGTCAGAGCGAGTATTCGGGTGAACGATTATGCAACAAGCATAGATCTCAAAGATGCGTACTTTCACGTCATGGTACATCCGACATTCCGAAAGTATCTACGCTTCGCAGTCCTAGGAAGGGTGTATCAATTCCGGGCGATGTGCTTCGGATTGAATCTAGCACCCTGGGCTTTCACTCGGGTAATGAACTCGGTAATGATCTATTTCCGAGCTCATTCGTCTGCGGTAACATCGGCCTACCTGGACGACATTCTTCAGAGGTACGGCAACGAGTTAACGCTTCAGAACGATGTTCAGAATCTACTTCTATTGCTCCGACGTCTCGGTTTTATAGTAAACGAGGAGAAGTCGGATCTGGTGCCGTCCAAGTCATTCACTCATCTGGGAATGAGCTTCGAGACGCACAACAATCTCGTTCGTCTGCTGTTAACCAGAGCGAAATTAGTCAGTTGTTACGCTCGCTATTGTCTGCACGCAGACAAAGTCACAGCGAGAGAATTTATGAGACTGATAGGTCTGTGCGGAGCCGCTGCGGATCTCATTCCGATGGGGCGGTTACGCACACGTCCTCTTCAAATTTTCTTGACTCAGAATTGGAGTGTGAAAATTCATTCGCTCGACGTAGACATTCTCTTGTCAGAACAAGTGAAACAAGAGATTCAGACGTGGGCAAACATTCAGTGGTTAACTCAGGGAGTTCCGCTGCAGTTCCGGATCCAAGTTTTACCATTATGACGGATGCCAGTCAAACAGGTTGGGGTGCATCATTAATCCCAACGGGTTCGAGATGCCAGGGTCTTTAGGATCCGCAATTCCTGTGCAAGCACATAAACATCAAGGAAATGATGTCAATTTGGCTTGCGTTACGTCACTGGATGGACATTATTCACAATGCTCATGTCCAAATCCTATCCGACAATACGACAGTAGTGGCGTATATACGGAATCAGGGAGGCACTCATTCAGTTCCGTTGTTCAATCTACTGGAAAGAATCCTTCTGTTTGCGCTAGAACATCACGTTCTTCTTTCGGTTCGTCACATACCGGGTCGCCTGAATGTGCTAGCAGACTCCCTTTCACGAAAGGGTCGCTTGTTGCCGTCGGAGTGGACTCTCAACAAACAAGTATTCAATCAGATTTGCTACCAATGGGAACGGCCAATGATAGATTTATTTGCGACACATCTCAACAATCAGTTGCAGACGTATGTGTCTCCGTGTCCGGATCCAAGAGCATTTGCAGTAGACGCTCTGTCGATCCCCTGGGACAGAATGATAGGATATGCGTATCCTCCAGCGCCGTTAATTCAATAAGTATTGCTAAAGATAAAACAATCTCAATGCAAGATTCTGTTGGTAGCATCTCTGTCGCCACAGAGACCGTGGATAAATCTACTCAGGTGTCTGTTGTGGGACCTACCGCGAAAGCTTCCTCCGCGGGAGGATCTTCTTTCGCAGGGGAAATCGCCCCAACTTCATCACAACCCGCAAGGTCTCAACCTTCACGTTTTTCCGTTGTGCGGTCCTTCTTGCATGGCAAGCACTTTACAGGACGAGCAGTGGACGCGATTTCTAACTGTAGGAGGACCTCCTCTTCGCTAAACTATGCGGCTAAGTGGAAGGTTTTTCGTCGTTGGTGTAGGGATCATTCTGTAGATGTATTCGATCCCTCTATACCAGACATTGCAAACTTTCTAGTATACTTGTTTGACGAAATCAAACTGCAGCCTGTTACTATTAAGGGTTATAGGTCTATGTTATCTGATACCTATGCACATCATGATAGTTTACAAATTGGATCTAATGTCTCTTTATCTAAGTTAGTTAGAAACTTCTCGATAAATAGACCCAGAACTCTTAGATTAATTCCTAAATGGAATTTAGCTTGGGTTCTTCTTAAATGGAAGGAAAAGCCATTTGAACCTCTTGGGACAGTAGATTTCAAATTCTTATCTTATAAGACAGCTTTTCTCTTAGCTTTCTCTTCTGCTAGAAGAGTCAGTGAGCTTCATGCACTGTCGGTGGATGATTCTCACTATCGTAGTGTCGGGAACACTATAACCTTCACTACTAATGTGGGTTTTTTAGCTAAGAATCAGGCTCCTAATAAATATCCGGAACCTATTGTTATTAAGGCTCTTCCGTCTTCAGACGGGCGTAGGCCTTTACTCTGTCCTGTTAGAGCGTTACGTATCTATAAACAGAGATCTCAGTTCATCAGAAAGGGACGAAAACGTTTCTTTCTGTCTTTGATGCCTAATAGAAAGGACATTTCGGTCCATTCTATTGCTAGATGGATTCAATTAACTATCCGTACTGCTTATGAGAGTTTATCTTCTTCTCAGCAGTCTGTGCTTAAGATTTCCGCTCATGAAGTAAGAGCTCTTGCTACTTCTTGGGCTTATGCTAATAGTGTTGCTATTACAGATTTAATGAAGGCTGCTTATTGGTCTCAGCCATCCACATTCACGAATTTTTATCTCAGAAATATTGAGTCCATTTCTGGAGACCTGCATTGTTTAGGTCCGTTATCTGTTGCTCAGAATGTCGTCCACTAAACAGTTGCAACTATAGTTATGCAGGCTTTCTGTTCCGGCAGTGACTCCGTCCGGCTGCCCTCTTCGCTCTGGGCTATTTGACCCAGGGCAAGGGGAAGGGGGGGGGGGGGGGCGGGTGTTCCCTTAGGTCACCTGCTTTATAGTGAAAAGCAAGGGAATGCCTCCTCCAAGTCAGTATTTCTGAGTCGCTTCCGGGATGGTTTTAAAGTGTAATATTAATATTAAAATTCATTCATGTCTTATTTTTAAAGTGTAGCTCGGTGTGAAGCATTTGTATATGTCAAGTGTCAAACGGGCTTTAATATACAATACTCGGACACTTTTAAATGACTATAAAGAGTCTCAATTCTCTGGACTACTTTATTTATTGGCTTACTTTAAAAATAATTAGTATAAGGGATATACTGGATGTTAATAGAGAACATGAATATTATGGTGCTCAATTATTAAGGGTATTGTATCTTTCTAATTTAATATTAAATAAGAAAGATACATGTAAAACCTAATACTCCTTTTCTCCTTAAGGGGTTATCTCTTTATTATATAGTTGAGCTTATTGGATTTTCCTCTATGTCCTAGGCCCTCCAGCCTGTTTACTATTCAGCTAAGTCTGGGTCATTGGTACAGTATAAAAATGTTAAAAAATTTATAGTAATTTATATATTTTTTATACTTACCAATGACCCAGACGGGGATGGCTCTCCCAGGAGTTGGGAACTCTTGCCTCCCCGCTGAGTACATAGCGCTGACCAGGCACTGCCAGTAAGAATGATAATTGGCGCCAATTTCGGGACGTCTGCGTCACTGCGCATGCGCAGTAGAATCGTAGTATGGAGGTCCTTTAGGACATGATTTCTTTTTGTTTTGGATGCAAATTTTGGGGATTGGGGGGCAAAATTTGTGTTTGGCCCTGGTTTTGTTAGAGTTAGCACCAGCTAAGTCTGGGTCATTGGTAAGTATAAAAAATATATAAATTACTATAAATTTTTCAACTTTTTAGGTGGTAGGCTTTTTCCACAGCTTGTGGGGAAAATGGTAAAAAACGTCTGATGAATAGGCTATTTGGTCTTTTACTTAACTAAAATTGTCTTTTTTGCTGAAAAACATAGCTAATGAGCTTGTTTCAATTACAGGTAATAATCTATGTACTTCAGGCAAAAATTAAAAAAAATATGTTTGAATGGTAGTTATTGCGAATACCACTGGCTGGTTATAGCAATTATGTTAATCCTTTACCTAAATATAGACAATGTCAAATTTGCTTATTTTAATTATTTTTTTCTTCAAATTTTTCCCACAATTTTGACAAAACCATATTATGTGACTCATTGTTGATATGAGCTCATTCCAGTAAGGAGTCACATGCTATGGTTTTGTTAAAATTTTTGGTAAACATTTTTTTCAACTGCTCAACTTGTAAATTAAGTGGCCAGATGCAGCTGATTTGCTAGGTAAAGTATAAAGTAATGGATGAAAAATAAGCTTCTGTTCTAGCATCATCTCACAAATAGACTGAACTCCATCTTTACTTGTTATATATGCTGAGTTTTGTATTCGAGGAGCACATGTCACTAATTTTCGTTTTGACTTACACAAAACCTCCACCTTGAGAAGAATGAAAAAGTTTGATGAACATCAGATATTACTATGCATTATTCCATTTATTGAATGCAGAGTTCTGTGAATGGATTCTGATTGGATAATGAAGGGGTTAGAAATATTTTAGTTCAGGAGTTTTATAAGATCGGTTGATAACTGATTAGGATCAATGATTCATTGGGTGGATGCATGACAAGAATCTCCAGCTAATTTAAGAATTTGTCAAGTTGCTCTATTGTTGTGATGGAAAAATATAAATTTTCCAAAATCTAACTAGATTTTCTTGCTTCATGACAAGTACATTGCTTATACATAAAAATGTTATAAGTAGACCCTTATTATTAGTGGCTGTGTACAGGTCACCGAAAAATTAAATTATAGGGAAAAAACGTAAATCTTTCAGGCTCCCAAAAATCTTTTGATTCGCAGGCAAGCCCTCACTGAAATAGAACCCCTTAATTGGACATTTTTATTGCCTTGCAGTATCTTCCACTATTACTTCAAAATCTGGAGACTCATAACCTTTTACGTTTTCTAATTGATGTATGTACTTGACATCTGAAGAGAATAACTAAAAGTAGTCCACATCCTGTGGCATTGCAGTTGTTTCTATGCAAGTCTTGTCTGCCTTTATAGGCATCCTAAACTTGCCTAGAAACGATTGTTAAGGCACTTAGAATGTAACTTGCAAGTTTTGCCAGAGACAGCATGTTGGGGCACCTGCAATGTTGCAGTAAAAAGTAACCATACTTTATAGCCAGGGAGCTGTCCCGTGGTTCACTCCCAGTGCTCAGAAACTGAAGACTGAAACCCGTCAATACGAGCACCGCTGGCGTAAACACAAAACTGTGCAAAATTGGCAAATTTTCTGCAAAAAGAGGAATGAGTATAATAACCATCTCAATAAATCAAAAAAGACCTGCATTCAAAAGAAAATTCAGTCATGTGATAATGACACCAAACAATTATTTGATGTTGTCACCAAGCTGACTGGAAAACAAAAATGTAATCCCATGCCTGATGATTTAACTGACAAGAAATTGGTTGATGCATTTGCCAAATGTTTCTTTCACAAAGTGAATAAGATCAGGCATGCACTCAGCATAATCAATTGTTTGTACCGCCAAGATTAGATGTTCCGCAATTCAAAAATTTTACATAAGTTAGCATTGACACTGTCTGTAAACTTAGGCGTAAAGCTAAACCAGCCACCTCTGTTCTAGATCCATTACCGACATTCCTTATAAAATCCCACTACGATATTTCTTAACCTACCTTACAATTGTTTACTACAGGCTTGCACTACAGTGGAAGAACCTAACTCGGATAAAATACTCTCTATTTTAATCTTTCCCAAGAGATTTGGAAAAGAAAAGTGGTTTAAAAACACCACGAAAAAATAAGCCAAAACTGGGTCGAGCGCCACAGGGACGCTCTTCTCTTAGTACAATTCCACGACTTCCATTAACCACTGTGCAAGCAGTAATCAAAACCATTCTTCTTTTGCCCGTGCAATGTGGTGGACGTGTTGCGCCATCTTTGCATTATTATACAGTGATAATTCAACTCGTCGATAATGGTTTTCCTGTGACTGGATTATGGATCTGAAGATCGTATAATAACAGGACTGTGTTTTATATATTCTCGTTAATATTTTCAACCACATTCTCATTGTATATTATTTATTATTCTGTTTTCGCGAATGTTTTTTCGACATCGTGTCAACGCGGTTCGACAATGAATGAAATTTTTCGGTTGATAAATTTAAATTGTTATTGGAGTTAGGTGTCAATTAGGGACTGTCTGGACAGGATTTCTTCACTCTGTTGAGGGCTAAATTTCTGTTGTTTTTGTTCTGTCGTGTACCCACCGTTTTTTTTCTGCCACCTTCTCTCGTAGTTGAGGGTGTTCTACTTTCTGTATCTGTTGAGTTCACTTTTTTCTTTTACTGCTCTCACCTCTGTTATTTCCAGTTCGGTTCCTTTAGGGCAATTCCTTTTGTCCTCGCCTTGGTGCGTTCTTGTGGCCGTTTCTTCCGCACCCGCGGGTGGTGTGGAACGTTGTCGTTTCGGGGCCTCCCGACTCGACCACGTCTGGTGTGAGTTATACCCCCTCTGTGGGGGATGTGCAGCTCCTCCTGCACCCGTGGGGGGGGGGGGGGGGAACGCTGTCGTTTTGGGACCCCTGACTCGACCACGTCTGGTGTGTTATACCCCCTCTAAGGGGGATGTGCAGCTCCTCCCGCTCCCACGGGGGTGGGGAACACTGTCGTTTTGGGGCCTCCTGACTCGACCACATCTGATGAGAATTACTCCTCCTCTGTGGGGGATGTGCAGCTCCTCCCGCACCAGCGGGGGGTGGAGAACGCTGTCGTTTCGGGGCCTCCCGACTTGACCATGTCTGGTGAGAGTTATTCCCCTTCTGTGGGGGATGTGCAGTTTGTTTTTTTTTTTACCGTGGTGAATGCTGTGGGAGCAGTTGGATTTCTGGTGAAGAGATGCCTGGTTCCGGGACTATGCGCCCTCTCCAGTCGACATCTGAGGCTGTCACTAGGGTTGTGACTCCTCCTTTGGAGGTCGAGCTAGGTGGCTCTCTCCCCTTTTCCGCCAGTTCCAACAGCTCCCGTCTTATCTGCTGCTACTGCTGTTCCATCTACAACGTCATCGGGTACCGTTTTTAGCCGGCCTCAGCTTATCCCTGCAAGTGTCTGCAGGGATGTCTGTAGTGTGGTTGTGGGGTATCGGCCTTAGCCTTCCCCGACTTCAACTCGGCGAAGTCGGAAGTGGCTGCCGACTGAACCCCCTGCTGTGTCCTCTCAGCCGTTGAGCACAGCAGTTTTATACCTGCAGTGGTCTGCTGTGGTGTCTGGTAGTGTAGACGTGGGGGTATCGGCCTTAGCCTTCCCCGACTTCAACTCGGCGAAGTCGGAAGTGGCTGCCGACTGAACCCCCTGCTGTGTCCTCTCAGCCGTTGAGCACAGCAGTTTTATACCTGCAGTGGTCTGCTGTGGTGTCTGGTAGTGTAGACGTGGGGGTATCGGCCTCAGCCTTCCCTGACTTCAACTCGGCGAAGTTGGAAGTGGTTGCCGGCCGGACCCTCTACTGTGGTCTCTGCGCCGTCGAGTACCACAGTTTTGTCATTGGCATTTTCCGTCCACTCATTCTGGTCACACGGCCAGTTTTTGCGGGACCAACGCCTTCTGTGCAGTCTGGACCTTCTGCCCCGCAGAGGTCCGCGGCAACTCTCCTGAGTTCCCGCTATGTTGATCCTCAGGGTGTGTCGTACCCCTATACACGTCTGCCCTCAGATGTTTCGGCTGCCGCCCGTCGCCCCACTTCGGGTGTATTGGAGAATCGTGACCCTTCGCTGGTTAAGAGGGTCAGGTGTGAAGCCACTTTGCTGGTTCGTCCCCATGTCGAACCGGCTGGTACGGGCAGTGAGCTTAGGGAGGTCCTCTCCTTACTCACTCAGGTTCTGTCCAAGAGCCTTCCTGTTGCTTCCAGCGAGGCAGCGAGTGGTTTCCAGGTGCCCCCTATGGCGCCGCCTCCCGGGATTGGGAACAGGCCGCTTTCTGATCCCCCTGGTGTTCCTACACCATGGGAGGCGTCTGCTGGTTTGCCCACGATGGGCTATGTGTCTTCCAACTCCGGGGAGGAGTCAGACATCCTTGATGTCAAGAGCCAACAGTCTTCTGACTTGGGGGCAGCTCTTGACTTTGTGTTTCGGTTCCTTCCAGATCTCAAACCATCAAACCAGCCGACAGTGTCAGCCAGGCCGAGTTCATCGGTCGCGCGCCTACAGCCTGTGGAGCAACCTGCTTCTGGGCGTCTTCAACCGTGCCAGTCAGTACAGGTGGTTGAAGCATTTTCAGCCTTGGACTCTAAACTGAGTTCCAAGGCTATGAAGGATCTGTTCTTCACGAGGGTTGACACCTTTTTGCCTCCAGTACGTTATCGTTACTACGATTTTGACAATCTGTCAGTCCGCCAGAATTTGACTGTTTTGGATCAGGATTCCAATTCCCTCGGGCTTTCCAAGCCCAAGTCTGCCGTCATTCCTATGACGACTCTGGAGTCCATTTTGGGCTGATTGGGAGGAATGCTGGGTATGCTTTCTCTCTCCGATTGGGGGAGCGGTGGCTCAGTTGGTAGAGGTGCAGGCTGCAAGCCGAGAGGTCCTCGGTTCGAATCCCACCTGCGGCAACCGCGTTGTGTCCTTGGGCAAGACACTTCACCCCGATTGCCTACATGGGGGCACGATGACGCTGTGTACTGTGGCGTACTGCACGTCGATGGTGTGCATGTCTTCAACCAATCTAACCCTGCCTGTGCTGCGGTGCAGAGTTCAGAGTTACGATGTTGGAGAGCTGGCAGCTGCTTGTCATTGCTCGGTGGTTCTCTCCGGGTACTCCGGCTTTCTCCACCCGTAAAACTGTCACGGTCACGGTTAGCCATTGTGCATAAGTATGTGACCTTAAACACCAATAAATACATAAATAATAAATATTCTCTCTCCGATCATGTCATCTCTGCCTTAGCTGCCTATCTGCCTCCAGATAGGTTTGACAATGTACAGGCTCTTTTGCGTGTGCTGTCCAAGGCGCTCATGCATCTTACTCACACGCATGCCTGTGACACGGCTATTTTGGAACTAGTTGAGCTGCTTCTTTGGCAGGTCTGCTACTGTTCCATGGGTTCCGTGTCGACGGTCTGGGATGACGTCCTACGTCATTTCAAAGATCAGCTGCTGCTTCGTCAGCTTGATCAGCCTTCTAGGGGAGGCAGGGACTGTTCAAAGCCTAACAAGTACCCTTCTGCTTCCTCAGCGAAGCAAAGGGCTAATCCTTCTGCCACCGCTTCTACTTCTTACTCACGGGGTAAGGGTAAGCGTCGGCAGGCTTGAGGGAAGTCTCGGGATTCTTCATTCAGTAGAGGAGGTGGTTTCTCCTTCGCGGACCTCGTTGATGCTTGAACTGAAGGTCCTCACCTCAATTCGTCTAGGTTGGAGGAAGGATAGCAGAGTTTGTAGACCGTTGGGCCACCATCACATCCGACCCTTGGGTGTTAGGTGTTGTTTGGTCCGGGCTGCGAATATTCTTCAGAAGGCACTCCACTCTGTCCAGAGTGCCTCTTCCAACCACAGTTCCTTCAGATGTTTTACGTCTGGAGCTTTTGTCCACGGAGATAGACAATCTCCTGGCCAAGGGGGCGATCGAGGTCGTCAAGAACATTCAGTCAGTGGGGTTTTATTCCCGCCTGTTCTTGGTGCCGAAGAAGGGCGGCCGACTCCGACCGGTTATCGATCTGAGTATCCTGAACCAGTCTATCATTGCTCCCAAGTTCAGCATGGAGACTTTCAGGTCGGTCTGCCGTTCCATTCACCAGGGAGATTTCGCTTCCAGCATTGACCTGCAAGACGCTTACTTTCACGTTTCAATTCATCGGGTGTCGCGGAAGTATCTCTGGTTCGCTTTTCTGGGGTGAGTTTACCAGTTGAAGGCCATGCCTTTCGGCCTCAACCTGGCTCCTTGGGCCTTCACCCGACTGATGTCGCATGTGATAGCCTTCCATCGCACACAGTCCAGGGTGACTACTTCGGCATATCTAGACGATATCCTCCAGAGGCATTCCAATGCTGCCTTACTGGAGTTGGATGTCGACACTCTGTTGAGCTTGCTCACGTCGCTAGGATTCAGAGTCAACGAGGAGAAGTCGGATCTGGTCCCTTCTCAGTTGTTTTGTCATCTGGGGATGGCCTTCCGCACTCAGTTCAATACGGTGGCGGTTCCCCAGGCCAGGGCTGTGATTCTCTCAGCTTTTGCTCTGACTCTGTTCCCAGTCCACATCCGCGACAGCACTGGGTATTCTCCGGCTGCTCGGTCTCTGCGGTTCGGTGACGGATCTCATTCCTCTAGGTCGGCTGCATGTCAGACCTCTCCAACACTTTCTGCTCAGTTGGTGGAGGCCGAATGTCGATTCTCTGGATCTGGTGCGTCAGTTACCAGAATCTCTTATCCTCACCTTCTCCACTGGACGAATGTTCAGTGGATCACGCAGGGTGTCCCGTTGGACTTACCCACGTACGATCGCATTCTGACGACAGATGTCAGCGATCTCGAATGGGGTGCAACGTTGGATCCTCTAGGTATTTCCCTTCACAAGATGTGGGACCAGGATCGGCCATCTCTACACATCAACTTCCGAGTTTCAGGCAGTGGATCCCTCACCTGTCGAATTGTCAGGTCCTTCTGTTGTTCGACAATTCGACAGTAGTTGCTTACATTCGGAACCAGGGCAGCACGCACGAATTGGCTCGGGATCTTCTTCAGCTCGCTCAGGATGTCAACGCTGGGGTGGTTGTTCGTCACATTTCTGGTCGTTTGAACGTCCTAACCGACTCCCTGTCCCCACGGGGTAGGTTGTTTTCCACCGAGTGGATGCTCCACATGGCGGTGTTCCATCGATCTCTTTGCGACTCGTTGGAACCATCAGGTGGACACTTTCGTGTCCCTGTATCCAGATGCTCTGGCTTTCGCCGTGGACTCTCTGGCTCTCCTTTGGGACGGTCTTGTCGGCTACGCCTTCCTGCCGGTTCCGATTCCGGTTCTAGCCCAGATATGAACCTGCAGTCGTCGAATCCTTTCGATCACACCCCTGTCGCCTCGGGTGTGGATCAATCTGCTCCGCTCTCTGTTAGCGGCAGTTCCAGCATGTCTCCCTCTATGTCGCGACTTTCTTTGCCAAAGTCGCCCGAGGAGGTTTCAAGTTGACCCGACTTCATTGTGCCTTTGCGCATGTCTTTTATCGGGCCCTGTCTCCTCCGTAGTGGTTTTTAGAGACAAGCAGTGGAGTTGCTTTTCTTCTTCAAGGAGGCACTCACTCCACTGGTTTAGCCTCTGTGGCTAAGTAGAAGGTTCTTCTGTTGATGGTGTGCGATCACTCTGTTGCTTCTGTCACTCCTTCGATCACACCGCTTGCGGAGTTTCTGGTATATGTTTGTTTCTGGGGGTTTCCAGCAATGGGTACAAGTCCATGCTTCAGAGACCTTTTTCATATGTGGTACCGCATTGTTTCGATGCTCACCCTTGCCTCTCCAAGCTTGTTCAGCTCTTTTCCTTGAAAAGGCCTAGGACTTAGCAGTTTACTCCAAGATGGACTCTTTCTTGGGCGCTGCTCTGCTGGGGGGGGGGGGGGGGGGCATTTGCGCCTTTATCCCGGATGGATATGCGTTTTCTCACATGCCAGATCGCTCCTGCATCCATTTCTCGATGGATTTGTCTTGCTATTCGTGCAGCTTCCGCTCGTCTAGCTACTAGTGATTGTATTACCAATTGTTTTTTTCTGCCACGAGGTGCGTGCATTGTTTTCCTCTCGGGGCTTTTACTAACTCTGTCATGTTGTTGAATGTTATACTGGCAGCCTACTGGAGAAATGCTACCTTCTCCATTTATCTGCGACAGTTGCAAGAGCCGACAGAGGACCTTTGTGCTACGGGCCCTCTTTCTTCGGCTCAGGCTGTTGTCTATCCCAGCCATTCAGCTTTTTACGGGTCAGTTCCAGCTCCGTGCTGTTACTGCTGTTTCTGTCTGTGCGTCACACTTCACCATATGCCTCATCTTTCATTGTCTTTTACTAATGTTTGTGATGCTATGGTTTGATAGGCCTAGGGATCTCTTCCTCTGTCCACGGTTCCAGTGCAATTGAGTTATGTGTGGGTTGGTTATGTGATTCCCTCCATCCTATTGTCTATTCAGCCTGTAGTAAACAATTGTAAGGTAGTTTGATGAGAAATATAAATTTTATAGTAAATTTCCTTTCTTATTATACCTACCGCAGTTGTTTACATGGAGACCCTCCCGTCTTCTTATTCGGGTAAAAATCCTTCCTCCCCGCTGATCACATACCTCCTATGTTGGCGGACTCAGAAGAATGGTTTTGATTACTGCTTGCGCACTGGTTAACGAAAGTCGTGGAATTGTACTAAGAGAAGAGCGTCCCTTACTGGGTGTGCGCCGGTGGCGCTCGACCCAGTTTTGGCTTATTTTTTCGTGGTGTTTTTACACCACTTTTCTTTCCCAAATCTCTTGGGAAAGATTAAAATAGAGAGTATTTTATCCGAGTTAGGTTCTTCCACTGTAGTGCAAGCCTGTAGTAAACAATTGTGGAAGGTATAATAAGAAAGGAAATTTACTATAAAATTTATATTTTCGCTCCATTGATAACAAAGATTATCAATGCATCTTTTACATCTGGCATTTTTCCTACAGTATGGAAAAAGGCCATTGTGAGACCTTTGCTGAAAAACTCAAAGTTGGATCCCATTCTGAGCAATTACAGACCTGTCAGTAATCTGTCACTTTTGTCCAAATTGGTTGAAAAGGCTTCAACAATTAGTTTTACAAGTCACCCATAACCACCTCCTCCCTCAGTACCAAAGTGTGTATAGATCTGGCTTCAGCACTGAGACCTTATTGCTCAAGGTATACAGCGATCTTCTAGTTAGCATGGAACACCAATCTCTCAGCAATGGTGGCGATTGATTTGAGTGCAGCATTTGACACTGTGGATCATCAATTGTTAACTGACGTATTGTCAAACATGTTTGGAATTAAAGATAATGCACTCAAACGGATTTCGTCTTACCTTGCAGAGAGAAGTTTTGAAGTGCACATTGGAAGATCTAAATCCTCTCCATTAAGCATACATTTCTCTGTACCTCAAGGGAGTATAAATGGACCAATTTATTTCACATGCTATGCAAGTTCATTGGGTTCCTGTCTTAGGGGAAAACAGCAAATAGCAGGTTACGCTGATGACCATTCCATATACGATACGTATCGCACCGGTCAGGATACGATTGAACAGAAAACAATAGAAAGCATTTCTGAAACCCTGAGTGATATTAAAGAATGGATGGTCCTTAATCGACTCAAGATGAATGAGTCTAAAACTGAATTCATCATTTTCGGTAGCTCCCGGATGTTACCCAAAACTAACATAGCTTCTATTGACGTATGTGGAACTGACATTGCTCGATCAAAAGAAATCAAACTTCTGGGTATGCACCTGGATGAAAATTTAACTTTTGAAAAACACATTTCCACAAAGGCCAGGGCAGCATTGTATGCTATGTTCAATTTAAAAAAGCTTAGGCCCTACTTGTCCAAACAGGCATGCCTAAAAAATGCCAACGCCCTGATAATGTCCCATATGGATTATGGCAATAGCCTTTTGATGGACCTGCTGCAAAACAGAATGAAGCCTTTCCAGAGAATTCAGAACCTCACTGCCAAAATCATAATGGATAGGTCAAAATTCTCCAGCTCTATAGATGCCTTACAAGAGTGCCATTTTCTCCCAATCACAGTTAGATGTCAACTTAAAGTCCTTGTACTAGTCTTCAAGTGTCTTAATAACATGGCATCTGAATATTTGGTGAATTTGATTACCTTCACCGACTCCTATGCCACAAGATCTAGCACTACACTCAAATTGGCACAACCTTTTAATAGGAAAATTACTTTTGCAGACAGAGCTTTCAGCTATGTAGGCCCAAATCTTTGGAATTCCTTGCCAGGCCTGAAAACATTCAAAAAACTATTAAAACAATATCTATTTAAGAAAGTTTTCAAAATTCATCACACTTCTGTTAACTGAATACTTCTTTATCATCCTTTAAATATGTATGTGTAATGTTTAAATATGTTAAATGTGTATTATATGTTTCTGTGAAGCGCCATAGAATGTGGCCCTGTCCCTAATTATTCGGGGCAGTGGTACAAATTTGAGCGCTATACTAAATGTCTGATGTAATGTAATGTAACCAAAGTCGGAATTAGGCCCTTTAGGGATTAAAATTAAATGAATTAATTTGTATAATTATGCACATTCTATATATTCTGTGTGTGAAAAGCAGAAAACTTCTCAGTCCAAGCTCATTGTGCGCAAGAAAAAAAAAATAATTCAAATTAAAACCTCCCTTCATCATTGATTTGAAAATTGAAAGAAAAATTGCCTGAGAATCACTTAATTTATTTTGTGTGGCCTTAAAATCACTTTTTGGAAGCTTTGTGTGAAAAATTGAACCTGTTGAGATCAATCAATATGTTCAACTTGTCACCACATGGCTGCATGGTGAAAATATTGAATGATCTATGGTACCTATATTTTTTCCAGTTCATCTTTGTGTGAAGTTTTACAGAAATGATATTAATTAGATAATATGACCAAGTTAAAGCCTTCTGGTTGGACATATTAAAATGATTTCCCTACAATTTCATGCTGTTGAGAAGGGCACAATTTTACTTATATCTGAAAGTGTGTCCTATGCACTATAATAATGGTTCAGACCCGTTGTAAACTTTCTCACAAAATGAGAGGAAAAAAATATTTTAAAAATAATAATGTTCACAATGAAAATTGATAATTCATTGTGAACAATAAACATAACAAAATATACTTAATTTTTCAATTTGTTTATTATTTAAATTGCAATATTATTATTTAAAATATGATTCATTGATCTTTCCCATGGGAACCCTGGGAAGTAAAGCTCTGTTTTACTAGTATAATAGGACCCGGTAGCCAGTGTCTGGAGTGGCAGTCCCCAAAAATGGGCAACATGGTATAAATGATTGGCTGAACTTGACTTGACGTCCATGTTTCCATCACATCAGAGTTAAGAACGGGTGAAATGTCTGGTGGTTGTGTCCTACAAGTGAACTATCCTTAATCAAACTGTCTTCATTTCAGTAAGTTTTAGAGTGTGTCAGGAACTCACACAGTCAGGATTGTATTCCACTTTACAATGGATTCAGCAGTGCATTGAATGTGTAGATAATATGGATATTGTACATGGCATGTTAGAAATGAGTTGAGTTATATTGTGAAATAGGGATAGGCTGTACAGTGGCTCATTTGTTAGAACATTGGTCTTGAGATCAAAAGGTTGTTAGTTTGATCTGGACCTGCACCACCTGCATTGTGTCCTTGGGCAAGACACTTCTTCCTGATTGCCTGTTTGTGAGCATGGTGGAGCTGTGTACTTATCATAGGGCACATATGGTGGTACACTTGCATTCAAAAGCTGTTAATCAGATTTTTTGCTCTTTATACATTAAATTATTACCGAGCCTTGCTTCATATGTTTTGCTCTTTATATGACCTTCTGCTCATCCACTACCAATTTTTTTTTCACGCGAATATTTATGCACACTGTGTGGAAAGGGTTAACAGTTATGGTACTATTTCTCCAAGATCTGCATACTTCCAAACTGTCATCACCAGGACCTAACTGTCATGAGGAATAGAATGTGAATGTTTTGGGGAAACTTGGGGTTAATTACAGGTATGTCATTTTAAGGAGCAAAATCAGAGATTAAGTTTCATGACATCCTACACAAATCATCCACATAATATGTATGGATCAGTATGCAAAATTGGTACACAACCTTAAAGATTTTGATTTGTTGTTCAGGTTGTAAAACAAATTTCAGATTCGCTCATGATGACAACTAGCAGTTGGTAATCATAACCATTAATCATAATTTTGCAAAACCTCTCTATAATAAAGTAAATTATTTCCACCTGGATCACTAGAATCTCTTGCTTAGAAACCTCTCTGGTTATTTGTTTACACATTTTAAGTTTGGGAACTACTCTAGACGTTATGTGATGAGATAATAGTAATGTAAAAATTGTACTTAGGATTACACCTGTACATCTATGTATGATATACTGGGTACTCCAGTCTAAACCAATTGAACCTCTAACCTGAACATTATGTTATGGATTTTTTATATTTTTTTTTTGTTTATCAGAATCACCCATTGAATATTCATCTTTTTGAACAGAGTTCAGTCATTTGGAAACTTTCCATATACGCCAGTGTTTAACCCTTTACCTAATATAACCAACATAACTGGCTTGTATTATCTGCAGAGTTCCCATTAGCACCTTCAATGTTTCCTAGCAAACTTCCTGTGGCTAGTATTATCTGCAGAGTTCCCATAGCACGTAGTATGTTTCCTAGCAAACTTCCTGTGGCTAGTATTATCTGCAGAGTTCCCAAAGCACCTACAATGTTTCCTAGGATACTCCCTGCATTTAGTATTAAAATTATCTGCAGAGTTCCCATTGCACAGATAATACTGGCCACAGGGAGTTTGTGAGGAAGCATTGTAAGCGCCATGGGAGAAGATTTTTGAAAATCCACTAATCAGAATCAGAATGCCTCTGGTGGCCATTTTTTTTTTCATCCGATGGGAACAAAATGAGGATTGTTTGCAGAGGACCTCCCATAGACCATTCCTGCCAAGTTTTGTTCACAAAAGCTCAGCAGTTCCAGAGAAGATGATAAAAATGTGAAAAGTTTATGGACGACAGATGCCAAGTGATGGAAATAGCTCACATAGCCCTTTGGGCCAACTGAGCTAAAAAACTAGAGATGTGACTGTTCCAGATAGTCCTGTCCATACCCACCACCCTCATGATTATTCTAAGACGAAAAAGGGCATAAATTTAGCCAAAAAAAAGTCTTGATCGAAACTATAATCGCAAGAACACAGGTTCCCATGGTAGTGAACATCCATATAAAGTTACAAAGGAATCGCCCCATAAACATCTGAGAAAATCTGCAGACAAAATTATAGGCCTGCTTTTTCAAGTCAAAAAGGGGCATAATTCTTGCAAAAACAATCCCACCATAACTACAATTGCAGGTTCACAGGTTCCCATAGTGGTGAACATTCATACCAAGATTTGAGCAGATTGGTTCATAAACGTCTGCAAAAATCTCCGGACAAAATTATATCTATGGATGGATGGATGCACAGAGATGGATGGACAAGGTGATTCCAGTATACTAACCCCAAATCCCCCCTCCATCCCCCCCCCCCCCTCCCACACACACACACACACAACTCGTTGCGGGGGGTATAAAAAGAAAGAAAAATAATAACATTTTATTAGCAATTTTTTGAATAACACTAGTCTCTTTTGTTCATTATGTTAGGGAGAGGGGTAACCCTTAACTTAACAAATTGCCCGCATCTGTCCATGTAATTTATTCGAAGTTTTTAAAAAAAATATTTCAAAACATTTAAAAAAAAATGTGACTCCTCACTGGAACGAACTAAATGAGATCATTCCAATGAGGGGGGGTCACCTGATAAGGTTTTGTTAAAATAACAAAGGTTGAAATTATGTGCATTGGGTTAAGGGTCTAGTTATGACCATTTGTGACCTAAGTACAACAGCTGGAGCAAGAAGCTACGATAATAGTAATAATGAAATTTTGACCAAGCTTGGAAGTGAGCAATCTGTCATTTGCAGAATGAGGTTCCCAGTGGGTAAATTTGCTGATGCTTAAACCATACAGTGGACCAATGTATTTTCTGGGTACCTCTTTCTGGTTATCCATGAGACCTTGATTCAAATTGTGGTTCACAGAGGGTAAATTTATCTACAATGTATCCTAGCAAATTCCATACGGTTAGTGTTATCTGCACAGTTACCATAGCACAGACTGTTTTCTAGCAAGTTGTGGATAACTACCCTGGTCGCTAATATTATCTGCTGCCCCAGGGTGGAGCTTAGGTTGGGAAAGTCCTTGTGGTATCCAAAAATGCAGCATCAGTTGTGGGGAATAAATAAATAAATAAATAAATTAAAGCCTGTTAAAGTTTGCAAAATGATTTCATGATTATTATTTACACGCTGTTTATTGACTCCAAATAAACTACATGTAGTAGTAAATACTTTATTATCTTCCAGAAGGATTATAAGAAGGATTAAGCATGATAAAAAAAGATAAAGTTAGGCCTAAAAAAATTAAAAATCTGTTTCTCAGGCCCTCCCGCATGGCCCTTTTGGCTGCCACATGCTCTCTTTTCATAACCAATGCAAACTTAAAAAAAAATAAAAATTAAATGGTTTATGTCTGATATTTTACCAAAGTTAAAAAAATTGATAAATTTGTCCCTTGAGTGCAAGAAGGCTTTGCAATGCTTTAGCATTGCAAAGCCTTCATGCTCTCAAGGGACGAAATACATCACCACCCTTGCTTCTCTGTAGATTATGAGGCCTAAAACATACCAAGGACATGAACTTTTGGTGGAAAAGAAATAATTACAGAAATAAAAAATAAAATAAAAACTCGCTCGCCCGCATGAATTTTTATAAATAATGGCCTGAGAAACAGAAGATCTACTTTGTGTGGTCTTACAAAGAAATGTTTCAATAAGAATCAGATTAAATGGATAAACTGTTAATATGGTTGACCCATAACAAAGAACTATGATTTTTTCTGTTGCCTATAGATTACTTGACAGCTGTAGATTCTGTCTCTCTTATGTCGTCAGACAGTGATTTTATGAAAAATGCTGCACTGAAATAATAAACCACAAACCTTTCAAACCTACCAAAAGTATATTTTTGGTGCTAAATACAATATTTGTAGTGCCAAACAAATTTTTTTTTAGTGCAATTGGGACCTGACAACGTGAACACTTGTGAGGATGATGCTCTCACAATATACTATCCTATTGTAGATAGAGTGGAGAGAGATGCACTCTGCAAGCTAAAGATTCCATCCTAGTATTCAAGAAGAGTGAAGCCATGAAGTTGTCGAGATCATTCCACATATCTGCGCCATTTGGCAAAGGAAAGGCATAAATATAAGTTCTATAACTTAAAAATAAAATAAGCTTAAAACAAAGCAATATCAACAAAAATTGTCATTTAAAGTTTATCTTTTTAGGTTTTCAGGCAAAAAATGAAAATTTGTTGGTTCCAGAATTTTTTTTTACAAGTTTTGTCTGCTATTTATGTTATGTAAAGGGTTGCAGTCTTATATATTGCTCAGTAGTTATTCGTAGTTGAGTCTTGGCTGCCTTCAAGGACAGCCAAGACTTTACTAGAAACAAATGTCACATTAATTGGACCTTTTTTTCTGAATTATTTCATATAAAACAGTTTGTGTCTGAATGTAGAGAAATTTGGAGGGAGAAAGAGGAGGAATTAGGTCCCAAGATGGTGAATTCTTTGATTCTGATTGGTGGATTTTCAAAAATCTTCTCCTCTGAAATTACAAGGCCAAATGTTTTGAAACTTCACATGCTTGATGACTGGAACACCCTCTACCAACGATCATCATTTAATGTTTTTAGCATAGAAACCCTATGGGAAATCACATTTTCATCTTCTCTGAAATTACTTAGCTAATGTGAACCAAACTTGGCAGGAATGGTCTAGGGGAGGTCTTCTACAAACGATCCTTATTTTGTTCTCGCTGGATAAAAAACATGGCCGCCAGAGGCATTCTTTAATTCTGATTGGTGGATTTTCAAAAATCTCTGAAATTGCAAGGCCAAATGTTTTGGAACTTCACATGGTTGATGACTGGTACACCCTCTACCAACGATCCTCATTTAATGTTGATTGGGTTGCAAACATGTCCACAATTGCGGCTTATAGTTACCATAGAAACCATATGGGAAATCCAATTCTCATCTTCTTCACAGGAACTACTGTGCCAATGTGAACCAACCTTGGCAGGAATGGTCTATGAGAGGTTCTCTACAACTGTTCCTCATTTTGTTCCTGTTGGATGAAAAACATGGCTGCCAGAGGCATTCTTTGATTCTGATTGGTCAATTTTGTAAAATCATCTCCTCTGAAACCACAGGGCCAAATACTTTGAAACTTAACATGGTTGATGACTGGGGCACCCTCTACCTACGATTCTCATGTAATGTTGCTTGGGTTGCAAACATGGCCACAATTGTGGCTCATAGTTATCATGAACACTCTGTGGGAAATTACATTTTCATCTTATCTGAAACAACTTGGCCAGTGTGAACCAAACTTGGCACAAATAATGTATGGAAAGTCCTCTGAAAACAATCATCATTCTGTTTTGCTCAGATGAAGGTGCATGGCAGCCAGCTGCATTCTTTGATTTTGATTAGAATAACTGAAGGATATGTAGTTCTGCCACGTGAGTGATTACAGGCTGTTTAGAGCCTCTTTTGCATCAGAAACATTGCTTATGACCCCTCATTAGAACAAGTGTTCCTTGTGCTCATGTGAATTCTGTGAGGTAAAAAAATGATCTTTCTTAGTTTTTCAGGGAATGTTTTTGCAAGTATTGTCTGCTTTTCATGTTAGATAGAGGATTGTGTGGTTATAAGTCAGTGCTGTAATATTTCCTAGAAAATCATTTCTCTTTGTACTCCCCAGGATATGCGATTTGAGGATTTTTGTCATTTTGGAGAAAAATGGTGAGTTTTGGGTTCTTGGTGCAGTTAAAGGATTTGCTTCAGAAGTTTACTATAATATTCCTCCTCATTTGTCCATCTATCAAACATTTCAAAATTCTTGTGTTTGCAGCTCCTCCTTGTTTTTTGTATCCTTTCAAAACTTCACAAATATTATCCCCTGTATGGGAACCCTGAGAAATAGAGTAATGCTTGTTCACTATGGTAAACAAGTTCAATTCTTCTGTTAAAATAGGACCTGGTAACTCATGTCTGGGGTGGAAGTAATCTATAATGTAAAATAGGACCTGGTAACTAATGCCTGGGAGGAAGTCCTCTAAAATGTAAAATAGGGTCCGGTAACTAATGCCTAGGGTGGATGTCCTCTATAATGTAAAATAGGACCTGGTAACTAATGCCTGGGTGTAAGTCCTCTATAATGTAAAATAGGACCTGGTAACTAATGTCTGGGTGGAAGTCCTCTATAATGTAAAATAGGACCTGGTAACTAATGTCTGGGGTGGAAGTCCTATAATGTAAAACAGGACATGGTAACTAATGCCTGGGTGGAAGTCCTCTGTAATGTAAAATAGGACCTGGTAACTATTGGCTGCTGTGGAGGTCCCTATAATGTAAAGTAGGACCTGGTAACTAATACCTGTGTGAAAGTCCTCTATATGTACCATAGGACCTGGTAACTAATGCCTGGGAGGAAGTCCTCTAAAATGTAAAATAGGGCCTGGTAACTATTGCCTAAAGTCCTTTATAATGTAAAATAGGATCTGGTAATTAATGCCTGGGTGTAAGCCCTTTATAATGTACAATAGGACCTAGTAACTAATGCCTGGGGTGGAAGTCCTCTATAATGTAAAATAGGACCTCGTAACTAATGCCTGAGTGTAAGTCCTCTATAATGTACAGTAGGACCTGGTAACTAATGTCTGTGATGGAAGTCCTCTATGATGTAAAATAGGACCTGGTAACTAATGTTTGGGTGGAAGTCCTCTATTATGTAAAATAGGTCCTTGTTACTAATGTCTGGGGTGGAAGTCTTCTGTAATGTAAATTAGGACCTGGTAACTAATGCCTGGGTGGAAGTCATCTATAATGTAAAATAGGACCTGGTCACTAATGTCTGGGAGGAAGTCCTCTGTAATGTAAAACAGGACCCGGTAACTAATGCCTGGGAGTAAGTCCTCTATAATGTAAAATAGGACCTGGTAACTAATGTCTGGGTGGAAGTCCTCTATAATGTAAAATAGGACCTGGTAACTAATGTCTGGGTGGAAGTCCTCTATAATGTAAAATAGGACCTGGTAACTAATGTCTGGGTGGAAGTCCTCTATAATGTAAAATAGGACCCGGTAAATAATGCCTGGGAGTAAGTCCTCTATAATGTAAAATAGGACCTGGTAACTAATGTCTGGGTGGAAGTCCTCTATAATGTAAAATAGGACCTGGTAACTAATGCCTGGGAGTAAGTCCTCTATAATGTAAAATAGGCCCTGGTAACTAATGTCTGGGTGGAAGTCCTCTATAATGTAAAATAGGACCTGGTAACTAATGCCTGGGAGTAAGTCCTCTATAATGTAAAATAGGACCTGGTAACTAATGTCTGGGAGGAAGTCCTCTGTAATGTAAAACAGGACCTGGTAACTAATGCCTGAGAGTAAGTCCTCTATAATGTAAAATAGGACCTGGTAACTAATGTCTGGGTGGAAGTCCTCTATAATGTAAAATAGGACCTGGTAACTAATGTCTTGGGTGGAAGTCCTATAATGTAAAACAGGACATGGTAACCAATGCCTGGGTGGAAGTCCTCTGTAATGTAAAATAGGATCTGGTAACTAATGTCTGTGGTGGAGGATCTCTATAATGTAAAGTAGGACCTGGTAACTAATACCTGTGCAAAAGTCTTCTATATGTACCATACGACCTGGTAACTAATGCCTGGGAGGAAGTCCTCTAAAATGTAAAATAGGGCCTGGTAACTAATGCCTGGGGTGGAAGTCCTCTATAATGTAAAATAGGACCTGGTAACTAATGCCTGGGTGTAAGTCCTCTATAATGTACAATAGGACCTAGTAACTAATGCCTGGGGTGGAAGTCCTCTATAATGTAAAATAGGACCTGGTAACTAACGCCTGGGAGGAAGTCCTCTAAAATGTAAAATAGGGCCTGGTAACTAATGTCTGGGGTTGAAGTCCTCTATAATGTAAAATAGAGCCTGGTAACTAATGTCTCTGGTGGAATTCTTCTATAATGTAAAATTGGAACTGATAACTAATGCCTGGGTGGAAATCCTCTATAATGTAAAATAAGACCTGGTAACTAATGTCTGTGGTGGAAGTCCTCTATGATGTAAAATAGGACCTGGTAACTAATGTCTGGGTGGAAGTCCTCAATAATGTAAAATAGGTCCTTGTTACTAATGCCTGGGGTGGAAGTCCTCTGTAATATAAATTAGGACCTGGTAACTAATGCCTGGGTGGAAGTCCTCTATAATGTAAAATAGGACCTGGTCACTAATGTCTGGGAGGAAGTCGTCTGTAATGTAAATCAGGACCCAGTAACTAATGCATGGGTGGAAGTCCTCTATAATGTAAAATAGGGTCTGGTAACTAATGTCTGGGGTTGAAGTCCTCTATAATGTAAAATAGGGTCTGGTAACTAATGTCTTGGGTTGAAGTCCTCTATAATGTAGAATAGGACCTGGTAACTAATGTCTGGTGGAAGTCCTCTATAATGTAAAATAGGACCTGATAACTAATGTCTGTGGTGGAAGTCCTCTATGATGTAAAATAGGACCTGGTAACTAATGTCTGGGAGGAAGTCCTCTATAATGTAGTGCCTGGATGGAAATCCTCTATAATGAAAAATAAGACCTGGTAACTAATGCCTGGTGGAAGTCCTCTATAATGTAAAATTGGTCCTGGTCACTAATGCCTGGGAGGAAGTCGTCTGTAATGTAAAACAGGACCCGGTAACTAATGCCTGGATGGAAGTCCTCTATAATGTAAAATAGGGCCTGGTAACTAATGTCTGGGGTTGAAGTCCTCTATAATGTAAAATAGGGTCTGGTAACTAATGTCTTGGGTTGAAGTCCTCTATAATGTAGAATGGGACCTGGTAACTAATGTCTGGTGGAAGTCCTCTATAATGTAAAATAGGACCTGATAACTAGTGCCTGGGTGGAAATCCTCTATAATGAAAAATAAGACCTGGTAATTAATGCCTGGTGGAAGTCGTCTATAATGTAAAATAGGACCTGGTAACTAATGTCTGTGGTGGAAGTCCTCTATAATGTAAAATTGGTCCTGGTCACTAATGCCTGGGGTGGAAGTCCTCAGTAATGCAAAATAGGACCTGGTAACTAATGTCTGGTGAAAATCATCTATAATGTAAAATAGGACCTGGTAACTAATGTCTGCGGTGGAAGTCCTCTATAATGTAAAGCAAGACCTTGTAACTAATGCCTGGGGTGGAAGTCCTCAATAATGCAAAATAGGACCTGGTAACTAATGCCTGGGTGGAAGTCCTCTATAGTGTAAAATAGGGCCTGGTAACTAATGCCTGTGGTTGAAGTCCTCTATAATGTAAAATAGGACCTGGTAACTAATGTCTGGGGTGGAAGTCCTTTATAATGTACAATATGAACTGGCAACTAATGCCTGGGTTGAAGTCCTCGATAATGTAAAATAGGACCTGGTAACTAATGTCTGGGTGGAAGTCCTCTTTTATGTACAATAGGGCCTGGTAACTAATGTCTGGGGGTTGAAGTCCTCTATAATGTAAAATAGGACCTGGTAACTAATACCTGGGGTGGAAGTCCTTTATAATGTACAGTAGGACCTGGTAACTAATGTCTGGGTGGTAGTCCTCTCTAATGTAAAATAGGACCTGGTAACTGATGTCTGGGGTGAACTCCTCTATAATGGGCACCTTAGGTATAAATGACCTCACTTTCTATGTGTTATGGTCATGATATAGCCGTAGATGCCAAAAGTAACTTTAAACAGCAATACATAAATAAATAATAGAATTTATCACCATGAAATAGCTTATTATGAAAAGTATCGTTCATAACACGTCCAAGACAGGAATGACATCAGAAGTCAACATTGTGAGTGAGTTGGATTTGGAAGTGGAATTGAATTAATCTTCTCATTTTGTCTCAAAAGAATATCCCCATGACCCTTCATTGGAATGAGCTCGACAAGCTTGTTCTCCTGATAAGCTATGCTTTTCAGACAAAAAGTGAAAAAAAATCATCAAATTGGATACCAGTTTTTGTGAACAGCACTGGCCAGCTTAAGTTGTTACATTAGATAAAAGGTTAAGTTACACATTATGTGATATCAATTTTAGTGAACTTGATACAAAAAGTTCATATGTGAAATCATGACTCGTTAGAGATTCTCCATATAATCACCATCAGCCACACATAAACGTAAATCCAAAGTTCATTGTTTGGGTTGTGACAGTGTCCAGCTAAATTATTTCTGTTCAAGTTTTTATTTTAACTATAAATACGGGCCCTGCAAATTACCCATTTTCACTTCAAATCGAATTGCAGATCGAATTGAGTATATTATTTGAATTTGAAACAAATGTTTAATCGAATCAGGGGCATCTTCAAGATAACCAACTGGGGGAAGGGGGTTGGGGGTGCTGTAAAACCTGATTTGTTACGACAGTGATGGCTCAAGTCCTGACTGATAAAATATTTCAACTACATCACCAAGGCATGCCGGAATATTACCCAGTAAGGATTATAGTTCAAAAACAGAAGAATCATCGGAACTAGGCACTGCACATGGTTAGCCGCTAGCAACAGCTCATCTTTGATATTGCCAGGAAATGTTAAATTTTCTTTCAACAGTGGTAGTGACTGGTGAGACTGGAATTAGCATGGCTGGTAGCATGGGTGCAAATGTTGTTTCTGTTTAGATAGCGGAAACTACACTAAGTATCTCATTTTCAATTTTATTTATGTACAATTTCCACCAGAACTAGATTTATTGTGAGATGCCAATGATGACGGATGCCAAGCTAGATTCGAATGGAAAAGAATCGTGTAGCTGATTCGAATCAATCCAAATAGCAACTTAAGATTTGAAATCGGATCGAATCTCGAAGCTTCGCAGTGCCATACTATAAATATACTTATGATGAAATGCTTGTGTATGTACCAGTTCACCAGAGCACCGCAAACATTATAACTACCAAGAAAATATTTGCATAATGTAAAATAATTAGATTCCAACAGTAATCTGTTCTTTCTATTTGGGTTATACATTGGAGCCCAGTTAATTGAATGATATCTTTGTCAGTGAAAAATGTACAGTTGATGGGTGTATTCAGTTAACAGGATTTTTTTAATTTTTAGCTCATTGAGCTATTGGAATGGGTTGTGATCTATCGTCTGTCCATACGTCCGTACATCTGTCTGTCCACAATTCCTTTAGCACACCCTACTGGCCGCAGCTCTCACTTGATCAGTCCCAAATTTCATATGTAGCTTTGGGACAATGTCTAGATGGGAACCGTCAATTTTTTCCGAATTTCGTTAAAAAACTTGGCCACCAGCGGCCATCTGAGATTTGGCATATAAATTATCAACAATTCCATTAGCACACCCTACAGACTGCATCTCTCACCCGATCTTTTTCAGATTTCACATGTAGTTTTGGTGTGATGTCTTGATGGGAGCTATTGAATTTTTGTGAATTTTGTTGAAAAACGTGGCTGCCGGCGGCCAACTTCGATTGGGATATAACTTGTCCAACAATTCCTTTAGCACACCCTAAAGGCCACGTCTCTCATCTGATCAGTCCAAAATTTAATATGTGGCTTTGGGGCAGTGTCTAGATGGGAGCTATCAAATTTTACCAAATTTCATTGAAAAACATGGCCGCCAGTTGCCATCTTAGATTTGGCATATAAATTTGTCAACATTTCCATTAGCACACCTTACTTGCTGCATCTCTCACCCGATCTTTTTCAATTTTCAAATGTAGCTTTGGTGTGATGTCTAGATGGGAGCTATCAAATATTTCTGAATTTTGTTGAAAAACATGGCCGCCAGCAGCCATCTTGGATATCAATTGTCAACAATTCCATTAGCACACTCCACAGTACGCATCTCTCACCTGATCTTTTTTTATGTGTTATCACCATGTTTGTTGTCCATTGTCCGTCATCCATCCGTTAACTTTTTGCATTCTGTCAATTAACTAAAGTTCTACCAACTGGATCTTTACCAAACTTCATATGTGGGTTAGGTATGATGAGTGGAAGAAGCTTATTTATTTTGACCATGATGTGCCAAAGGTCAAGGTCACTTTGACCTCCAATGTTAAATACACTTGAAATTGTTTTCCGCTCTATAACTAAAGTTCTGCAAGACTGATCTTGATATAACTCAGTATGGAGGCTAGGTATGGTGTGAGGTAGAACCCTATTCATATTGATGTGCCAAAGGACAAGGTCACTGTGATCTTCAACATTAAATGTACATGAAGCAGGTTTCCACTGCATTCCGTCAACAGAAGTTCTGCCGGCCGGATCTTTACCAAACTTCATATGTGGGTTGGGTATGATGATTGGAAGAAGCCTATATATTTTTACCATGATGGGCCAAAGGTCAAGGTCACATTGAACTCCAATGTTAAATACACTTGAAATTGGTTTCTGCTCTATAACTAAAGTTTTGCAAACTGATCTTGATATAACTCAGTATGGAGGTTACGTATGATGTGAGGTAAGAACCCCATTCATTTTAATGCTGATGTGCCAAAGGACAAGGTCACTGTGACATTTAACATTAAATGTACTTGAAACCAGTTTCCACGCAATAACTAAAGTTTCACAGGACCAATCTTAACATAACTTCATATGTGGATTAGGTATGATGAGTAGAAGGGCCCTATTCACTTTCACGCTGATGCAACACAGGACAAGGTCACTCTGACCTTCAATATTAAATGCTCTTGCTCTATAACTAAACTTTTGCAGGACCAATCATAACATGATTTCATATGTGGATTAGGTATGATGAGTGGAACAACACTGTTTTTTGATTATGCATTGATGGTGTCTAGAGGAAGCTTCCTTTCAAATTTTGGACCAGTCAGCTGAACCAAGATAGCCACCAGTGGCCAATTCATTATGGCTTCCATCATGGCCATCTTGTATTTGGTTTCTGTCCAATAACTAATGAATGCTGATTAAAATCAAATTTTTTTTTTTGGATGCATTATTGGTGTTTAGAGGAAGCTTCCTTTTGATTTGGTTATGCCCCCCTAAGAGACTTACCTACCCTTTTAGGACACCGTCGGGGGCATATGCCATGCTTTGCATTGCTCTTGTTAATTTCACATACAGCTTTAGTGTGATGTCTAGATGGGAGCTATCAAATTTTTCTGAATTGTGTTAAAAAATATGGCCGCCAGCAGCCATCTTTGATTTGGCATATGAATTCTTAACAATTCCATTAGCACATCTTGCAAGCCGCATCTCTCACCCAATTTTTTTCAAATTTCATACATGTATGTAGTTTTTGTGTGATGTCTAGAAGGGAGCTATCAAATTTTTCTGAATTTCATTGAAAAAAATGGGCACCAATGGCCATCTTGAATTTGGCATATAATTTTGTCAACAATCCTATTAGCACACTCTACAGGCCACATCCCTCACCCCATCTTTTTTTGAAATTTCATATGTAGCTTTGGTGTGATGTCTAGATGGGAGCTATCAAATTTTTCTGAATTTTGTTGAAAAACATGGTTGGCAGTAGCTGTCTTGGATTTGGCATATAAATTGTCAATAATTCCATGAGCAGACCCTACAGGCTGCACCCAATCTTTTTCAATATAACTTTGATATGATGTCTAGATGGAAGTTATCAAATTTTTCTGCATTCTGTTGAAAAAGATGGCTCCACCGGCCATCTTAGATTTGACTTATAAATTGTCAACAATTCCATTAGTAAACCCAACAGGCCCCACCCCCACCCGATTTTTTCAGATTTCATATGTAACTTTGGTGTGATGTATTTTCCTTAGAAACTTGAGAGAATGACTTGGCATTACTGGATCTTTCTATTTAGCTCAGTCCCTTCTTGGATAGGTTGAGCTGCAGTGTCATTGACACTTTCATTCTATATTGTAGTGATAAACTGAACATTTATTCTATTATGTCTTGTTTGACATAGCTCTTGGAACTCAGTCCAAAAAGATATAGTAGATTAAGTGCTTATATTAGATAACTGAGACCAATGATGTCTGTAAACAATTCATTGATTATGAGAGTAATATTATTTTGATAGTTCATACGATTTTTTATTGAATGAGCTTTAACTTATATACAGTTGACTGGTAGAATGCTAAATTATTTATGACCATTAAAATTTGATCGGTTGTCTTTGCCTTGTTATTATAATTCATGGGAGAGTGCCTGTGGGCCTGTGTGCCAGAATAGAGCACAACTATGGGCTTCCAATGCTCTACCAGTTAACAGTTTCAATTTGCACTGAAGTTTTGGTAAATGGTTTGGTGTTTAGAAGTTGTATGGAATTAACAGGATTATTTAATAAAAAATGCCTAGTTACGTGAGCTTCATTGAATCAAGAATAGGGGTGTGTTGGCTCACTGTTAGTCTGTTGAACTTCTGATGTTTGAATCTAGCCGCCATCACCAACTTCATGTTATTGAGTATTGCTTCAGTATATACAGTCCAAACTCGTTTGCCATATTCAGTCAGAAAGTATTTGAATAGTTTGACAGTCACATGCCAGTAGTACTCTGTGTTTCCTTTCCAGAAACAAGTACTGAGCAGTGGCAAGAAGCTTCCGCTTGTAAAACTGTAGGTGGTTCCAGCATTTTCTAACGGAGCCTTGATTGTGGTGTCCAGCACCATAGCAGTTCACTGGTAGAGTGCTGGAAGCCCATATTTTGGTTTATTCTGAAGTGCAGGTGCCACAACCTAAAGACATCATATTCTTTGGATATGCTTAATATTATCTTTTGAAGCAATTTTTTAGTTTTTTAGGATTTGCCTTGTTACAATTTATGGGAGAGTGCTAATACACTCTCCCATAAATTGTAACCAGGCAAAGACATATTAAGAAATTTTGATGACCCAAAAAATATTTTAGTGCTCTACCAGTTAATCCTTTACCTGACATACCAGTAATGACCATATCCTCCCAGTGCTAAAAAGAAATCACCATTCATATTTTGCCTAAACCCCAAAGGGCCTTATTCTGACTTTGATCACTTTTTATGGCAACAGACGGTGTGTCCCTATGAATGTTTTGAATTATAGCTCAAGAACTGGTTGTCAGGTTTTGATGTTCCTTGGTATGGTGATAGACCCATGTGGTGGAAAGGATATCCACATACTGTGGGTTCCATCCATGGATACTTACCACAGTTATTCCCCTTGTTAGATTTACTGAAAACTGTCTCTACGAAACATTCTGCATTGTGTTTTTTTGTGCATGGGAATAATTTTTCTTTAATTTTTGTATTGCCATGTTGAATAGGTATACAGGGGGATTAATTTAACTGAGTTACTCTGCATGTGTGTTTGTTCAAAATGGTAGACATTAATGCCATCTTGAAAAATGCCATGAGCAGTATGTGCTATCTGTGGTAGTGCTGCTGGGGGCATATGCAAGGTTTTGCATTGCACTTTTTAGCTCACCTGACTTTCAGTCAGGGGAGCTATAGTGATCACTCACCGTCCATCGTCCATGAATATGATGTTTGCGTCTTCTCCTCCAAAACTGTTGAACCGATTTAATTGAAATTTCAGAAAATAGTTTGTTATGACATCGCATTTTGATTTTGTTCAAATCAAGTTGCCGCTCCCCTTGTGAGGGCGACCCCCAAAAAGTGTGCTTAAATCTTAAAAAATCTTCTTCTCATGAACCAGCAATAGCAGAGACTTGATATTTGGTGTGCAGCTTCCTTTTGAGGTGTAGACTCAGATTTGTTCAAGAGAAGTTTGAGGAGCTATATTTGCCTTCATTATGGGAAGGGCAAGAATTTTCGCTCCACACCCAATTTTTAGCTCACCTGAGCGAAGCTCAAGGGGAGCTTTACTAATCACTTTCTGTCCGTCGTCTGGCGTCCGTCGTCGTCCGTCCGGCGTTAACTTTACATTATCGACTTCTCCTCCTAAACCACTAGCCCAATTTTATTCAAATGTTGGCTAAATGTTTATTACCTAATGCCAATTCAGATTTGTTCAAATGAAGTTGCCCCTCCTCCTGGGTGGTGCCACGCCCCCAAGGGGCACCAAAATCTTTGTAAATCTTCTTCTCAAGAACCAGCAGTAGCAGAGACTTGATATTTGGTGTGCAGCTTCCTTTTGAGGTGTAGACTCAGATTTGTTCAAGAGAAGTTTGTGGGGCTATACTTGGTGTCGTTATGGGAGGGGCAAAATTTTTTGCCCCGCCCAAAATTTCTATTTTCCAAACCGAGAGGCTGATTTGAACCAAATTTTATGTGAGGGCTTATTGGGTCATGAGTACTTGATTTATGCAAAAAAAAATTTTCCCGCAGCCCCGTGGGAACCGCAGGAGCTAAAAATAGAAAAAATTTAAAACGCCCATATCTCCAAAACTGCACGGCACTGAGAATTTTTATTTGGTGTGCAGCTTCCTTAGGACCAACAGAAAGGATTGGTAAAAAAAAATTGCCATCGGTTTTATCATAGGGTACAGTTTCGGGACTTTGAAAAAGTGCTGAGTCAGCACTTTTTAACACTGTAGGCAATGGGAAAAACATTAAAAAATCTTCTTCTCCAGATCCAGCAGGCAGAATCTTTTGATATTTGGTATGCAACATTGTAGGGTGGATCTGATTCAAGTTTGTTCAAATCGGCCCCCTGGGTTCATATTTGGGCTCAGTAAGGAGCCCGATTTCGAACTTAGTGCATTTCAGGCAAATTTCTTAAAAAATCTTCTTCTCCAGATCCAGCAGGCAGAATCTTTTGATATTTGGGATGCAACATTGTAGGGTGGATCTGATTCAAGTTTGTTCAAATCGGCCCCCTGGGTTCATATTTGGGCTCAGTATAGGAGCCCGATTTCGAACTTAGTGCATTTCAGGCAAATTTCTTAAAAAATCTTCTTCTCCAGATCCAGCAGGCAGAATCTTTTGATATTTGGTATGCAACATTGTGGGGTGGATCTGATTCAAGTTGTTTGTTCAAATCGGCCCCCTGGGTTTATATTTGGGCTCAGTATAGAAGCCCAAATTTGAACTTACTGCATTTCAGGCAAATTTCTTTGAAAATCTTCTTCTCCAGATCCAGCAGGCAGAATCTTTTGATATTTGGTATGCAACATTGTAGGGTGGATCTGATTCAAGTTTGTTCAAATCGGCTCCCTAGATTCATATTTGGGCTCACTATAGGAGCTCGAATTCGAATTTAGTGCATTTCAGGCAAATTTCTTCAAAAATCTTCTTCTCCAGATCCAGCAGGCAGAATCTTTTGATATTTGGTATGCAACGTTGCAGGGTACATCTGATTCAAGTTTGTTCAAATCGGCTCCCTGGATTCATATTTGGGCTTACTATAGAAGCCCAAATTCGAACTTAGTGCATTTCAGGCAAATTTCTTAAAAAATCTTCTTCTCCAGATCCAGCAGGCAGAATCTTTTCATATTTGGTAAGCAACGTTGTGGGGTTGATCTGATTCAGGATTGTTCAAATCGGCCCCCTGGGTTAATATTTGGGCTCAGTATAGGAGCCCGATTTCGAACTTAGTGCATTTCAGGCAAATTTCCTAAAAAATCTTCTTCTCCAGATCCAGCAGGCAGAATCTTTTGATATTTGGTATGTAACATTGTAGGGTGGATCTGATTCAAGTTTGTTCAAATCGGCCCCCTGGGTTCATATTTGGGCTCAGTATAGGAGCCCGATTTCGAACTTAGTGCATTTAGGCAAATTTCTTAAAAAATCTTCTTCTCCAGATCCAGCAGGCAGAATCTTTTGATATTTGGTATGCAACATTGTGGGGTGGATCTGATTCAAGTTTGTTCAAATCGGCTTCCTAGATTCATATATGGGCTCACTATAGAAGCTCGAATTTGAACTTAGTGCATTTCATGCAAATTTCTTAAAAAATCTTCTTCTCCAGATCCAGCAGGCAGAATCTTTTCATATTTGGTAAGCAACATTGTGGGGTGGATCTGATTCAAGTTTGTTCAAATCGGCCCCCTGGGTTTATATTTGGGCTCAGTATAGGAGCCCAAATTTGAACTTACTGCATTTCAGGCAAATTTCTTTGAAAATCTTCTTCTCCAGATCCAGCAGGCAGAATCTTTTGATATTTGGTATGCAACATTGTAGGGTGGATCTGATTCAAGTTTGTTCAAATCGGCTCCCTAGATTCATATTTGGGCTCACTATAGGAGCTCGAATTCGAATTTAGTGCATTTCAGGCAAATTTCTTCAAAAATCTTCTTCTCCAGATCCAGCAGGCAGAATCTTTTGATATTTGGTATGCAACGTTGCGGAGTAGATCTGATTCAAGTTTGTTCAAATCGGCTCCCTGGATTCATATTTGGGCTTACTATAGAAGCCCGAATTCGAACTTAGTGCATTTCAGGCAAATTTCTTAAAAAATCTTCTTCTCCAGATCCAGCAGGCAGAATCTTTTCATATTTGGTAAGCAACATTGTGGGGTAGATCTGATTCAGGATTGTTCAAATCGGCCCCCTGGGTTAATATTTGGGCTCAGTATAGGAGCCCGATTTTGAACTTAGTGCATTTCAGGCAAATTTCTTAAAAAATCTTCTTCTCCAGATCCAGCAGGTAGAATCTTTTGATATTTGGTATGCAACATTGTAGGGTGGATCTGATTCAAGTTTGTTCAAATCGGCCCCCTGGGTTCATATTTGGGCTCAGTATAGGAGCCCGATTTCGAACTTAGTGCATTTAGGCAAATTTCTTAAAAAATCTTCTTCTCCAGATCCAGCAGGCAGAATCTTTTGATATTTGGTATGCAACATTGTGGGGTGGATCTGATTCAAGTTTGTTCAAATCGGCTTCCTAGATTCGTATTTGGGCTCACTATAGAAGCTCGAATTTGAACTTAGTGCATTTCAAGCAAATTTATTAAAAAATCTTCTTCTCCAGATCCAGCAGGCAGAATCTTTTGATATTTGGTATGCAACATTGTGGGGTGGATCTGATTCAAGTTGTTCAAATCGGCTTCCTAGATTCATATTTGGGCTCACTATAGAAGCTCGAATTCGAACTTAGTGCATTTCAGGCAAATTTCTTAAAAAATTTTCTTCTCCAGATCCAGCAGGCAGAATCTTTTGATATTTGGTATGCAACATTGTGGGATGGATCTGATGCAAATTTGTTCAAATCGGCTCCCTAGATTCATATTTGGGCTTACTATAGAAGCTCGAATTCGAACTTAGTGCATTTTAGGCAAATTTCTTAAAAAATCATCTTCTCCAGATCCAGCAGGCAGAATCTTTTGATATTTGGTATGCAACATTGCGGGGTGGATCTGATTCAAGTTTGTTCAAATCGGCCCCCTGGATTCATATTTGGGCTCACTATAGAAGCTCAAATTCAAACTTAGTGTATTTCGGGCAAATTTCTTCAAAAATCTTCTTCTCCAGATCCAGCAGGCAGAATCTTTTGATATTTGGTATGCAACATTGCGGGGTGGATCTGATTCAAGTTTGTTCAAATCGGCCCCCTGGATTCATATTTGGGCTTAATATAGAAGCCTGAATTCGGACTTAGTGCATTTCGGGCAAATTTATTAAAAAATCTTCTTCTCCAGATCCAGCAGGCAGAACCTTTTGATATTTGGTATGCAACATTGTGGGGTGGATCTGATTCAAGTTTGTTCAAATCGGCCCCCTGGGTTTATATTTGGGCTCCGTATAGGAGCCCAAATTTTAACTTAGTGCATTTCAGGCATATTTCTTAAAAAATCTTCTTCTCCAGATCCAGCGGGCAGAATCTTTTGATATTTGGTATGCAACATTGTGGGGTGGATCTGATTGTGATTCATGAACGTATTTATTTGTAAAGTTGATAGAATCTTAGACAAAATTTGCAGAAAAGATCTACTATAGAAGGGGTGGTATCCAGGGTGAACCGTTTACCCAAATCTAGCAGTACTAATGCATTATTCACACAAATCTCCGTTCAAATTTTATGACCCCTCATTGGAACACACGCATTCAGCTCATTCCAACAAAGGTCATATGCCATGTTTTCGAGACAAAAGAATAAAAATTTTAGTTATTCATGAAATTTTTAGGCAACTGTTGTCTGTTATTCACATTGCTTCATGAAATTTCAGTACTTTTAAAAGTTACCTCAGTAATCAAGGGTTAATTCCCCTTAATTAAATGTCGCCTCTAAAAAACAACCACTTTGCATATCTTACCTTTTTACCAGCATAACTGCCAAAACTTGTCAGCATTCTTCGCAAAAATCGCTATTCAAATTTTAATTTTTGTCTCTTAAACATACATGTATTTATCGCTTGTAAATACCCCATTGGAATGAGCTTTTTGAGCTCATTCCAATGAGAGGTCGCAAACCATGCTTTTTGAGTCAAAAAAGCAATTTTTTAGTTATTCCAGAATTTCGTACGTAAAACACAGCTTTATGACTTCACATTAAAATGAGCTCTCTAAGCTTGTTCCAATCAACATTCACGCACTATGTCTTTCACACAAAAAATAAAATTTTCCATTTATTCAGGAAATTTGTTTGCAAGAACACTCTTACCCCCCCCCCCCCCCCCCACCCACCCCCCCACCCCCCCCCCCCCCCCCCCCCCCCACCCCACACACACACACACACAAACACAGACACACACATCTAAAAGTTCGTCAGCAAAAAAACAGTTACTTCAATTTTTAAATGCATTATAGGAACAACTTGCCTAATCAAATTTAAATACTTTTGCATCATTCTGTATCTAGAACAAACCATTTACCATATCTTTACGCAAAATTCTCCAGCATCATTCACAAAAAAACACCATTATTTATATATTCACATTTCTGTCTCAAAAATATACCTGATCTTCCCATACCCCTATTGGAATAAGCTGTTTGAGCTTGTTCCAATGATGATAAAAAAAACTAATATTTTGGAAAATTTGTGAAAATTTTTGTTTTCTTGCATGCAAATATATACATGTAGCACATGGAAGATATCCACAGTTGGGGAGAGATGTCCAAGGCTATCTCTTCACATTCCTTGTTTGTGCTTCATGCTAAACCAGTTTGTCTGCAGAGATAAATTTGCTTTATTAAAAATCATTGGAGATTGGCCACACACCAATGATTTTAAATAAAACTAATTTTAGGTAACAAATGTTGAATTTCAAACAAAATCTATCACTCAACCAGTTAATGTTGATGAGGCATGACATGGTGAAGGTGACCTAAAATACTTCTTAGAGTCACTTTGTCAGGTGAGCGATTAAGGCCACGTGGGGCCTCTTGTTTTTTTCCAAACCGAGAGGCTGATTTGAACCAAATTTGATATGAGGACTTATTGGGTCATAAGTACTTAATTTATGCCAAAACAATTTTCCCGTCGCCCCAACCGCAGGAGCTACAAATAGGAAAAATTTTAAAATGCCCATATCTCCAAAACTACACGGCACTGAGAATTTTTAGTTGGTGTGAATCTTCCATAGGACCAACAGAATGGAATGGTAAAAAAAAAAGTGCTATCGGTTTTATCATAGGGTACTTTTTGGGGCCTTTTTTTATCACAAGTTAGATGTTCGGCAGCTGGAGAGGGGAGGTACTGTAGGAAATTTAGAGGGTGTCACACACAACAAACGAAGACCCTCCAGTCATGTTCCAGCTTAGTGTTCATAATGGTGAAAGAGAGAATGAAAGTGTCAATGACACTGTAGCTCAACTTGACAAACTTGAACTTGGTAAGTTATAAGTGAAATGGCAAAATTGAAGATCATTGGTACCAATGTTATTTGGTGAAATTTCAACATAACAGCATTGTGTGTGCACAACATCAGAGTAATCCATGCATTTTTAAATGTAAACTGTAAGACTGGCTAAAGGAAGAATGTTGATTCACAAATGCAGTAAGCTCTTATCTAAAGATCTCGCCTAATGAGCACACCAAGTTCAAAAACAATCCTATGATAAATTTGGCCTGTAGGCCATGTCAAAGAAGACTGTTGATGCACAAATGCAATAAATTCTAAGATTGCTGCTAACAGCAACAGTTTTTGATGGAAATGAAAAAAAAAATCGCTCGCTCCTACCTTTGTCACCCTGCATAAGCATACAAAGTTTCAAAACAACCTGATAATGAATGCAACCTCTGAGGCATGCCAAAGGAAGATGTTACTGCACAAATGCACTAAGTTTGAATATCATTGCTTGTGGCAATGTTTTTTTCTCTCTGTTTTTATGGAAATTCATAAATATACTCTGCAGAGAGTGTAAAAGGGATAAGTTGCTGCACATAAGTTGCTGCACAAATGCAGTAAGTTCAAAGGCTGGTGATAACGACAATAATTTTTTTATGGAAATGAAAAAAATCAATAGCTCACATCTAGAGATCACCCCGAACACACATACCAAGTTTCAAAGTGATCCGATCATAAATGTGCCCTGAAGGGTGTGCCAAAGGGAAATATTGAAGCCTGACTATAAACTAAGTTCAAAGGTTTTTTCAAACATTTTTTAACAGAAATGGAAGAAAATCGATAACTCCCATGTAGATATCACCCCACACAAGCACACAAAGTTTCCAAGCAATCCAATCATAAATGTGCCCTTCAGGGTGTGTCAAAGGGAAATATTGATGCATAACTGCATTAAGTTTTTACTAAGTTCATCAGAGGTCATTGCCAATGGCAACTATTTTTGACAGAAATGGAAGAAAATCGATAGCTCCCATCTAGAGGTCACCCCAAACAAGCACACCAAGCTTCAAAGCGATCCGGTTAAAAATGTGCACTGCAGGCTGTGCCAAAGGGAAATATTGATGCATAACTGCACAAAGTTCATCAAAGGTTGTTGCCAGCTGCAACATTTTTTGAGAGAAATTGAAGAAAATTGATAGCTCCCATCTAGAGGTAATCTCAAACAAACATACCATGTTTCAAACCATTCTGATTATAAATGTGCCCTGTAGGGCGTGCCAAAGGAATATATTGAGGTCTGACTTAACTAAGTTCTAAGAATGTTGCCAGCGGCTACATTTTTTGACGGAAATGAAAGAAAATCGATAGCTCCCATCTAAAGGTCACCCCAAATAAGCATACCAAGTTTCAAAGTGATCTGGTCAAAAATGTGTACTGCAGGGTGTGCCAAAGGGAAATATTGATGCATAATTGCACTAAGTTCATCGAAAATCATTGCCAGCGGCAACATTATTGATGGAAATCGAAGAAAATCGATAGCTCCCATCTGAAGGTAACACCAAACAAGCCTGCCAGGTTTCAAAGCAATCCGATCATAAATATGCCCTGTAGGATGTGCCAAGGGTAAATAGTGAGGTCTGACTAAACTAAGTTCTAAGAACGTTGGCTGCAGCAATTTTTTTTGACGGAAATGAAAGAAAATCGATAGCTCCCATCTAGAGGTCACCCCAAACAAGCATGCCAGGTTTCAAAGCAATCCGATCATAAATGTGCCCTGTAGGGTGTGCCAAGGGTAAATATTGAGGTCTGACTAAACCAAGTTCTAAGAACGTTGGCCACGGCAACATTTTTCGACGGAAATTGAAGAAAATCGATAGCTCCCATCTAGAGGTCACCCCAACCAAGCGTACCAAGTTTCAAAGCGATCTGATCATAAATGCGACCTGTGAGGTGTGCCAAAGGAAATTGTGGACGTGCCTACATACGACCATATGTACGCCAACGGACGAGAAGTGATGGCAATAGCTCAGCTTGACTTTGTCAAGTTGAGCTAAAAATGTTTACAAATAACTCAGATGAATGGAATGGATGATGTAATGAGACTACAGTCTATGTATATTTGTATTTATATATTTAATTTATTCTTGCTTACCAACACAATACTGACATCAATTTTTCTGTGATCTGTAATGATTTGAGATTATTGGTAATTATCATCAAAAAGTAGTTCAACAATAACTGTATTGATAAATAAACAATATTATTATATTTTCATAATGAATATTTTCATGATGTGATTATTAAGTCCACATCCTTATAAGATTTGGAAATATTATTACTGGACAGGCCTTACGATTATTCAAATTTTGAATCACTTCGTAAATTGGCCACTCGATTAAATTCCATTCACTGCCAAATAGCAGACATGTGGTCGAATCGAATTGGCCATGATGAATAACGATTGTGTGAACTCTTTCATATAATGGTCCCTCTCCTTCCGATTTCTGCATAGCTTGTAGAATTCCCACTGTTGTCATAATGTCATTATCTTTGCTGTCAAAGTTGAAAACACAGAATATCCCTGAAGTTTTTGCATGCATGATGCAAACTTGGCTGCAAATAAGGCTATGAATTTCTAGTTTCTCTGTGACTTGCACAACATCTTCTAATGGAATACATTGCCCCTTTAGTTCAACAAGGCACCATCAGCAATGCTAAAGGAGATGGTGCATTGTTGCACTCAAGGGATGACATGTAATTTTCCCTGACTATGCCCAGGGCAAGAGAAAGAGAGAATTATTCTTGGAAAAAAACACTGCAATCTGGTCCATTTCTGAAAGTTGAACATGTCATCGCATCCACTGCATAATGGGAAGTTGCAAACGTTAATCAGCCATTTCAATTTGAAAAAAGAATGGATTTGTGAATCTGTTGACTAATTCTATTGAGAAATGATTCACAGTCAAACTTCCAATTAGCAGGTCCCTACAAGTAACATATTTTTTACTATAGCCACCATGGTGTGTCATGTATAAAATTCAAGAATGACCGACAAAGATCAAGATTGCAGTTTGAGGTCAGCATATGGAATCGACATGCACATCAACTTTGTGATGCCTTGCCATAACATTTTAATGGAAGGAAATATCACAATGAAACTTATGCAACCTGTGGACCATAAAAGATGGTGTATCACTTACAAAACTCACAACCAACCCGCTAAGGTCAAGTTCACATAGGTCAGCACATGGAATAGTCATCAACTTTGTTGGGTCCGGACCATCACTTTTTAGTGGAAGGAGATATCACAATGAAACTTACACAACATATCGACTGCCATTAGATGGGGTGTTGCATATAAAATTCCAGATGGACCCACCAAGGTCAAGGTCAGATAATGATCAGCACATATTGATCAGCATGCACATCAGCTTTTCTGTGTCTGGGTCATAACCTTTTAGTGGAAGGCGATATCTCAATGAAACTTAGAAAATTACGCAACATATGGACCACTACTTGACGGTATGTTGCCTGTAAGTTTCATGGCTGTTGCCCCCAAGGTCAAGATCACAGAGGTATTTAGAGGTATGTAGTTCTGAGATGGACAAGAGATCTGTTATTGGATTATCCCAAAAAAAAAAAATAGGTTAGCATTGGTTAAAGACAAGTGCACCATCGATGTGCAGTATGCCTTAGTACACAATGCCACCAGGCCCCCCACATGAGCAATGGGGGTGAAGTGTCTTGCCCAAGGATACAATGTGGTTGCCGCAGGTGGGATACAAACCAAGGACCTCTCGGCTTGCAGCCTGCTCCTCTACCTACTGAGCCACTGCACCCCCTATCAGGTCGATGATGCCGTCATCGGTGACCCCATATGAAATCAATATTAGGAGTGTGTCCACCATATTGTTTTTAGAAAAATAAAATACAATCGTCTCATCTCAAAAATGGCAATCTTACAGCAAACTTTTTGAATCGTCTGTTGAATATGATTAAAGTTTCATTAAACTCACTTGAACAAAAAGAAATAATCTGTTTATAATGTGTACCAAATGGAGAAACTTATTTCTATCAAAAACCCCATCTGATAGCTCAATGTAAATCGAAACACACCCAACATTCACAACAACCCTTTACACAACACGAAAAGCAGATGCCACCTACAAACAAAATTCTTGAATAACTAATTTTTTTCATTTTCTGCTTCAAAAACATAGCTTATAACTGCTCACTGGAATGAGCTCGTTCCAAAGAGGGATCATAAGCTATGTTTTTGAGACAAAAAAGTGATAAAAATAATGAACATTGAAGGGTGATTTTTGTGAAATGTGCTGGCCTGTTTTGGACGTTACATTGGGTAAAGGGTTAATCATACCGATTGATAATCACTTCTGGCCGAAACGATGGCTAGAGGGAGTTACTCCCCTTACATTGTAAACTTACATCTGCTTGTTTACATTTTCACAAGTATGATACACTAAAACCATTCAAATCGTAACAATGAAATGTTTCGTTCTTCTTCGAGAAAATAAATTACCGGGCCGTTTAATTAAAGGGACATAGTGGATTTTGTCTGCTGACATAATAAATACGTTACAGGATGTTTAGTGGTCGGATATGGTGTCATGAGGCTCAGTGAAATCAATATTAGGCTCTGCTAATGCCTCGCCTAATATTGATCTAACATGACACCATATCCAACCACTAAACATCCCGTAACTTATAATATTAGCTTGGTTCACAGTGAGCTGAATATTGCTAGAATGAATCTTTTCTACTCAATATCGGGCAATCAATGGAGATGTATTTCACCAGTATTAGCTTGACTCACAGTGAGCTGAATATTATTGAAATTAATCTTTTCTACTCAATATCGGGCAAACAGAGGAGACATATTTCACCAATATTAGCTTGGTTCACAGTGAGCTGAATATTACTGGAATGAATCTTTTCTACTCAATATCAGGCAATGATATGAGATGAATTGCACCATTATTAGCTTGGTTCACAGTGATATAAATATCAACTGGAATTAATCTTTTCCCAATATCGGGCAATCAGAGGAGACATATTTCACCAATATTAGCTTTGTTCACAGTGAGATGAAGAGATGAATATTACTGGAATTAATCTTTTCTACCTAATATCGGGCAATCAGAGGAGTCATATTTCAGCAATATAAGCTTGTTTCATAGTGAGATGGATATTACTGGAATTAATCTTTTCTACCCAATGTCGGGCAGTCCGAGATGTATTTCAGCAATATTTAGCTCGATTCAGAGTGGGCTGAATATTGCCAGAATGAATCTTTTCTATCCAGTAGAATTTCTACTCAATAGAAAGAGATCCCTTAAATAGAATGCGGATAGGATTGTGATATGAAACTAAAAAAAGAAATAAAATGTGAAATTAAAAAAAGTTGTAACTATATTTTGCTCTTATCGTTGAGCCCTCTTGTTTTTGCCCCAGAATATCCTTGAATTTCTCATTAAAGCTACTTGAAAACTCTTGAAAATATACCTAGAAGGTCATGGGAACGACTTGAATTGACTTTTCATTCAAGTTCAGGAAGCCCTAGAAACTGAAATCCCAGCTTCTGTTGGTCAAAACTGGACTTGCTGTTTTGGCTCGTATGAAAAGGAATTTGAGACCTCGTCAGTAGAATCTCAGGTTATACAGGTTAAAATGAGAATTACAGTCTTCACAAGTAGAATCTCCAATTGTAGTTTCAACCAGTTAATTACATACTACATAGAACTGAAAAATATTATTCCACTTTCTTCCAGTTGATTCTCAGATTCTACCAAATTTCACTTTCTATCATGCCGTATTCAAGAATTTTTTTTTTTAGATTGCCTTTGCAACTGCTTGTGTCCATTCATAGAAAATCCTACTGTTTTAATTTATTGGAGTATGCAGACATCTCAAGTTGGTGAATATATCATAGATTTCCAAGCAAAAAGAGAGCTATATGATACTTATATGGCTCAGATAGAAAAAAAACGAATCAGTTTATTACTTTCATGATCAGCTCTAATCCATTGTGAGCTCTTGACCAAAGAATTATATCCATTTTAAACAATATCTGAAGATTCACACAGACCTCGCTTCAAATATATGTACACCATGAATACAGGACAAACATTTTAATCATTCACTTAACCCAAAAAACAGATTGGCACTAAAAAAAAATTATAAATGACATTTTTTTGCCGCAAAAACTAAGCCTATGGCCCCTCATTGGAATGAGCTCATTGAGCCAAAAAAGGAAAAGAAATTATAATATTTGATTGGCCATTTTTTTGTATAAATATAGCTGCCACAGTTTTTTGTGCTTGCATGTGTGACAAACAAGTTCTTTTCAGATGTACAAAAATTTGGAATTCACTAGTAAACGTAGTAATTTATCAAATTTATCGCACAGAAGTTGAGCCTATCACTCCAAAATGAAGTGACTTAACATGTCAGCCCACAAAATGTGTTATTAAACCATTATAATGGCTTGGGAGATGCATTATTAGAGACTTCTGGGTGGGAAATGTATGCCATCATCGGGAATTTTTATCTCCAGCTGACAAAATGTCAGCGGAGCTTTTCTGATGCTAAGTTGTCCATCTGTCTGTCATCAACATTTTGTTTGTCCGTGCCATAATTTCTTAACCACTGAATATTTTTTAATGAAACTTCATAACAATATGTAATATCAAAAGACAGTGTGTTGCCAATTATAATATAGTATGTGCCCGTCAAGGTCACAGGCCCTATGATAAGGTGACACTTAGAAAAACTTTGACATTTGTTTGTCCGGGCCATAATTTCTTAACCACTGAATATTTTTTAATGAAACTTTGTAATATGTAATATCAAAGGACAGTGTTTCCCCAATTATAAGGTGAGAATAGCCCCTTCCCCTACAGAGTTTTTGAAGAGAGCTACACTTCTGCATGATGAATGAATACAGACATGGTCACACAGTGACTTCATAAGGCCTAAGAAAGTTAAGAATATGTTTCTCAGGCTCTCCCACATGGTCAATATGGCTGCCGCATGCTGTCTTTTTATAATCAATGCAAACTTAAAAAACTGAAAATTAAATGGTTTATGTCTGATATTTTACCCAAGTTAATAAAATTGATATTTTGTCCCTTGAGTGCAACAAGGCTTTGCAATGCTTTAGCATGGCAAAAATGCTAGAGCCTTCTTGAACTTAAGGGACGAAATACACCACCACCCATGCTATTCTGTAGATTATGAGGCCTACAGCATAAAACAACCCCAAGAATATGAACTTTTGATGGCAAAGAAATACTTACAAAAATAAAAAACAAAATAAAAAACTGCCCAACCGCATGTAATTTTACAAAAAAGGCCTGAGAAACAGAAAATCTACTTTGTGGGGCCTTCTCTTTGTAGTATATTTAGCATTTCATAAAGTCGAATACACAAAATATCCCTGGACTTTTTTTGCGTGCATGATGCAAGTTTATATGTAAAACAGGCTATGAATTTCCAGCTTCTTCTTGACTCGCACAACATCTTGTAATGAAATATATCGTTCCTTGGATGCAACAAGGCACCATCTGCAATGCTAAAGCTCTCAGGGGTTGACATGCAATATTCCCGACACTACCCAGAGCAAGAGAGAGAGAGAGAGTGAATTATTCTGTGAAGAAAATTTGCATCCAGTCCATTTCTGAACATGGAAAATGTCATCGCATCCACTACACAGTGTGGTGAAAATGGGAAGTCATGAATGTTATTCAGCAGATCTGATTTAAAAAAAGAATTAATTACTGTCCGATTTGGGAATAATACTAATTAATAATAATAATGTTGGAGCCTGAAATCTACACATGGTGCTCTTTTATTAACTATTTGAGTGCTAGAAGCCACTATCAGGGCTCTACTGAAAAATGCTGAAAGCCACTTCAGTGGCTTTACACTCCTTGTACTAATTTGTTGGCTCAGCAGTGGAAGAAAAATATTAATATAAAAGTGTCTTGTTACAATTTTTTGGAGAGTTCCAAATGGCACGTTGACGTTTTTGGTGAAGAGATGCCTGGTTCCGGGGCTGTTGTCCCCCTCCAGTCGAGGCTGTCACTAGGGATCTGCAGGTATATCTGCCCATTTGGATGTGGGATATCGGCCTCATCCTTCCCTGGCTTCAACTTGGCGAAGTCGGATGGGGTTGTCAGCTGATTCCTCTGCTTTGGTCTCCCAGCCGTTGGACAAGCAGGTTTTGCAAAGGATTCAGATGCCCATGGAGGGGTCACCATGGACTCAGTTGCGCTTTTGGCCGCTCACTCTGGCCTTTTGGCCAGTTTTGTGGGACTGGTGCATTTTGTGGAGCGTGGACCTTCTGTCCCTCAGAGGTCCATGGCGACTCTCCTGAGTTCCCGCATTCCAAATTCTTGGGGTATTTACTCCTATAAGTATCTGCCTTCGGATACTTCGGCTGCCACCTGTCGTTCCACGTCGGGTGTTCTTGAGGATCGTGTCCCTTCGCTAGTTAAGAGGGTCAGATGTGAAGCCACTTTGCCTGGTCCTTCCCACGGACCGGCAGATTCAGGCTGTGAGCTTAGGGAGGCCCTCTCCTTGCTCACGCAGATTCTTTCCAAGAGCCTTCCCATTGCTTCCATCAGGGCTACTGGTGGTTTTCAGGCGCCCTCAGTGGCGCAGCCTCCCGGGATTGGAAGCAGACCGCTTTCTGATCCCCTGGTGTTCCTACACCATGGGAGTCTTCGGCTGGTATGCCAGAGATGGGCTATGTGTCTTCCGACTCTTGAGATGGGTCAGACACACCCGACGTTGAGAGCCATCAGTCTTCCGACGTGGGGGTGGCTCTTGACTTTGTGTTTGAGATCATTCCAGAGTTTAAACCGCCAGACCAGCCGGAGGTTTCAGTCAGGCTCCGATCATCAGTCATGCGCCTACAGCCTGTGGAGCAACCTGCTTCTGGGCGTCTTTGACCGTACCAGTCGGTACAGGTGGTCGAGGCTTTTGCTGCATTGGACTCTAAGCTGAGTTCCAAGGCTATGAAGACTTCTTTGCTAGGGCTGATACCTTTTTGCCCTGTGCATTTTCGTTCTTAAGATTCCGCCAATCTGTTCGTCTGCCAGACTTTAGATGGATCAGGACTCCTCCTCCCTCGAGCTTTCCAAGCCCAAATCGGCCGTTATTCCTACGGCGACTTTGGAGTCCCTGTTGGGCTCATCCAGAGAGATGCTGGGCATGCTATCTCTCTTGGATCATGTTGTCTTGGCCTTAGCTGCTTATCTGCCTCCAGTATAGTGTGACAACATACAGGCTCCCTTATTCTCACACGCATGCCTCTAACAAGCCAATCAGGAATTAGTTCACCGGGACGCAGTGCTAGACATTAGCAGTTCCCTTCCCGAAGTGCAGCTCGCTGCTCTTCGATCCGCTTCTTTGGTGGGTCCGCGTATATTCCATGAGTCTGTGTTGACGGTCCGGGATGACGTCCTGCATCATTCCAAAAATCAACTGCTGCTTCGCCAGCTTGATCCACCTTCTGTTGGAGGCAGGGGCCGTTTCAAGCCTAACAAGCACCCTTCTGCTTCGTTCACAAAGTCAAAGGCTGACCCTCCTGCCTCTGCTTCTTCCTTTTATTCATGTGGTAAGGGTAAGTGTCGGCAAAACAGAGTGAGGTCTCAGGATCTAGCAGAGGAGGTGGAATCTCCTCTCGCAGGCCTCAAAATGAAGGTCCTCACCTCGATTCGTTCTAGGTTGGATGAAGGATATCAGCATTTGCAGAACACTGGGCCACGATCACATCCAATCCTTGGGAGTTAGATGTTGTTCACACCACTCTGTCACAGGTACCGCTTCCAACCCAAGTTCCTTCAGACGTTTCACGTCCGAAACTTTTCATCACGGAGATAGACAATCTCCTGTCAAACGGGGTGATCAAGGTCGTCAAGAACATTCATTCAGTGGGATTTTATTCCTGCCTGTTCTTGTGCCAAAGAAGGATGGCCGGCTCAGACCGGTTATCTATCTGAGTATCCTGAACGAGTCTATCATTGCTCCCAAGTTCAGCATGAAGACTTTCATGGGGTCGCGGGGGCTCAGTAGGTAGAGGTGCAGGCTGCAAGCCGAGAGGTCCTCGGTTCGAATCACACCTGTGGCAACTGTGTTGTGTCCTTGGGCAAGACACTTCCCCCCCCCCCCCCCCCTGTTATAGCCCCCATATTATATCAAGATTGATATATCCTTAGTGAATAATTATATGAGATAGATATTTTTATATTATTGCTGCATTTTCTGACTGGTCTCACTCATTTGCACTCGGTGACCTTGTTTACATCTTTGTTACACTGATCTCAATTATTGTAAATATAGCTGTTGATTGTTTAAGTAGGTCAGGGACCTTGTTTACTTGGATTGTGACAGAATCACCTGGAAACTGATAGAAACTGTTAGAACATTGAAGAATTTTCATCTTCTGGGACATTCTATCTGGTTACTATATAAAGGTTTGTCAACAGAATTCCAAAAACTCATTCTTTTAGAAAGCCATTTCAGAAAGACTCACTTCAGTTATTTCCATTGGAGATTATTATTGTTTCATGACAGTGCATTTATTATAGAAGCAGTGCTTCTTTGTGATTTTGGAAGATTGATTTCAAAAAGAGAATTTTGAAGAGAATCTATTGTCTTGGAAAAGAGAATTTATACTTTCTGTGAACCAGAATAATATTATTTTGTGAAAAGCCAGGATTCTACTGGATTATTTGGAAATTACCCGTGGCGCCAATACTTCTTGGATTTTTTTACTCCATTTGAATTTTGCGGAGCATTTTATTACATTTTATTGGAGACTGCTGAAATTTCTAAGTAAAAATTTTATTACAAATCTACGGGATACTGTTTCTGAAGAGACATTCTTGGATTTAATACTACATGTACCAGCTGGTAACTTTCTTCACAAGATTCTTCACCACTGGATTCTGTCAAACTGTACTTTGGACTAATTCAATAATTGATAAATACCACTGTTTTTATTTTCTGTAAACCAATTAGTGTAAAAGATCTTTGTATCATTTTTTTTATATTAATTTTTTTAATTAAATTTCAGAATAGATAAATTCATAGTTTTTGTTGCTGATTCTCAGATTTCTTTCTGTTACCAATATCAATAATATTTCCACACTGTAACCCCCCCCCCCCCCCCCACCCCACCCCATTGCCCACATGGGGGAATGGTGGCGTTGTATACTAAGGCGCACTGCCCGTCGTTGGTGCACTTGTCTTCAACCAATGCTAAACCTGCTTGTGTAGAGTTAGTATGTTGGGGAGCTGACGGTTGCTTGCCGTTGCTCAGTGGTTCTCTCCAGGTACCACGCCTTCCTCCACCTGTAAAACTGTCGTGATCATGATTAGCCATTATGCAGAAATAAGTGACCTTAAACACCAATAAATAAATATAGAAACTTTCAGGTCTGTTCACCGCTCCATTCACCAGGGAGACTTTGCTTCCAGCATCGACTTGCGGGACACTTACTTTCATGTTCCGATTCATTGGACATCGATAAAGTATCTCAGGTTCTCTTTTATGGGGTGAGTTTACCAGTTCAAGGCCATGCCTTTCGGCCTCAACCTGGCTCCTTGAGCCTTCACCCAACTGATGTTGCATGTGCTAGCATTCCATCTCACAAGGTTCAGGGTGACTACTTCAGCTTATCTGGACGACATCCTCCAGAGGCTCTCCAATGCTGCTCTTCTGGAGTCTGATGTCAACACATTGTTGAACCTGCTTTCGTCGCTAGGGTTCCGAGTCAACGAGAAGTCGGATGTGGTCCCTTCTCAGTCGTTTTGTCATCTGGGGATGAAATTCTGTACTCAGCTGAATACAATGGCTGTTTCCTGGGCAAGGGCAGTGATTCTCTCTACTTTCGCCCTGACTCAGACCCAGTTCACGACAGCCCGGAGTATTCTCCGGATGCTCGGTCTCTGCGGTACTGACGGATCTCATTCCTTTAGGTCACCTGCATGTCAGACCTCTCCAACACTTTCTGCTAAGTTGGAGGCCGAATGTCAATCCTCTTGATCTGATGCTCCAGTTACCAGCATCTCTCAGTCATCACCTTCTTCCTTGGATGGATGTTCAGTGGATTATGCAGGGAATTTCATTGGATTTGCCCACGTCTGTTCATGTTCTGACAGCAGATGCCAGCAATCTTGGATGGGGCACGATGTTGGATCCTCTTGGTCTTTCCATTCACGGTGTTTGGGACCAGGATCAGGCAGCTCTTCACATCAACCAGAAGGAGTTTCTTGCTCTTCTTCTGAGTTTCCGGCAGTGGATCCCCCACCTTTTGAATTGTCAGGTCCCCCTGTTGTCCGACAATGATGGCTTACATTAGGAAACAAGTTCCCATGTACGAATTTGCTTGGGATCTTCTACTGCTTGCTAGGGACGTCAACTCTGGTAAGGTGATTCATCACATTCCTGGTCGTCTGAACATCCTAGCCAACTCCCTACCCCGACGGGGCAGGGTCATTTCCACCGAGTGGATGCTTCACCGAGCAGTGTTCCAGTCACTTTGCAATCTCTGGGGTCGTCTCCACTGTTTGCGACCCATTGGAACCATCATGTGGACACTTTCATGTCCCCATGTCCAGTTCCTCTGGCTTTTGCTGTGGACACTCTGTCACTCGATTGGAACAGACTAGTTGGCTATGCCTTCCCACCGGTTCCAATTCTGCCTCAGGTTCTAGCCCAAGATACGAACCTGCAGTTGTCGAATCAATCTAATCGCTCCTCTGTCATCTCAGTGGGTGTGGATTAATCAGCTCCGCCCTCTGTTGGTGGCGGTTTTGGTACGTCTCCCCATACGTCGCGACTTTCTCTGTCAAGGTCACCAGAGGAGGTTTCACGTCGACCCGACATCATTGTGCTTTATCTTTTGTCTGGTCCTGTCTCCTCTGTAGAGGTTTTTCAAGATGAGCAGTGGAGTGCATTTCTTCTAGGCGGCACTCCACTGGTTTAGCCTATGCGGCTAAGGTCACCCGAGGAGGTTTCACATCCACCCGACATCATTGTGCCTTCACGCATATCTTTTGTCTGGTCCTGTCTTCTCCGTAGAGGTTTTTCGAGATGAGCAGTGGAGTGCATTTCTTCTTCGGCACTCCACTGGTTTGCCTTAAGTGGATGGTCTTCTGTCAATGGTGTGCTGATCACTCTGTTGATTATGCCAACCCTTCGATTATACAGATTGCGGAATTTCTGGTATATCTGTTTGATTCTCGGGGTCTCCAACAAGGCTCGAAATAACCGACAATGACCAATACCAAAGTTACTTTGATTGACACACTTTAAAATTCAATGGACATTTTCACCGACACAAAATTCTGCTCAATATTTTAGAATCCGAGGTTAAAAAACACTGGTATAAACTTAAATTCCATTGCGAATGAACAACGAAATAGCCACACGTCCATTTGCAAAGGAAAAAAAAAAGAAAAATAATTCTGATAAACTCGAAAACAGCGAAAAAAGTGGACCTGACTAATCCTTGGTTTTCCCCTGACAGAAGCATGTTACTAAAAATATAGCAATTGATTAAAAAGCAAATTGAAGTCACAAATCATCAATCCGTCCTCTTGAAAAGTTTCAAATTTAGGAAATCACCTAAAAAACAAGGTATACATAAGTTAATAGCTTCATCAAGTCATTTCCTCATTTAGTTGTCACTATATGTCAATTTACAATGCGTAAAGCAATATGTTGAAAATTACATGTACCAAATTAAAATGACCTGCACCAACTACTTGGGAGAGGACATTTTGACCTGCACTAGGAAAAAAATTATTTCGAGCCTTGGTCTCCACCCTGTTACTATCAAGGGGTACAGGTCTATGCTTTCCGGAGACCTTTTTGTATGTATGTAACAAGATGGCTTTCGATTCAGTCAGGAGAGTTAGCTTCACGCCCTCTCGGTTGATCCTGCTTTTTTCAGGAACTCCGCCAACAGTGTTACTTTTACCACTGATTGTTCCTTTTTAGCCAAGAATCAGATACCAGAAACATCTCCCCCCTCCTATCTGTATCAGCACTCTTCCTTCTGTTGAAGGTAGTCGCTGTTTGCTCTGTCTGGTTCGTGCCATTTGCATTTAACTCAACCGGAAGAAGTTTATTAGAAAAGGCAGGAAGCGATTCTTTCTGTCCCTCATCCCTGGTCAACCGAAGATCTCTCCTCAATCCATTTCTAGGTGGATTTGTCTTACTATTAGATCTTTGGCGAGTGACGATTGTATTACCAATTGCATTTCTGCCCACGAGGTGCTTGCATTGCCTACCTCCTGGGCTTATGCTAACTGTGTCAAGTTGTCGGACATTATGCAGGCAGCCTACTAGAGAAACGCTTCTTTGTCTTCCCTCTACCTGCATCAATTGCAGGTGCAGTCTGAAGACCTTTTTTCTCTAGGACCTCTTTCTCCTGCTCAGGCTGTTATCAATCCCAGCCATTAGCTTTTCTTTTAGGACCAGTTCAAGCCTTTTGCTTTGTTACTGTCCTTTCTGTCTGTGTGTCACACATGGTCATTCGCCTCATCTCTATTGTCTATATCGATGTTTGTGAAGTGATAGCTTTACAGGCCTTGGGAACTCTTTTGTCCATGGTTCCAGCTCAGTCGGGTTATGTGGGGGTTGGTTATGTGATTCCCGCCTCCTATTGTCTATTTAGCCTGTTGTAAACAATTGTGAGGTTGGTTGATAAGAAATTTAAATTTTATAGTAAATTAACTTTATTATTACACCTACCACAATTGTTTACCTAGAGACCCTCCTGTCTTCTAATTCGGGTAAGAATCCTTCCTCCTCGCTGATCACACAACTCCAATGTTGGCAGATTTCAAAATTGCTTGGGAAAGATGAAAAATAGAGAGTATACTTCCGAGTTAGGGACTTCCACTGTAGTGCAAGCCTGTAGTGAACAAATGAGGTAGGAATAATAAGAAAGGAAATTTACTATAAAATTTAAATATCTGTAATATCATTGGTTAACTTCTATTCCCTGGTGGTTGGGTGGGGTGCATGGTTCAGTATAGTTTCACAAGGTGGTTGATGTCAAAGGAAACATTTTTGGCATGGGGTTGAATCCCTGCTATGCAGTTTGAAATTTTTTTAGTTATTCAAAAAATATCTTTGCAAGAGTCATCATCTCCCTATGTTGGAGATGACAACATTGTCAATAATTTTTTGTTACACTCCACAGCTAGTATGAAGCCTATGCTTTAAGCAATGTTTGGTCCACTGTGTTAATTATTACCCAAGTGTTTTGAATGCATTTAACTTGGGAACAACAACTCAAAATAGTTTGAGAGGACCTCGACCTGTGGTAATCCTGTATCTGATTGTATGAGGCACTTAACCTAACTGATGTTGTCCAGTATGAAATAGTTTGAGATTCTTGTCCTGTGGTAATCCTGTATGTATATCTGATTGTATGAGGTACTTAACCTAACCGATTTTGTCAAGTATGAAATATGTTGAGAGGATCTCGACCCGTGAAACCTGTATCTGATTGTATGAGGTACTTAACCTAACCAATTTTATCCAGTATGAAATAGTTTCCTGTGGTAATCCTGTATCTGATTGTATGATGTACTTAACCTAACCGATTTTGTCCAGTATTTGGACACACTTTTAACCTTTACCTAACATATCGACTGCATCTGCCCACAATTTGCAAACTAAGCAGTTGAAAATTATTTTTTTTCTTCAAAATTCCAAAAAATTTCAGTGAAACAATATCATGTGACCTATTGAGCTCATTGCACTGAGGAGGGAGCATGATATATTTTTGTAGAAATGTTTTGAAAAATTTTGAAAAACAATAATAAAAATAAATTTTGATTTTGTGTGAATTGGGTAAAGGCCGGGTTAACCAAGATAATGACAGACTATCTTATCTCAGCTATCGTATAATACTAGTTCTCAACTCTGACCTGAAAAACCCAATATGACATATCTGCACTGCACCTGTCAAATACATCAGATATTCTCCCTCAAGATGCAACAACCCTCGGTTATCAAATGTGATTAGTAATGGTAGAAATTCAGTGCTACATGTAATATGCATAAAATTTAAAAATCCACTATCATAAATTAAAATTTAACCTGAGTCGATGTTATTTTCTACAATTCTGACTTTACATTTTGACTGCTTTGTTACTAGTTTCCCAAAAGTGCCTTTCATTGCTTAATACAATTGGTTAATAGAAAATTTTAGTGGGCATTCATTCTTATAATCATTCTTATAATTTTTTTTTTCATTGTTGTTAATTATTTCTTTTTATCATTGTTATTTGTACTTTTCCATTTTGGTTTAGCTGATTTTGTATGGAATTGATTTTATTCTGTGGGAACACCAGGAAGTGTAGCAGTGCTTGTTTATTGTGACAAGACAAGTTCTGCTTTACTTGTATAATATACCTCAGGTGAAAGTCCTATAAAGTGGACAACATAATTTTATTATATGATCAGATCTTTATTCCAGTTAAGCCCATTCATTAAAAATGGTAATGCACAGCCATACATTAACAAAAATAGTGCCAGGAGTACTTCAATGTATTCTCGTCAAAGGTAACCTTTGTGTTCCGCATGTTTCGTAGTGAAAAAAAAGTTTGGCTTCTTGTATGTTTTCGACTAATTCTAAAGTACAGATTGATCATGATTCAGACAAACAATGCATATTAAGTTGTAACATAATCACAGGCCTAAAAGAAGTCACTACTTGTTTCCCTTCCATTTACCCTTTTGAACTCGAAAGGCCACTTTTCCTGCCCAGGATCGTTGCAAGACATGAATTCATAAAGTAGATGGTTGCGCAGTGAAGATGTGTGGTAGACCAATCAAGATTTTTAATGTGCAGCCCTAAGGCTGCACGTTGAAAATTTGATTGGTCTTCCCCCAAGTAATGAATAAAGACTCTACCAGTTGATGGCTCTCAACTGGCATGGAAGATACCATGAGTGTTCAAAGTTTTAACCCTTTACCTAACACGAAAAACAGACAGCATGTGCAAACAAAATTCTTGAATAACTAAATATTTTCATTTTTTGCCTCAAAAACATAGCTTATGAATGAGCTCAATGAGGTCGTTCCAAGGAGGTGCCATAAGCTATGTTTTTTAAACAAAAAATTTAAAAAATAATGAAAATTTAATGGTAATTTTTGTGAATAGAATTGTAAAGTTGGGTGACAGTCAGATGCTAAACTAGAAAAGAAATCTTTTGAGTCCCAGAGTGGGTCTGACTGAACCCCAAAATATTTGTTCTCATAGCACAGTGATAACAAAGGCACCCCAAAACACACTCATTCCTGTCCCAAGGTGAAAACAAAGGTACCCAAGAAGTTTCGTGAAGATCAGTTCATAAATACGAGCTGTATAGAATATGTGTACAAAAAACTGATTGGACCTAATTTCGGTACAAAATGGCCACTGGCAGCCATCTTGAATTTTGGACCGCACTCAAAAACACTCGTTCTCGTCCCAAGGTGATAACAAAGGTATCCAAGAAGTTTTGTGAAGACCAGTTGATAAATACAGCCTCTAGCCCGAGCCGTATTGACATGTGCACTTACAGTGTATAAGTAGCACTAAATAAATCAAAATTCATCTAATTTGCATAATTTCTGCACGAGAAAAAAACCTGTACTATATGTGATGTATTCCATGTTACTAAACATTCATACAAAAATTTATTCAAATCAGAACTTTCATACAGAAGTTCTGTACAAAAGACTGATTGCACTAATTTTGGTACAAACTGGCTGCTGGTGGCCATCTTGAATTTCAGACCACACCCCAAAACACTCGTTCTCATCCCACGGTGATAACAAAGGTACCCAAGAAGTTTCGTAAAGATCGGTTCATAAAAACAGCCTCTAGCCTGAGCCCAATAGAAGTTGTGTACAAAAAACTGATTAGACCTAATTTCGGTGCAAAATGGCCACTGGCAGCCATCTTGAATTTTGGACCGCACTCAGAAACACTCGTTCTCGTCCCAAGGTGATAACAGAGGTACCCAAGAGGTTTCGTGAAGATCGGTTGATAAATACAGCCTCTAGCCCGAGCCGTATTGACTTATGTACTTACTGTTTGTAAGTAGCACTGAAAAAATCAATGTTCATCAAATTTGCATAATTTCTGCACGAGAAAAAACCTGTATTATATGTGATGTATCCCATGGTACTAAACATTCATACAAAAAATTATTCAAATCAGAGCTTTCATGTGGAAGTTCTGCACAAAAATCTGATTGCCCCTAATTTTGAACAAAATGGCTGCCAGCGGCCATCTTGAATTTCGGACCGGACTCCAAAACACTCGTTCTCATCCCACGGTGATAACAAAGGTACCCAAGAAGTTTTGTAAGGATCGGTTCATAAATGCGGCCTCTAGCCCGAGCTGTATCCAATTGTTGACAGACGGACGACGGGCCATGACAAAAGCTCAAATTTGGCTTCGCCAAAGTTGAGCTGAAAACAAACCTTCAAATAAATTGCAGTTACGTGTCCAATGAAACCCTCAGTACGTTTATTGACAGCAGCAGTCTGAAATAGATTTCATTGGCGCATATGCCATTAAAATCTGTGCGAACATAACCTTCATATTTGTCCTAAGAAAACTAATTTTGATGAGTATGGAAAATGACATTGCATGGAACTTTCCGTTGAGTGGTCGGCTAACTAGTTCGAGTTAAAAACTAAAAACTGCCATTTTTCAAATGTTCGATAAAATCCTGCCATCAAATTAATTTATTTAATCAAATCTGACACTTTCATACAAATAATATATAAACCATAAGGGCTCCTTTCATATTAACCAAATTTCAGCATCCTTGCAAGATATATTCTTAATTTCTATGGAAACAAATTTTCTATTGCTCTCCAAGTATGTCAGTTGGCGGCATAGTGGCTAAAAATAGAACAAAATTCAAATGCATTTCCTTCCGGAACTGCAGAGTACAAGAAAATGATATTTATGATGGAATATCCTTTGGAGCTGATTCCAACTGGCTAAACACTTGATTGGTTGTCCTGTTGAGCAACATATGGCAGCTGTTTTCCCAAATTCATGAAAAATGTATCTGACAAGAGCAACGCGAAGCGTGGCATATGCCCCCTCCTGCAATACCATGGATAGCATTATGCCATCAAAAGCATGACATGTGCCTGCAGCAATCTGTACAAATATAAACAAGCATGGCAAAAATTATTTCAATCCATCGTATCATGACAGAGCTAGAGCAGTAAATATGTTGGACGGACACATTTTTTAATAATAATCCCCTAAGTTAAGCAAGGGAAAATAACTCTGTAAATGTTTACGCAAAAATGTTAATTCTGCTGTAGGATCTGTTCCCCCATGTTGACGGACATGCATGGCAAAAATTATTTGAATCTGACAAATAATGACCGTGCTAGAGCAGCAAATATGTTGGACGGACACATTTGCATTACGTACGAACGAACGTGCTCGAGCAGCAAATATGTTGGACAGACACATTTGCATTACGCACGAACGTACGTAGCTCTCCACTAGATACCCCCTCCGACCAAGTTTGGGGCATAATAACTGTTACAGTGTCCATATTTTTTACAAGAGATTACCTTAGGGAGAGTGGGATCATCAGAGTTAAAATAAAGCCCGTCTTGATAACAGCATTCAACCATCATATTTCTCCTTATTTTCCCCCTCTGACTGTGTGGTTACACTGATGTTATCACCAATAATGTATACTTGATCGGTAATAAAATACATGATTGGTGATAAAATCACTTAAGCATTACAAATTTATTTTAATTTATTTTTATGCCATATAGAACTACTAGAATTTACTTCACTTTCCTGATTGCATGGTTATCATGATTTTGGGGTTGTTGATGTTGGACCAGTTAATTGATAAAAGTTATCGAGTGAACTCCTGTTGCTTGAAAAAACAAGAAAATCAGTAAAACTGATGGACGATTCTTGACCGTCGACTTTGTTAACAAGCAGATTCGTAAAATTGTGGTTCCCCATTTTGGGACATCATTTGGCATGTGTCTTTGAAATGCAAGGACCGTACCCAAATTTCATTGAAATCCATCTCTGCACTGGTCAAATATCATTGCATTCGGAAAAAAATCATGAAAAATTTACAAAGTAAGGACCATAACTCTGGTAATAAATCAGCGGGCAACTTTTTAATAACATGTGCAGGAGCAGCATGTCACAAGGATCCCTCATACCAAATTTCATGGAAATCCATCCATCCACTCACTCACTGCTGAGATATCGCTGCAGATGGACAAAGCGGTGACTGTATGCTCCCCCGAAATTTTTCACAGGCTAGCATATAATCAATTCAAAAAATTACCCTGACAACCACAGTTTATAGACCTATTTGTCTTCAGTACTGGCATTTAATCTATAATATCTTTTTCGGGGGTGTGCATGGTGACTCAGTGGTTAGAGCATTGCACTTCAAAATGAAAGGTCAGTGGTAACTGCACTGTGTACTTGTGCAAGAAACATAATCCTGATCGATTGTCCACATGGAGAGGGTGGGGGTGGGGGGCACATGATGGTGCTGTGTACCAAGGCATATACCTCACATTAATGCTGTTCTTGCCTTCAAGTGCTGCTAACTCTGCTTGTGCAGAGTTAGTACACTGGTGAGTCTTGACAGTTGCTTGATCGTTCCCTCAGAGTACTCCAGCTTTCTCCCCCTGTAAAACTGTCCAACACCTTGTGATGCTGGCTGTTCAAAGTGCTGCTAAACCCCTGTAAACAAACAATGCCGGAACATGGATTTTTGAATCTCTGTTTATGAAGACGTTTATCAACATTTTCTAGGTGGGCATTTGCCGCACTCATAGTTTTCAAATCGGGTGCGCAATGAAGAGTGATCATTCACCTCAAAACGACAACCCTGAGTTTTAGTGTATCAAATGCCCAATTATTGTGAATACTTTGATGACTTGTAATATTAAGAGTTGATATTTTAGTATATGCTTCCTTACAGCACTCAAAGATACCAAAAAATAATTCTGGATACTTAATGGCTACTGAGTTATATTTGCTTGTAGCTTGTGTGATGACACATTCACATTTTTGTTAATGTTTCTGTTCTTGCTCCAATAAGAGGTTATAACCTATGTTTTGTGAATAAAAATAACCAAATTGAAATGTCTTTTGTGAATAGTGCCAGCTAGTTTTGGCTGTTACATAAGATGAAGGGTTAACCATTTACCTAATGAAATGGCTGCATATCTGCCTGTGGAATTTAAAAATTGAGCAATTGAAAAACATTGTCAAAAAATTTCAACAAAACCATATCATGTGATCCCCTTATTGGAATGCGCTTGTCGGGCTCATCCCACTGAGACGTTGCATGACATGGTTTTGTTGAAATTTTTTGAAAACTTCTAAAAAAATTATAAGATAAAAAATATTGATATAATGTGCGGGTAGGTAAAGGGTTAAAATCTCCTTCCCAGTAAATTTCTTCTCTGTTGGAACACATTTCACAACAGTAAATCTTTGATGGACTGGATGCTCAAAATATTTTCTACAATAAAATCTTTCATTTGGGTTTAAAAAGCAGATGAAGATATCTTGTCATTTGAAGTAAGCCTGATTATAATCTTGGCTTTTATCCAAAAAAAATTAATTTGAAATTGTTGATATTATTTTGCTTATTTTTGTATTTTATTAAAGCATTTATTATGTCCATTCTCATTAAACTATTAATAAATGATATTGGGGAACCTTTATTATATTATTGTTTTATTAAGTTTGTCTCCCCGCGAGAACCCTGGGAAGTGAAGCAGTGCCTGTTCACTGCGGTAAACAGGCTCTGTTTTACTGGTAAAATAGGACCCAGTCACCAATGCTTAGGAGGTGCAAACCTTCTCTAAAATGGACAACATGGCTTATTAACGCTCACCCCTGGTCTAGAGTTGATACTCATGTTGTGGTCATTATTAGCCATTGTGCAAAAATATGTGACCTTAAACACCAATAAATAAATATTAAGTTTGTCCAATTTTCATGGAACATTGCAACCATGAATTTAACTTCCCGGGGTTCTCAACGAAAACTGTAGACAGAAAACCAGATACAGAGGGTCACAAAATTTCAGACAGAAATTAGAAATTCAATGCATTGCCTTCCTCCTGCAAAGTGGCAGGTGGCAATGCATTGCAACCCTAAATTCAGGAGGAATTTTATGGTCTCACCCCACCACCAGAATGAAAAAACATCTATGCCACTGCAGAACACCACACTATATAATATGCATATTTTGATGCAATGTATTCAAGTTTATAGACTTGATAGCACACATAACAGTTAAAATCTGGTTGCCCTTTAGCTGCCATACGTCATGTTTGGGACTTTTTCTCATCTCCCCCCCCCCCCCCCCCCCCCCCCTTTGGAAATCCTCTAAAATGGACAATATGAATATAAATGTTCAACTAAACTTGAATTTATCTACATGTTGCAGTCAAGATTAGCCGTTGTGCAGAAGTTTGTGATCATAAACACCAATAAATAAATAAATAAAATTTGAGCCTTTTCTTAACCTGCTGGCCCAATTTCAGTAAAAGTTTCTTGAGAATGATCGTTGAGGTGTTGCATTTTAATTTTTTTCAAATCAATTTACTGTCTCCAAAGCAAGGGGTGTGTCAAAATCCACCAATTTAAAAAAAAATCTTCTCATGAACCAACGCATGCATTATTTTGGTATTTGTATTTCAACTTCCATTTTGAGGTGTGAAGTTTGTTCTGTGAAACTTTTAAATCATTTTGCTTGGGGAATGACTTTTAACTACAGCCAAATTTTCAGAGTCACTGGAAAGATTTGGATGAAATTTGGAACCCAATACAAGAAGGTAACTTGCACTTGATTTGCTAGAACCCCCAAGAGAACCAACACAGGCTAAAATTAGAACAAAAGCTGAATATGCTACAAATGCCCTGGACTGCACATCATTGGCAGTTGTTATGGAGCATCCTTAAGAATACAATCAAACAGATTATAAAACAAGAGGCCCCAGGGGGCCTGAGGGCACTCACCTGACATGGTAGTCTAAATATCAAACCAGGGACTTGACTTGAATAAGCTGCATACGCCCCTCCTAAGAAAAGCATATACCAACTAGATGAAGCGATTGTGCCCACACAATACACAGGATTTTTCCTTCTATTTTCAGTTCCTGCACTTTTTACGTCCCAAAATTGAGATAAACACATAAAAAACAGATTTTTTTTTCCCAAACAAAATACTTTCAGCCTAAATTTTTTTCTTCTTCTTAAAACGCATAAAAAACAAAAAAAACAAAAATTCCAGATTTTGGTCCCAAATTTTCTAAGTCCCACCCGGACCCCAAATTTTCAGGGGAAAAAAAAAAAAATTTTTGTCTTAAAATTGACCGAAACGCAGAAAAAACAAAAAAAAATTTTTTTCTGATTTTGGTTCAAAAATTTCTAAGTCCCACCCGGACCCCAAATTTGCAGGGTAAAAAAAAAAAAAAATTTTTGTCTTAAAATTGACCAAAACGCAGAAAAAACAAAAAAAAATTTTTTCGGATTTTGGTCCAAAATTTTCTAAGTCCCACCCGGACCCCAAATTTACAGGGGAAAAAAAAAATTTTTTTTGTCTTAAAATTGACAGAAATGCATAAAAAACCAAAAAAAATTTTTTTGGGATTTTGGTCCAAAATTTTCAAGTCCCACCCGGACCCCAAATTTTCAGGGGAAAAAAAAAATTTTTTTTTTTGTCTTAAAATTGACCAAAACGCAGAAAAAACAAAAAAAAAAAATTTCGGATTTTGGTCCAAAATTTTCTAAGTCCCACCCGGACCCCAAATTTTCAGGGGAAAAAAAAAAAAATTTTTTTTGTCTTAAAATTGACAGAAATGCATAAAATACAAAAAAAATTTTTTTTGGGATTTTGGTCCAAAATTTTCAAGTCCCACCCGGACCCCAAATTTTCAGGGGGAAAAAAAAAATTTTTTTGTCTTAAAATTGACAGAAATGCATAAAAAACCAAAAAAAATTTTTTTGGGATTTTGGTCCAAAATTTTCAAGTCCCACCCAGACCCCAAATTTTCAGGGGAAAAAAAAAAAATTTTTTTTTGTCTTAAAATTGACAGAAATGCATAAAAAACAAAAAAAATTTTTTTGGGGATTTTGGTCCAAAATTTTCAAGTCCCACCCGGACCCCAAATTTTCAGGGGAAAAAAAAAAAATTTTTTTTTGTCTTAAAATTGACAGAAATGCATAAAAAACAAAAAAAATTTTTTTTTTCGGATTTTGGTCCAAAATTTTCTGAGTCCCACCCGGATCCCAAATTTGCAGGGTAAAAAAAAAAAAATTTTTTTTGTCTTAAAATTGACCAAAACGCAGTGTTACGACCCGTAATGTAATAAATGCCCATAATGTAATACCTACCCATAATGTAATACAAAAACGACCCATAATGTAATACGAACCCATAATGTAATAAAAAACGACCCATAATGTAATAACGTGTAATAAATGTTAGGTACCCATAATGTAATAAAAATTTAAAAAAATTAGATACAAAGTACACTTTTCCAGGCCCGTAATGTAATAAAATTCTAAGCTTGATTTTTGTTTTTTCTCTTTACTCCAGCAGTGCGTTCGGCTACTTATGACACATCCTGCGCCTTCATCAATGCTGCCAATGGCCCCTATGCCGTACACAGCCAACATGTGTGGGTGTGTTAGGATTACGATAGAGGGTATTCCGGGACCTGGGGCGGGTATACTCTGCTATGAGTGACAGGCATTATCCCTCTTCCATTTGTACCACCCACGCAAACGACTTCCTCGATAGCCTCTACTGCCCTGCCACAATCATATAGGTCTACCTTACAAGACATTCAATAATTTTGATTCCAGGATGGTCATTTATAACTGCAATCATCATATTCGACCGGCTGTTCACTTGCATAAAAGCAATGCGGGTAGCAGGTTCCTATACTGTTAATAAGTGCAAGCAATTCTGGCCAAAGTTGTTGAGGCAGAGGGTGTAGTGGGGTGCAGTGGGGTTTGGGTGCACAATAACCAGATAGTGGGGGTGGGGTGGGGGGGGTGGGGGCGTATAGTGTGGGATACAAGGAAAAGATAGAACAGACGCAAGACGTTGAGTCAACCGGCGCAGAGGAATATCGGGAGGTGATATGGTGAGTGTACTGGTATTGGAATGGGGGATATCCTATAGCTCGATGGGATTTGGATTAGGCTACTTTCCTCCAAATTAAGCGTACAATCTATCCTCTGTCTCTCCAATTTCCACTACCGAAACAAATTAGTAATTTCCCTGTACTGTACTACTGTAAGTTCATGTTGCACCCTCCGCACATTGAAACCAATGAGCCCGAGACCAGGACCACACTTAATAACGACCACATCTTATTCCCGGTCCTGTGATCACATGTGTCAAGTAATATTATCAAATGCTTTCCAGTCAAATAGTTTGCACTTCGCACATGCAAGAAAGACCTTACATTTTCAATAAAAATTGTATCAGTTTCAATAGTGACAGCCCTGAGTGAAATGGTTTCAACTCCTCTCAGTGTTATTTTTCTAAAACCTCAACACACCACAGATTGAACACCCTCAATTGATATGAACCGAAGCAAGTTAAACGCATTGTAGACTGCTATCATCCACGCAGGTCACCTTTGCGAGAAGATTAGTTAAGAGTATGTCATGTTCACCTGTGGCTGTGACCAGCAACTGAGTCGAGTTAATGTGCACATTACTTGGTTGTACAAAGCAGCCTCTTTGTATTGAGCTCAGGGGATTGCATTCTCAAATAAATTCCACCAGTGGTGTGGCATCACTCATAGTATGCACAGGACGAATGCAGATCTATAATAGAGAGTAGTTTTGGTGGTTCTTGAGATTATGTTGATTGGAAAAGCATTCCACAGCATTTTCTGAGCTGTGGGGACTACCACTTAAACCACCTACATTTCCTGACAGTTCCTGGCGGTTGGCAGGAACTTCCTGCCAACCGCATACTCTATCACATCGACTATTCGCGTGTTCATCCCCGCTATTGTGCCATCTTCTCCTAGGCTACACTCAAACAACATACGTAGCTAAACACCCATGGTTATCCGTTTGACCGTGAGGTGTGACCTTGACCATCAATCCGGTGACCTTGAACCTGTGTATGGGCCGATTTTTATGAAACTTGGTGTGTGGTTTGGGCGCCCAACAATTTTGCCACACCCGATGCCCGTCATGTGTGACATTGATTGATATTCACACCATTGACCTTGAACCTATATCTCGGCTCATGTTGGGCCGATTTGCGTGAAACTTGGTATGTGGGGGTAGTTCGGGGCTCTCTCTCTCTCTCTATATATATATATTATATATATATATTGAGCGTCCAAAACTACTCCCACATACCAAGTTTCACGAAAATTGGCCCAGCATGAACCGAGATACAGGTTCAAGGTCAACGGTTTGAATATCAAGGTCACACATGACGGGCATCGGGTGTGGCGAAATTGTTGGGCGCCCGAACCACACACCAAGTTTCAGGACAATCGCCCAGCAGGAGCCGATAACAGGTTCAAGGTTTCCGGTTTGATGGTCAAGGTCACACACCCGGTCAAACGTATACGCCCATGTTACTCCTCGTGTCTAGCTATGTATGTTGTTTGAGTGTAACTTAGGAGAAGATGGCACAATAGCGGAGATGAACACGCGAATAGTCGATGTGATGGAGTAGGCGGTTGGCAGGAAGTCCCTGCCAACCGCCAGGAACTGCCACGACTGTAGGTAGTTTAAGTGGAAGGCCGTGTGGTGGACTAATAATATTACTTGACACATGTTATCACAGGATCGGGAATATGATGAAGTCGTTATTAAGTGTCATCCTGGGATCGGGCTCATTGGTTTCCAGGTGCGGTGGGTGTGACATAAACTTATGTTAGTACAGTACAGGGAAATGACTAATTTGTTCAGGTAGTGAAAACTGGAGAGACAGAGGATAGATCGTACGCTTAATTTGGAGGAAAGTAGCCTAATCCAAATCCCATCGAGGTATAGGATATCCCCTATCCCAATACCAGTACACCTACCACACCTACCATATCGCCTCCCGATATTCCTCTGCGCCGCTTGACTCAACGTCTTGCTTCTGTTCCATCTTTTCCTTTCATCCCACACTACCCCCCCCCCCCCCCCCGCCACTATCCAGTCTTTGTGCACCCAAATCCCACGGCATCCACTCCACCCTTTGTCCCAGCAACTTTGGCCAGAGTTACTTGCATTTATTAACAGTAGGAACCTGCTACCCACATTGCTTTTGTGCAAGTGAACAGCCGGTCGAATATGATGATTGCAGTTATAAATGACCATCCTGGAATCAAAATTACTGAATGTCTGGTAAGGTAGACCTATATGGTTGTGGCAGGGCAGTAGAGGCTATTGAGGAAGACGTTTGCGCGGGTGGTACAAATAGAAGAGGGATAATGCCTGCCACTCAGAGCAGAGTACATCCGCCCCAGGTCCCGGAATACTCTCCATCATAATCCCAACACACCCACACATGTTGGCTGTGTACGACATAGGGGCCATTGGCAGCATTGATGAAGGCGTAGGATGTGTCATAAGTAGCCGAACGCACTGCTGGAGTAAAGAGAAAAAACAAAAATCAAACTTAGAATTTTATTACATGACAGGCCTGGAAAAGTGTAATTTGTATCTAATTTTTTAAAAATTTTATTACATTATGGGTACCTAGCATTTATTACACGTTATTACATTATGGGTCATTTTTTATTACATTATGGGTTCGTATTACATTATGGGTCGTTTTTGTATTACATTATGGGTAGGTATTACATTATGGGCATTTATTACATTACGGGTCGTAACACGCATAAAAAACAAAAAAAAATTTTTTTCGGATTTTGGTCCAAAATTTTCTAAGTCCCACCCGGACCCCAAATTTTCAGGGGATAAAAACAAAAAAATTTTTGTCTTAAAATTGACCAAAACGCAGAAAAAACAAAAAAATTTTTTTTCGGATTTTGGTCCAAAATTTCGAAGTCTGCAACGGGACCCCCAAATTTTCAGCCTAAATATGAACCTAGGGACTTGGCTTCAACAAACTTGAATCTCATCCCCCAAGGATGCTGGATACCAAATATCAAAACATTCTTATTGCTAGATCTGAAGAAGAAGATTTTTCAAAAATACTCCTCATACTGCACTAATTTAAACATTTGGGCTCCCATAGAGAGCCCAAATATCGACCCAGGCAATTCATTTCAATGAACATGTGAAACAATCTTCCAAAGATGTTATATGTGAAATTTTAAAGCTTTTGGAGCAGTGCTTTCGGAGAAAAGTAGTTGTATATGTTTTTCCCATTACCCACAGTGTTAAAAAATGCTCACTCAGCACTTTTTCCAAGTCCCCCAGAAAGTACCCCATGATAAAACCGATGGCAATTTTTTTTTACCATTCCATTCTGTTGGTCCTAAGGAAGCTTCACAACAAATAAGAATTCTCAGTGCCGTGTAGTTTTGGAGATATGGGCGTTTTAATTTTTTTCTATTTTTAGCTCCTGCGGTCCCCATGGGGCGACGGGAAAAATTTTTTTGGCATAAATTAAGTACTTATGACCCAATAAGCCCTCATATCAAATTTGGTCAAAATTTGCCTCTCGGTTTGGAAAATAGAAATTTTGGACGGGGCAAATATTCTTTCCCCTCCCATTACGACGCTAAGTATAGCCCCACAAACTTCTCTTGAACAAATCTGAGTCTACACCTCAAAAGGAAGCTCATCCTGCAACAAGTTCAAATTTGGGCTCCTGTATTGAGCACAAATATGAACCGAGGGGCTTAATTTTAACAAACTTGTATCTGGATGCTGTATACCAAATATCAAAAGATTCTGATCAGTGGTTCTGGAGAAGATTTTTAGCTCACCTGAGCAATTCTCAATGGGAGCTTTAGTGATCACTCTTTGTCCAGCACCCATCCTCTGTCATCCGTCTATCTGGCATGACCTTTACATTATCAACTTCTCATAAACTACCGGCCGAATTGAATCAAATGTTCCTTATCATATGCCAATTCAAATTTCTCCAGAACTGCCAATCAGAATTTTTTGATACTTCGTATACAACATCCTTAGAGGGGTCAATTTCTGATTTGCTTGAAATATAACCCTGGGTTCATATTTGTGGGAATCCAAATTTTAACTTTGTGGAATGTGGGGAAATTTATTAACTGGAAGATCAAATTTGGGCTCCAATTCTTAAGTGCAGCTGCCACAACTTAAAGGTTTCATATTTTGTAGATGTGGTTCACATTATTCCTGAAGTGAATTTATTTTATCTGCATGGATTTGCCATGTTACAGTTTATGAAAATAATGAAAGTTATGAATATTCTTGGACGGACTAGCACATGGATGGATGCACAGATGGACGCATGTAATCCAGTATACCCCCCCCCCCCCCATTTTCTTCGAAAGTGGGGGTATAACAATTTCCAACAATTTCTAAGTCAAAAGGTATGATCAATTGTTTGGTGTTTGGAAGTTTTATGCAATAAGGCAGAAGCCTTTGTCATAGGCAAACTGCATGCCATATTTCACTGAAATCTGATAACCCATTACCTGAGATACGGGCTGAACAGACAAATAATGTCTATTTCCAACAATTTCTAAGTCAAATGCAAGTGTTAATGACCCTGTAGCTTAACTTGTGTGTTGTGTTTGATGAAAAGGATAATGTTCAATGTTTATGAAAGGATTATGAAATAAGACAAGAATTGTGATAATTGGGAATATGTTCATTTCTGTTCCCTGTATGCTATGTTTATGATAAAAATAATATGAGGTGTACACTGTACTAAAGAGCTGAGGGGTGGGTTAATATGACCTCACAGTTAATGTATGTGGCCCTCACAGTTAACGTACATCAACAAAAGTTACCAAGTTACAGTGAAATTATTCCAAAACGAGTCATCCTATCAAGTTACATTAAAATCCCTTCATAAATATGGCCTGTAGACTGTGCTAAAGGTTTTCGGGCTTCGGGCCCCTGTAGCCATCAGTTTCCCAATTGCGTCCAAAGGGGACGTTCTCATCTAGACATTATATGAAGTCAACCTACCAAGTTACAATGAAATCCCTTAATAAATATGACCTGTAGACTGTGCTAAAGGGCTTTGGGCTCTGGCAACCATCATGGTTGAATGATCGCAACCAAAAGGGGAATTCTCATCTGGGCATCATCTGGAGTGATCCTACAAAGTTACAATGAAATCCCTTCATAAATATGACCTGTAGACTGTGCTCAAGGTTTTGGGGCTTCGGGCCCCTGAAGCCGTCACAGTTGACCAATCACGACCAAAAGGGGATGTCATCATCTAGGCATTATATGGAGTAAAATTTACGGGTTACAATGAAGTCCTTCCATAAATATGACCAATAGACTATGCTAAAGGTTTTGGGTTCGGGCAGCCATCAAGGCTGAATGATCGCGACCAAAAGGGGACGTTCTCATCTAGACATTATTTAGAGTCATCCTACCAAGGTACAATGAAATCCCTTCATAAATATCACCTGTAGACTGTGCTAAAGATTTTCGGGCTTTAGGCCCCTGTAGCCAACACAGTTGCCTAATGGTGTCCAAAAGGCGCTGTTCTCATCTAGACATTACATGAAGTCAACCTACCAAGTTACAATGAAATCCCTTCATAAATATGATCTGAAGACTGTGCTAAAGGTTTTCGGGCTTTAGGCTTGGGCAGCCATCATGGTTGAATGATCGCAACCAAAAGGGGACATTCTCATCTGGACATCATCTGGAGTGATCCTATGAAGTTACAATGAAATCCCTTCATAAATATGACCTGTAGACTGTGCTCACAATTTTCGGGCTTCAGGCACCTGTATCCATCACAGTCGACCAACCACGACCAAAACGGGATGTCATCATCTTGGTATTGTATGGAGTCAACCTAACAAGTTACAATGAAATCCTTCCATAAATACGACCTACAGACATGCTAAAGGTTTTTGGGCTCGGGCAGCCATCAAGGCTGAATGATCGTGACCAAAAGGGGACGTTCTCATCTGGACACTATTTGGAGTCAACCTACCAAGCTACAATGAAATCCCTTCATAATTATGACCTGTAGACTGTTCTAAAGGTTTTTGGGCTTTGGGCCCCTGAAGCCGTCACAGTTGCCCAATCATGTCCAAAAGGGGACGTTCTCATCTAGACATGATATGAAGTCAACCTACCAAGTTACAATGAAATCCCTTCATAAATATGACCTGTAGACTGTGCTAAAGGTTTTCGGGCTCGGGCAGCCATCATGGTTGAATGATCGCAACCAAAGGGGACAATCTCATCTGGGCATCATCTGGAGTGATCCTGCGAAGTTACAATGAAATCCCTTCATAAATATGACCTGTAGACTGTGCTCAAGGTTTTTGGGCTTCGGGCACCTGTCCAATCACGACCAAAAGGGGATGTCATCATCTAGGCATTATATGGAGTCAACCTAACAGGTTACAATGAAATCCTTCTATAAATATAACCTTTTGCCTATGCTAAAGGTTTTTGGGCTCCCATCAAGGCTGCATGATCACGGCCAAAATGGGACGTTCTCATCTAGACATTATTTGGAGTGATCCTACCAAGTTACAATGAAATCCCTTCATAAATATGACCTGTAGACAGTGCTAAAGGTTTTCGGGCTTCGGGCACCTTTAGCCGTCAAAGTTGCCCAATCATGTCCAAAAGGGGACGTTCTCATCTGGACATTATATGAAGTCAACCTACCAAGTTACAATGAAATCCCTTCATAAATATGACCTGTAGACTGTGCTTAAGGTTTTCGGGCTTGGGCAGCCATCATGGTTGAATGATCGCAACCAAAGGGGACAATCTCATCTGGGCATCATCTGGAGTGATCCTACGAAGTTACAATGAAATCCCTTCATAAATATGACCTGTGGACTGTGCTCAAGGTTTTTGGGCTTCAGGCACTTGTAGCCATCACAGTCGACCAATCACGACCAAAAGGGGATGTCATCATCTAGGCATTATATGGAGTCAACCTAATAGGTTACAATGAAATCCTTCCATAAATATGACCTTTCACCTATGCTAAAGGTTTTTGGGCTCGGGCACCCATCAAGGCTGAATGATCACGATCAAAATGGGACGTTCTCATCTAGACATTATTTGGAGTCATCCTACCAAGTTACAATGAAATCCCCTCATAAATATGACCTGTAGACTGTGCTAAAGGTTTTCGGGCTTCGGGCACCTTTAGCCGTCACAGTTGCCCAATCATGTCCAAAAGGGGACCTTCTTATCTAGACATTATATGAAGTTAACCTACCAAGTTACAATGAAATCCCTTCATAAATATGACCTGTAGACTGTGCTAAAGGTTTTCGGGCTTCGGGCAGCCATCATGGCTGAATGATCGCAACCATAGGGGACAATCTGATCTGGGCATCATCTGGAGTGATCCTAAGAAGTTACAATGAAATCCCTTCATAAATATGACCTGTAGACTGTGCTCAAGGTTTTCGGGCTTCAGGCACTTGTAGCCATCACAACTGACCAATCACGACCAAAAGGGGATGTCATCATCTTGGCATTATATGGAGTCAACCTAACAGGTTACAATGAAATCCTTCCATAAATATGACCTTTTGTCTATGCTAAAGGTTTTTGGGCTCGGGCACTCATCAAGGCTGCAAGGTTTTCGGACTTCAGGCCCCTGTAGCTGTCACAGTTGCCCAATCACGTCCAAAAGGGGACTTTCTCATCTAGACATTGTATGAAGTCAACCCACCAAGTTACAATGAAATTCCTCAATAAATATGACCTGTAGACTGTGCTGAAGGTTTTCGGGTTTTGGGCTCGGGCAGTCATCACGGTTGGCAGATCATGCCCAAATGGGGAAATTCTCATCTAGACATCATAAGGAGTCATCCTACCAAGTTACAATGAAATCCCTCCACATTAAACATGACCTGCAGACTGTGCTAAAAGTTTTGGGGTTTTGGGCTTGGGCAGCCATCACGGTTGATAGATCATGCCCAAAAGGGGACGTTCTCATCTAAGCATGACCCCAAACCTGCATATGAAATTTCGTGACGATCAGACAAGAACTGCGGGGTGTAGCTCGTGCTAAAGGAAAATGTGAACAGACTCACCTACTCACTCACAGACTAACGGACTTCCGCACGCGTGATGGCAATAGCTTATCTTGACTATGTCAAGTTAAGCTAAAAATTCAAAAAATTGCACAAGTTGGAAATGCACATTTTTGGTGCACGCCCATCCCCCCCCCCTTAACCCCCCCCCCCCACATTTTTGGTGCACGCCCATCCCCCCCCCCCCCCCCCCCCCCCCCCCCCCCCCCTTCTCAGGCAATTTTTCCTCAATTTTATGATGAGGGATGGAGGGGTTTTTTTTTGCTTATTCACAAAACAGTTCTGAAAATAGTTGGAATCAGAAATTTAACTACTTACACTATGACTATTATGTGTCAAAACAACTTTTTCAGCAGTGAAAATTTCCCAAAATGTAGTTGAAAATTTAACCAACTGTATCCTGTTTAACCGATTGCTGTGAGCTCTGTCGAAGCAAGTTATAGTTGGTTAAATATTTGTCCTACAAATGCAAAATACAGTAAAACCTGTCTTGTGAGACCACTGTCTTGAGAGACCACATCTACCAGGCACCGAATGGTTTAACTCTATAATGGATCTGCTATGGGAGACCACCTGTCTTGAGAGATCACCTGTCTTGAGAGACCACTGTGACCTGGTACCAAACTTGTATTTTTATGCCATAATAGACCTGTCTTGAGAGTCCGCCCCTTTGAAGACTGAAACCATGACAAAAACTTTTTACCTGTTCTGGAATTGGAAAATCCTTTGTGGTTATACTAACATAATTAAAAGTATTAAAAGCTCTTAATTGGGTTTCAATTGCTAACTCATTAAAGATTGAAATGTTTTTATAAGACCCCTGTGAAAAGATCAGGATTATTATTGAATAAACATTTTCATACATACCTGAAATGTGACAGATAGGAATAAAAATAAATTTGTGTTGAAAATCGTTTTGCAACAAATTGAAATGGACTGTTATAAAAATTTCAATGAAGATTTTCAACACTAATTTATTTTTATAACAGTCCATTTCAATTTGTTACAAAAACTTCATAAAAAAGAACAACTACAAAGTAATTACAAAAATCCATTGTCCTCTATTTCTGAATTTTGTGGTTGGTTATTCACAGACTTGAGAAAACCTGAAACCTGTTATGAGAGACCACCTGTCTTGAGAGACCACTTTTGTGTGACCCAAAGGGCGGTCTCTCAAGACAGGTTCTACTGTTGTGTCATAGAAGACATTTCAAGGTGAAAATAAGAGCACCACGAGGAGTGGCTAAATACACCCATCAGCCATTTTAAATTGTACCAATTTTGGTTGAGATCAAATGATCCAAACTGGAGTTATCAGTCAGAAATCCAAAATGTTAATAGACGATCAAATTCTAAGTCGAAAAAGGTCATAACTCTTGTAAAAATAATTGGAGGGAACGGACATTCAAACATGGCCTGTATTACTTGCTGGGTAATACACATAGCAACTTTGAATGAGATGAAAGAAGTGTTTGACCACCGAGGTGGTATTAGTCCCCTACGGCCCTTTTGTGACATAAGGTGTTTTTGTCACAGAAGACACTAGAGTATATAAGCATCTTGGATTTTGAAAAAAAAATATTGAGCGTGCATCATCCCCTCAGAACCATTTATCCATGTGCCAAATATGAAAGGTGTAGCTTGAACCATGTTGGTGGGAGGGGTGGTAACATGAAAATAGAGAAAAAAAAGCTTAAAAAGCACAACAAAAATGGCCGCCATTCAGCCCATCTTGGATTTTGAAAAAAAAATTTTGAGCGTGCATCATCCCCTCAGAACCATTTATCCATGTACCAAATATGAAAGGTGTAGATTGAACCATGTTGGTGGGAGGGGTGGTAAGATGAAAATAGAGAAAAAAGCTTAAAAAACACAACAAAAATGGCCGCCATTCCGCCATCTTGGATTTTGAAAAAAAAAAAATTTTGAGCGTGCATCATCCCCCTCAGAACCATTTATCCATGTACCAAATATGAAAGGTGTCGGTTAAAGCATGTTGGAGGGAGAGGTGATAAGATCAAAAACAGACAGATGGACGGACGGACGGACGGGCAGACAGACGGACGGAGTGCAATCCTATAGTCCCCTTACGGTTCCCGTAGGGGACTAATAATCCAAACTGGAATTATCGGTCGGAAACCAAAAATATGAATAGACTGCCAAATTCTAATTTAAAAAAGGGCCGTAACTCATGTACATGTAAAAATAATTGGATGGGAAGGATATTCAAACTTGGCCTGCATCACTAGATGGGTAGTACACATACCAATTTTGGTTGAGATCAAATAATGCAAACTAGAGTTATTGGTTGGAAACCAAAAATGTTGACAGATGGACAGGCAGACGGATGGACGGACTGATTACATAATACAACTGTTTTTCAAATGGGCATATAAGCAAGGTGATGGGACAGATTTTCTATGATGAGAGAGAGGTGCCTTAGAAACAAGCATTTTTTTAACAGCCTAAATACTGTCCACATAATATTATAGTTATTTTCTACAGACCACTGCAAACTGGATGTTTACAAAACAATTATAATAAACACAGTATTTTAATTATGCTTTGTTGTAAATAAATACATCAAATGAAAGTGTCAGTGACACTGTAGATGAATAGAAAGATCCAGTAATGCCAAGTCATTCACTCAAGTTTCTACAAAAAAGACATCACACCCATATGAAATTTGAAAAAGATCGGGTGAGAGTGCGACCTGTAGGGTCTGCTAATGGAATTGCTGACAATTTATATGCCAAATCCAAGATGGCTACTGACGGCCATGTTTTTTAATGAAATTCAGAGAAATTTGATAGTTCCCATCTAGACATCACACCAAAGGTTACAAAATTTTGAAAAGATGGGGTGAGGGATGTGACCTGTAGGTTCAGCTAATGGAATTGCTGACAATTTATATGTCAAATCCAAGATGGCTGCTGGCAGCCAAGTTTTTTCAACAAAATTCAGAAAAATTTGATAGTTCCCATCTAGATATCACACCCAAAACTACATATGAAATTTGAAAAAGATTGGGTGAGAGATGAGGCCTGTAGGGTGTGCTAATGGAATTGTTGTCAATTTATATCCAAATCCAAGATGGCTGCTGGCGGCCATGTTTTTCAAACAAAATTCAGAAATATTTGATAGCTCCCATCTAGACATCACACCAAAGCTACATATGAAATTTGAAAAAAGATCGGGTCAGAAATGCAGTCTGTAGGGTCAGGGTTGATTTAATTTTAAAAAATTGAATAGCAGTTTAATAACTTGGATAAATTTTTATTAACATTTCCTATTATTTATGTTTTTGTCATGTGAAATTAATTAGTTATAGCTGAAAATTGATTCAAAAATCGCTATGCGAATCAAGTTAAACCGAGCACTGTGTAGGGTGTGCTAATGGAATTGTTGACAATTTACATACCAAGTCTAAGATCGCCGCTGGCAGCCATGTTTTTCAATGAAATTCCAAAAAAATTTGATAGCTCCCATCAAGACATTGCCCCAAAGCCACATGTGAAATTTGGGACTGATCGGGTGAGAGCTGCAGCCCTGTTGGGTGTGCTAAAGGAATTGCTGGACAGTTTATATCCAAATCCAAGAGGGCTGCTGGCAGACATGCTTTTCAACAAAATTCAGAAAAATTTGATAGCTCCCATCTAGACATCACACCAAAGCTACATATGAAATTTGAAAAGGATCAGATGAGGGTGGCGGCCTATAGGGTGTGCTAAAGGAATTGTGGATAGACATCTGGACAGACGTGTGGACGGACGGATCACAACCCATCCCAATAGCTCATACCTGACGTCAAGTTGAGCTAAAAAAGGTAACATTTTAAAGTTTAATGATCTCATACTAATTTTGGAAGACACTGCAAGCCAATAAAAATGTTCAATGGGGGGGGGGGGGGGGGGGGGGGGGGGGGGGGGGGGGGGGGGGGGGGAGTTCATTTCAATGAAGGATTGCCCAAGAACAAAACCTCTCTTTTGGAGCCTTACTGGCAAGATATGATTAGAATTGTATGGAAGACTTTCACATGATGCAGAGCGAGATGATGCAGAGCGAGGACACCTGTGCTGGAGCTGTAAACATTATCAAGTTGACTTAAGGCTTGCTTCACAGGTTAAATGATATTTAGACACCCAACTGTGGTTACTTGACTTGCATGATAGGAGAGTCAAAATCTCATGTCAAGCCTTGCACAAAACAGTGTGTTCAGTGAGTTCAGTTATTTGTCCAGACGCATTCTTTCAAAAACTGTTCAAATGCCTTATCGAGAAATGTTAAGAACCCTTCATTTGTGCCTGCATCTGTTTAACTGTTGCTTCATCTTGTTGTGACATTGTTGTGAGTTTCTTGCCTATTCGATCATAGAATTTCCAAGTATTTAGCTACACATCTGTCAATGCAAACAGCTTCTCCTTTAGTCAATTCAGCATCTCTGTACCTTGGAGGTATACACTTCTTCTGGCAAGCATTTGTCATTCTGGAAGGAAATTACATGTGTGTGAAGATTAATTGATTCAACACCTCAAAATGAATATACAGTTGAGCCCACTTAATTGGATATTGAATTAACTAACTGTGTTAACTGAGTATTTATTTATTGTTGTTTAAGGTCACATATTTCTGCACAATGGCTAACCATGACCGTGACAGTTTTACGGGTGGAGGAAGCTGGAGTACCTGGAGAGAAACCACCGAGCAACGGCGAGCCAACTATCAGCTCCCCCAACATACCAACTCCACACAAGCAGGGTTAGCTTTGGTTGAAGACAGGTGCACCATCGACGTGCAGTACGCCTTAGTACACAGCATCACCGTGCCCCCACGTGGGCAATGGGTGTGAAGTGTCTTGCCCTAACTGAGTATTACTTCTAAACACAAAACTATTTACCAGTACAACTTTCATCTGTTAATTGTATATAGGTTATAAACTTCTGTAACTATATATAGAGAGCAAAGCTTTATATAAAAGGCCTGTCGGTTTTCAAACTGTACAACACGCAATATTTTTTGCCCCCAATGCCCCCCCCCCCCTCCCCACCCTGCTTCCCTCCTCCCTCATGGGGCAATTTGTTTTCTCTCCTAAAATCAGTCAAGATTCTTCAAAACTCATTTTACAACAAGGGAACAAAAAATCAGCCATGCACCACCACCCCAATAGAATTTATTATTTTTTGACATAAAAGTACTTGAAATACTTGATAACCCGTTTTAAAGAAAATAAAATGTCCAATGGTTCTCCATGTACTTCCCCACCCACCCCAGAGCAGTTTTTATATACAATCACTCTAAATACATTTTTAATAAAAAATCACCCAATCGACCCTCATGTACCGTACGCTCCCCCCACCAGTCCTTCTGAGTTTGGAAAAACACAGGTCCGCATGCTGAATTCCTGGTGTAATACCATGTAGTGATTTTATCCCATAATATGCATCAAGAAAACTTACCTCACATTTTGTTTCTCATTTCATCCGCCAAATTTTAAAACAAGAGCCCCAAGAGGCTCACCTGCCAAAAGTGGTTCAAAAGCGTATCTTGGGTCACATTCAGCTAGTCATGGGCTCATCAGCACTACAGAGGAATGAAGCCATGAAGTTATTCAGAACACGGGGGGTTAATGTCACAGGATTATTATAGGTCTTGCTGACTGGGTCCAATTCTACCAGCTGTAGACAAGCACTACCATACTTCCAAGAGTTGTTATGCCACTGCAGTTTGAAATGCATAATTGATAGTGGTCATACATGTAGAGGTATATGTTGTTGTTTTTTTGCATAAAAATCATTCTAAATCCTTTAAAACACATGTCAGAAACAAAAAACCATTTTTAGGATTATTCTACAGATATGCAATTAACGCTCTGCATGCTGATCAAAGTACTGAAATTTAAATGAACAGGTTTTTTTTTCCCAATAATGAATACAAGAAGTGAACTGAACTGAATTGAAATTCAGTC